>CM077800.1:26122063-26644563 GCA_039737535.1 Lagodon rhomboides
TTGAACCTAGTTGTATCCCATATCTGAATATGCTTTTGTATTTTGTGTGGTCAGGTGGTAAAAGGATAGCCCTTTGGCCTCAACTATTACACATAATGGTTGCTTCTAATCCACTGTGTTCTGCATCTCAAACTGCCAAGACTGGACCTGTTTGCTTGGAAGCAGAGGTCCTATGATGCCATTCCACCAACAAGTGCATCTCTAGCACAGCACATCAAACGTGCAACCTATCAAGCTGCCTGTATCTGGGGCCAGGCAACTGCATGTCACCAGTGATCATTTCCCAATCCAGCCCTGTCTCATTTTCCCGCCCATTTTCTGTCAAACCTCACTGTTCTATTGAAATGAAAAAAATCTATTAAAAAAAAAAAAACATGCACTTACTTAACCTGGGAGGTGTGCCTTGGTGAAGTTCAGTTCAAACCAGTGATCATTTCCCATTCATTTTCAATGTTCTATTGATATAAAATGTATCAAAAAAAACCCCAAAACAATGTAAAGAAAACATGCACTTACTTAGCCGAACTAACGAAAATTAGTACAAAAAGGCATTATTTTTTCCATTCATTGCCATGTATCTTCACAAGTTAACACATTTTTGGACTTTTTATCACAGAATTGGAAAGCTCAGATCCTTTCACCTATATTTTGATACCAAGATCATTAAAATGTGATTATCCAATCTCAATCCAGGTCAAATACCAAGTCTAATGGCTTTCAATGGTGGCCATATTGGAAATTGGTGGCCATATTGGATTTTTTGCGTGGCTAATGGGCTTTTTGGAAAAAGTGGGCCCCAAAGAATATTTGTGCCAAGTTTGATGCTTGTATCACAAAGTGAATGATTATCTCACTAATTTGCTGGACTAGTAAGACTTCTAGTGTTTTCATGCATCTCTACTGGAGATCTGATCTTTCTCGTGTTTTCCTTGCCTCCAGTGTTCACCTGCAAACCAACTACCAGTGTTTCCAGCTCCAGCCATCCAGCTCTCTGCAGGCAGCCAACAGCCTTGTGCTCACCGGAGTGCCATCTTGTAATGCTACCACCAGTGCCACTGTGAGCTACTGCACCTCCACCTCCACCTTCATGAAGTCAATAAATACCCTTGTACCCTACTCCCTGCCTCATTGTCCACATTTGGGTCTACACTCTACTATCTAGGGTAACACTTTGTGATTAATTAATCAAGATTAATCACATATGCCAATATCTGCTGTAAACATTTCAAAATATTTCAATGCAAATGTAATTTTGCTAGATGAGTGAATCAACAACATGAATGAACAAATGGACATTATAACCTTTTAAAAAGGAGGTGACATTTTAAGTTTGAAGAACTTCAATGATTTCTGTATTCATGCAGCATAAAATGGTGCTCCTGTTAACCGGTCCATGTGTCGTCGTTTGAAGCCCTACTCCAGTGTGTCTTGGTAAATTATGATCTTTACCGACAATGTTTTAAAAAAATTTAAGCTGTCACTAAAATGAATGGACTTCAGTTGAATCTGGGCCTTTGAAGTCATCCACCAAGGTTAGCGTCTGGTGATATAATAAAGGCTGATTTATGGTTGCACGTAGGCTCCATGCAGAGCTGTAGACAAGTGGTCTACATCATGGTGAGCACATGTGCACTGCTGTGTCCACGTTGCTGGTGAGTGGACTGTCAGCTGACTTTGTTAGGCTTGGTTAATGATGTGTGAACCCAGAAGCGGACACGGAGGCAGGGAGTTGAGTTCAGGTTAATTTATTGACTAAGGCCCCGTTTACTGTCACACCGCGGTGAGGTCTTGTTTTATTTTGTGTTCTGGTCTCGTCATTGCTTTTATTTTGAAAAGTAACTCTCCTCTCGTTTCAGGTCACTTGCCCTTCCCTGTGTGTCACCTGTCTGAGTGTCTCCCCTAATTACCGATTGTGTTCACCTGGTGCTCCCTTCCCCCATGTGTTAAATAGTCTGCGTCTCCCTTGTCCTGTGCCAGTGTGTCGTTTATCACCTCGCCAGCCTTACCACAGATCTCGCCACCGCCACAGTCTTTTGCCTTGCTTCGTCATCAAGTGTGTATTCCTCGTAAAAGTGATTTTCTTTTGTAAATTTTCACAGCTTAGCTGCTTCCTTAGTTTGTTTGCTGATAGATAGCCGTTTTGTTTTTCCTCCTTCGGAGTGATTTTGAGTTATTTAGTAATCTTCCCTTAGACAGTTCCTCCAGTGATTTTTAGTTTAGTCTTTTCCCTGTTAGGTGTGTTTCCTCCCTTTTGGAGCACCTTTTGTGAATTAGTATTTTATTTTGTCCCTTTTTTCCCCTTCCTTGTGTAACGGGCGTGCGTTTTCCTTAGCAATTTTATATTAGTTCGGATGCACGTCCGTTAACCCTTGTATATTCTGCGTTGTGTTCTGTTGTGTTGGATGAAGAAACGACTCAGACCACGACCAGCTGCTGGTTGCTCTTTTACTGAAGGCAGGATGATGGATTTGTCTGTACAAGTCAACAGAAAACACATAAGGCGCTGCAACATGCAGTCTCCTCCACATAGCACACAGGTCTCAAGCTCCTCCTCTCAGCTAGTCTGGCGCGAACTGCATATTCATACATGACTGATACTACCTTTTAGTATTAACAGCAATAATACTTGAAAATACGAAAATGAATTAAATAAATTATAAAATGCTCAATGTATTTCATAACATGAATTTCTTTAACAAGCCTAATGCAACCAGTGTAAACACATGTAAACACTATGCCCAATGAATTATAATAAACATAACGCACATACCTGTACAAGTCAACAGAAAACACATAAGGTGCTGCAACATGCAGTCTCCTCCACATAGCACACAGGTCTCAAGCTCCTGTTAGCAGATAAGAAAACCCTGTAGACTGGCATGTGGAAACTTTGTCTACTTGTAAAAAGTCTGTTTACAAAGTTCATATTCGACCGACACATTAACTGCATGTTTACTGCCTAAAACCTTACATTTATACACGCATAAAACAAGTTTACATTGCTCAAAAACCGAAATAAATGTTAAAAAATGAGGACCAAAACAATACATTACCTCCTCTCAGCTAGTCTGGCGCGAACTGAGAGAAGCACCGTAATGACGGCATAAAGCCTGCGACCTCTTAAAGCGACAGTACAGGTATTAACACTGTGGTCTGAATACAACATTCAGGCATAGATATGGGCAATAAAACACATCTAAACCATATAGAAAACAATATTGATCAGGATTTGGTGACATTTTAAATGTTAACATAAATATATAATTTCAACCTGGTTACACTTGTCAGGTTTGATTTTTCCTTTATCCCTTAGGATAGATTTGCTCTGAGATTCAGGATAGTCAGGAGTTTTGTGTTTTTCCCTCTTTTCAGGGAATTTTAGTTTTAGGTCTTCTAGCCTGATAGTTTTCATAGCCCTTTTGTTTCCTCTGTTCGGGGATTACCTCTTGCTGTCAAAGTCTACAAATAAAGTGCCTTCTGACAAACTCTATCTCTGCGTCTGAGTCCTGCTTCGAGCCCAGCCTGACATTTACACGAAGGGAAAACGCAGATATTTCCATGCGGTTTGGCCTCTCATTTACACGAAAACTCAGTTTTTTATCACAGAAAACGACTATTTCTAAAAACTCCAGGCAAAGTGGAGAATTTGGAAAACTCCGGTTATGTGTTGTTATGTCAACTGGGAGAAACAGGATTTTAGGTTCTCACGCTCATTAGGCTATGCGCCAGAAAATGCTTAACGTCATGTGAGCGCCCTATGTTTTCAGTTTGTTTTGCTATCATGGATGCTGTTAAGGTGGTACTCATTTTTATGTTTGTGCAAACGCTTTTGGTCTGTTTGAAATTGAAAATACAACTGCTATACTATATCGAGGAGCAGAGGCGAAGGAGTGCACGGAGGTCAGCATTTTTACTGCAGCTTTCCCATCCAAGACGTATTGCCTGCAAACGTCGCCACCGCCGATTTTGGATCTGACCTGGGTGAACTGCGGTCTGGTGGACAAACTTCGAGAAAGAAGTCGCCCTCCCGGAGGAATGGCATGAGAATTTCCGAATGTCACGTTCATCTCTACTGTCGCTTTCGGAGCTACTGCGTCCCTACATAGAAGGTCAGACTGCTGTCATGCGGTCGCCGGTCAGTGTAGAGAAAAAAGTTGCCCTCACCCTGTACTATTTAGCTGATGAGGGTAGACTACGACTAGATCGTCCGTTTCAATAATAATCAGAAAGGTGTGTAGAGCGATAACTGTCCACTTGGGTCCTAAATATATGACAATGCCGAAAACCGAAGCTGCTGTCAGCAACTTGTGCAGGGATTTGAAGAAGCTCATGGCCTCCCTCAGTGCCTAGGTGCTGTGGATGGGACGCATGTAGAGATAAAGCAACCACCAGCCAATTCCACTGATTACATCAATAGGAAACGGAGGTTTACCTTAAACATTCAAGCCGCCTGCGATTACAAATATGCCTTCATGGACGTGGTAGTGAAATGGTCTGGGAGCGTGCACGACATCCGTATTTTTGCAGACTCCACACTTAACACGTCCTTGAAAGATAGAAGCATCCCTCCCTGTCCAAGGCAAATCATTGAAGATGAAGAGGCCATACCGGTTTACATAGTAGGCGACCCAGCATATCCACTGCTCCCATATCTTATGAAAGAATATGTTAATGGGGGAAGCACTGTCCAGGAGCAGTACTTTGGACTATCTTTGTGCCGAGCAAGGATGGTGATAGAATGTGCGTTTGGGAGACTAAAAGCCCAGTTTGGAGCCCTGAGAATGGCCATGGACATTAATCTGGCTGATCTTCCCTTTGTGATTTATGCATGTTTCGTGCTGCACAATTACTGTGAGGCTTCCAAGGACATGGTAGACGACAACAGTGTTGCTGAAGCAATTCAACAAGACAGGGAAAACCAGCCAGACACACAACCACCTGCCAGAGGAGACTGCATGACATCAGAAGGGAAGAGGGTCTGTCATGATGGCAGTCATTCTGTTTCCCTGTGTTTCCCCCTTGTTTCCCCATCCTTGTGTTTACCTGTCAGTCTCTCCTTGTTTGTCTCTGTGTTTGTGTTGTGGGCGTGTCACACCTCCCTGGCCTCTCCCCTGGATAATCACAAGATCAAGAACACCTGCCACTCATCTACTCACCTGTCCTCCATCAGCTCGTCACCCCTGCAGTATTTAAGCCCTGGCTTTTTCCCACGCGTCGTCAGATCGTTCGTCTAGCCACCTTGGTAGCCACGCTCTGACCTCCCTGAGTATTGTTTCTTGCAATAATTTCTAGTGTGTTTCCAAGTCCGTCATTAACTGTTGTTCCTGCTGTGCCTAGGTCCACCACCATCGCTACCTGCCTGCCTGCTCTCCACCATCTCCTGACGGTCCACGCCCTGTGTTTCCACCAACAACTGCACCCTGTGCTTCTGCCCTGCCGTTCCTGTCTTCATTACACAATAAACTCTCTTTTCCGCCAATCTGTCTGAGCCTGCGTTTGGGTCAGTCCCTGGGAAATTATGACAGGGTCAGGAGAATCCTCACTCAATTCCTGGATCCATAAAAGGGACAATCTTCTCTCCATTGTGTGTGTGTGTGTGTGGGGGGGGGGGGGTTCTTGATATATCAGACAGAATGACATTGTATGACATTGTCATAGTTTACAATATTTTGACTATGTTCATTACAGACCTAAAAACTGTGTGCTCCTTACATGCCAGTACTTGGCAGTATGTTTTGGCTACATTTCAAGGTGATAAGCATTTAAATTTACAACATGTTAAAGCAAATATATTTACAGTTTTCTTTTCTTTACATTGTACATGTTTACAAGTCACTTGGATGTAATGTATTGACATTGCCAAGTGAAAGTGTTAGTTTGGTAGAATGCCATTATCCACATAAATAATGAAAAACGCTTTCTATGATAGGTTGATCTGGTTTGACAAATATTGAATAATCACAGACACACGTCTTCATTTTTCAGACATTTTACTTCTGAAGAGATCTGTCACTTGACAGACACAAAATCAAATTGCCTGT
The DNA here is from genome assembly GCA_039737535.1 of Lagodon rhomboides. Lineage (NCBI taxonomy): Eukaryota > Metazoa > Chordata > Actinopteri > Spariformes > Sparidae > Lagodon > Lagodon rhomboides. The sequence goes on from CM077800.1 coordinate 26,128,105, forward strand.
TTGTCATTAATCCAGAAAATCAGACAAGCATAGTAGTGCAAATAAGTGGCATCTGTAGTGCAAATTGTCAAATAATAAATAAAGGCATATTTCAAGTAAACTTAGACTTAAAAAGGAATTCACAAATTGACAAAAGTAGTGCATATAAGCTGCCTCTTCAGTACTGCTGTTCAAACAAAAGGCACTTTAAGTAAAAAAACAAGACTTCTAGAGCCCTTAACTCATACCTATATAGAACCCATTTTACAACTCTTGGTACAAAAATATTGCAACTGCTCAGGGTAACATTTCAAACTAAAAAAACAATCCCTATCTTCCTGAAGTGCTTAGGTATATGAAAACTGACCCTGCTTGCCCTCAACAGGTGTGTGTGTCAAATCAGTTATGTTGATGGTGCTGAGTGGCACTGCATTGGGTGGTCTGTTGTCAGCTGACAAGTTGGATGGGAATGAGTGCTGAATTGGTGCTGAATTTGGGAAATAGGAGTGTGTGTGTAGTGGTGGTGTGTGTGCATATACTGGTCTTCCCTCAAATGGGATATTGTAATGTGGCTGTGGAGGTGGAGGTGGAGGTGGCGGTGTCTGCACAACTTGCCGCAGGAAAGCAAACACATCTGCAATTGATGATGTTAGACTATCCAGGATATTTGTTATTTTAGAGAAATTCTCAGATGTATTCTTTTCTGAGGTCTCAATAATTTCCACAAGTTTCTTCTTGACATTTTTGTCATCCTCAACGGCATTCAGCCACTGGGCCTCTGCGGGCAGCTTCCTCTTTAACCGTCCATGCCGGTGTCCCCTCAGTTTAGCCTTTACAGAGTAGACCAAAGAAAATGTATTAAAACATGCTCATTTGCAGAAGTAAACCTATCCAAAAATAATCACATTTGATATTACCATGATGAATGACGGCTTATATTTCCCTCAGCATAATCAATCTATGAGCAAGTACTTAACACCAAACGTCACGATTCACAACAGACTATAGAAATCCAGAAATTAAAACATACTTTCATTGGAAGGGTAATCTCCTCAAAATGTACATCTGAGACACAGGAATATTTTTTTTACCAATGGACATTAAACTGTACAACACTTCCCCATCGCTGTACTGTTGTAGCACATGAGGACGACTGATGTGACTTCTCTTTATCTACTTTTTCATTTTTGCCTTTTACCACTACTTTTTTATGTCTATGTTTACACACTATGGACGGAACTATTGTGACAAAGACATTTCCTTCAGGATGAATTCTTCTGATGAAGTATTTCTTATCTTATCTTATATTTCACATACATTCACACAATTCATTGAAACAAAGCCAACAATACATACCTGACAATGATATGACAATAAATACATACCTGAAGTAGGTCTCTCCTCTGCTTCACTGTGGGGGTGATGGCCAAACTGTTATCAACATCTTGGACCTCTGCAACCTCTGTGTCCAAGGACGAAGCAGATGTGTCGGGGGAAGGAGGGACGGAATCCTCCAGTGCGTTGGTTTCGATGCCGGAGGCGATGGTCGTAGTGGCTGGGGAACCACCCCAAACCTGCTTGCACAGTTCAAAGTAGAGGGGCACCACTCTTCCGTGGCCGCTCCTGCATCCAGTGTCCACTGAATTTCTGTATTTCCCTCTTATTGCCTTAATTTTCGTTGTCAGATGGCCTCGCGTTATCTCCTCCTTCACATGAGGAAACTCCTCGTTGGTCTCGGACGGGTATTGCTCCAAGAAATGCGCCAACATGTCGACATATTTGGACTGGCAAGATTCCCAGTCCACATTGTCTTGGGCTTTACTTGCCTTGTAGTCTAAAGCGACATTAAGGAGTAATTCAACTTCGCTGTCTGTCCACACGAACGAACCTCATGTCGCTCATGTTATTCGTTGTTGTTGATTCTGAGGATTTTGATTGGCTTGCATGGCTTTATCCTTCTCCCTACACTGCCGCCCATAGGTTTGGCATAGTTATAATGGCGCTCGACGGCGTATTTATGCGGGTTGATGTAAATGACAACTTTTTTGAAAACGATGTTGTGTGCACGATGTTATTTTTGAAAACGGAGGGAGGGGGAATATTTGTTTCTCTAAATACCCTGCTATGTATAAACGTGGACTGAAACATGGGCAGATGACGGTGGCGCTGGTGAAGCGTGGCGAGGCTGAGTCCTCCAAAAAACACCGCGTAATGCAGTTAACTGCAGAGGTGCAGAGAGCTGGGCGGCTGGAGCAGGATGACAGGTAACAGGGGTGCTGGTAAACACTAAGCACAGAGAAACACAAGAGACAAATAGACAAACAGAGAGCACTAGAAACACACGAGTCGATTTCACGCTAATCGATCCAACCGGAGCCTTAACCTACAGGCTGTGGGTGGCAACAGTGGAGGGCAGCCTCCAGGTTGCCCTCCACTGTGTGACTGCTCGACACCTCCTGGTGCACCTTTCTGTCCTTGGTTGAGTATACACACCACACCCTGCAACCACCGGCATGAACCCCCTTCAACTCCCTCTGTTCCACACGCAGCAAGCGGAGGTGGCCTTCCCCTCTATTCAAGCCTACTTAACCTGTTGTAAGGAGGTCTGGCAAGACACACATGCCGCCCTTACTCACTTCTCCTGCCGCAGCCAACGCCTGGCGGACCTACGGCGCTCCCCTGCTCCCCAGTACCAGCTTGGACAGAAGATTTGGCTCTCCTCCCGGGACTTGCCTCTCTAGGTGGATTTCCACAAACCGGCTCCTTGCTTTATTGGCCTCTTTGAGATTGAAAAGATCATCAATCCTGTGGCGGTTCGCCTCAAGTTGCCTGCATCTCTCCGGGCCCACCCTACATTCCACGTCTCTTAACATTTATTAATGTGAGCTGTGTGTTCTTAATGGACCGATTTAGGAACAAGTTGTTTATCATTTAAAGTTATGAATGAAACATAATTCCTTCAAAAATATATTAGACACTGGTTTAATTTAGATATCATCAATCTGATATCAAAATGTCTTAATATCTTATCTTACAGCTATATGCAACTAAAAAACTAAATTTAAAAAACACTGACGTACTCCAATCTTTGATGTTTCCTAAGATTGTTCTATTATCTATTGAAATCCAAAATAATATTTAAGATAACATAAAAAACACAAGAGTGCTTAAAAAATATGACATCATCGTTTATAGGATCATTTGTATTGCAAGGTGGGTGTCTTGAGCGGGAGGTTAGCTTGGGATGCTAGGGTCCAAACCCGGCACAAAAACTACCTTGGTACTATATTCCTTAAATTAATTTATCCTGCCACGAACTCTGCCTGTGTGGCCAGATTCTGAACTTCACTGTCATACAAAATTTTCACTGAAGAAAAAACCTGCTTACTCAAACGATTTGTGGAGCTCAGATGGACTAATTTCTAAAACACAACTAATATAAAACTGTGACTGTTGGACAATATAAAGGGTTAGTTCATTGTATTTCAACCTGGATTTTATTGAGCTGGAGCTTCAAACAACAGGGTATCCTTCCTCCCTCTACTTCTGTGAAGCATCTCCAGCTACAGTGCACGTTCCCTTGTACAGTTGGTGAAAATTTGCTATTGGTCTCTGTGAAGGCAGGATGATACGAAACCTGCAATGACTTTTCCAATCAGTATTCTTTCATGAGTAGGTTAATTGATTACAAGTAACTTGCTGAACACTGATGAAGACTTCAGGTAACTGTTTGTTTTTATGTATGCATGGTTACTGTAAAAAATGAAGACCCAACTTTCCAGTTAGTAAGCTAATTCTAGGGGTTGGACCAGATGTAGGCAGTTTCCCTCTGCTTCTTTTATTTATGCTAAGCTAACCACATGCCAACTCCAGCTCAATGCACAGACATGAGATTGATATAAATCTTGTCACTGTCGGAAAGAAAAAATGCTATGCAGAATTGTTGAACTATTTCTTTAAGAAGACTTAAATCATTTGTTTAAAATGTGGCTACCTGGCACCAAGTGCTATAAGATGTAAGTGTCTCACATAACACAACACAGACGTTTTTTTTTTTTTGTTTTTTTTTTTACAAATGTATGTTTCAAACTTTATTAAATGCAGTTAAATATTATATATGTATGTATTCTCTTGAAAACAATGTAGTAAAGGTACACACCATTATACAAACTGCTGAGACTGATGTCTGCATCTGCATTTTTTTTTTTTACATCTGAACATGAAATCTTCTCACATTACATTTGTTACATAATTTGACAAACGTAACATCAGTCACCTGTCTTAAAGTGTGTCATATTCCCACATTGTCATTGGTTCATCTAACCATCTCTACTTTTTGGATATCTTCTTTCACTTTGTGTGGTCAGTGTTTTCCACCTTTGATCATTCCATTAATCCCTTTATTCAAACTGACACTGAAGTCATGTTGAACATGTGTTTCTTTGGTACGATCATTAGCCTTCTAGCAATCAAGGGTAGTAAGCAGACTTGTAATAACAGCAGTCAGGGGAATCAGCTACAATGGTAAAACAGACAAATTGCCACATAGAAACCATATTGATTTCACTTTTTTTCAGCGTTATTATTTTCTTATTCTACCTTTACCTGATAGCTTTAAACAGTTCAGTTGATTTTAAGAACTCTCTGCTCAAAGTGTAAGACACGTTTTTAATACCAAGGACATTATTAAGGTGTGGGTTGTAAAATACCAGTGTACTTCACAACTCAAAATCTTTGAGCTATCAGAACATTTCAACGTTTCTCCTCCTCCTCGTCTTCTTCCTCTTCTTCTTCTTCCTCTTCTTGTTCTTCTTCTCCTTCTTCAGTGTCTACATCCTTTGCTGCAGTCTTGGTCATCTTCCAGCTGCAATTCCATTCGCTCTTTGGCACACCTTGTTCTTCATGCATCAGTCCCATGTACCTCTGAGTCCTGTGTTCAGTGGAGAAACACACCACCTCGTCCTCGTCCGGCTTCTTCCAGCGACAAATCCTCCACGACTTTTTCCAAGCTTGCCACTCCTCTTTCTCCTCCCCCTCCTCCTCATACTCTTCTTCTTCATCTCCCATTCTGTGAGCTACTGCCACCATCCACGACTGCTTCCAGGAATAGAAGGAGGTGTTGATTTTATGGAACTGCAGATGGAGTTGCACAGTGGGCTTGCATTTGATTTGTTTATTTTTTTCTTCTACTTTGTTGTCTTTGTCCCTTTTGTCTTCTTTGTCATGGTCATTGTCCTCTCTTTTGACTATCATCTCATCTACTTCATCATTTTCTGTTTCAGTCTCCTCTTCCTCATCTACCTCTTCATCCTCCTCCTTCTCTTTCACCTCGTCCTTCTCATTGTCCACTTCTTTGACCTTCTCATCCCTTTTGTCTCTCTCATTTACTTTGTCATCCTCCTCCTTGTCTACTTCGTCAATGTTCTCGTCCTCGTCTTTGTTGTTCTCTACTTTCCCATGCTGTTTGTCTGCTTCATCCTCCTCATCTTCTTCTTCCTTCTCCCCCTCTTCTACCTCTTCATCCTCCTCCCCCAGATCTTCTTCATTTTTCACCTTCTTGTTTACTTTATCCTCCTTCTTGCTTGCTTCTTTGTCCTCCTTGTCCTCGTCTTTGTCTTCCTCTTCCTCTTCCATGTCTTTCTTGATCTTTTCCTCCTCCTCTACGTCTTCTTCACCCTCCTCCTCCTCTACGTCTTCTTCACCCTCCTCCTCCTCTACGTCTTCTTCACCCTCCTTCTCCTCTACATCTTCTTTATCCTCCTCCTCCTCTACGTCTTCTTCACCCTCCTCCTCCTCTACGTCCTTTTCACCCTCCTCCTCTACGTCTTCATCATCCTCCTCCTCCTCTACGTCTTCTTCACCCTCCTCCTCTTCTACATCTTCTTCATCCTCCTTCTCCTCTACGTCTTCTTCACCCTCCTCCTCCTCTATGTCTTCTTCATCCTCCTCTTCTACGTCTTCTTCATCCTCCTTCTCCTCTATGTCTTCTTCACCCTCCTCCTCCTCTACGTCTTCTTCATCCTCCTTCTCCTCTACGTCTTCTTCACCCTCCTCCTCCTCTACGTCTTCTTCATCCTCCTTCTCCTCTACGTCTTCTTCATCCTCCTTCTCCCCATCCTCCTCCTCCTCCTCCTGGTCAGCTTCTTTATCCTTGTCCTCCTTGTCTACATCTTTTTCCTCCTCCTCCTTTACCTCATTCTCTGTCTCATCCTCTTCCTCATCATCTTCTCCATCCTCCTTTTCCTCGTCTACACTTTTGTCTTCCTCCCCGCCCTCTTCATCTTCTTCATTTTCGTCGTTGTTTTTGTCTGTTTCTTCATCCTCCTTGTCCTTTCTGTTTGCTATTTTTTCCACTTCCTTATATACTTCCTTATTCTCCACCTCCGCTTGTTCCTCCTCCTCCTTCTCCTCCTCCTCCTCCTTCTCCTCCTCCTCCTCCTCCTCCTCTATTTCTTTGTCATCCTCCTTAGATACTTTGTCCATCTTGTCTTTTTCTGTTTCTGCTGCATCCTCCTCCTCTTCTTCTTCCTCCTCCTCCTCCTCCTCCTCCTCCTCATCCATTTGGTCTTTATCTTTTTCTACTGCGTCTTTCCCCTCCTCTTCCTCCTCCTCTTCTTCTTCTTCCTCATCCTCCCTGTCTACTTCAAGTTCTTTCTCGTCCTTGTCTGATTTTTTGTCTTCTTCTTCCTCCTCTTCATCTTCATCCTCCTCATCATTTTGGTTTCTGTTTTTGTCCTCCTTCTCCTTGTGTCCTTGTTTTTCCTTCTCCTCCTTTTCTTCTTCATCCTCCTCCTTAAGCTTTTCTGTGCCTTCATTGCTCTTTTTTACATCATCCTCCTCCTCGTCTTCAATTTCTTCCCCACTTTCCTCCTCCCTATATCTACCTCTGTTCTCCTCCATCTTGTTTACTGCTTCATCCTCCTCCTCCTCTTCATCCTCTTCCTCATTTTCCTCCTCCTTATATTTACCTCTGTCCTCCTCAATCTTGTTTACTGCTTCACCCTCCTCCTTGTGTATTTCTTTGTCCTTTTCCTCATTGTCGACCTCTTCCTCCTCCTCCTCATCAACTCCTTCATCTTCCTCCTCCTCTTGATCTTCTTCATCCTCCACATTCTTCTTGGTAATGTATTTGTCTTCTTCATTCTTATCAACATCTTCCCTCTCCTCCTCATTATCTACTCCTTCATCCTCATCATTGTCTACTCCTTCATCTTCCTCCTCCTCCTCCTCCTTATCTGTCACTTCCATCATCTCCTCCAGGCCTCCTTCCTCCTGCGTCTCATCCAGTTCTACAACTTCTGGTGGGGTCCATTGTTTTGGAGTCATCCAGGCCTCTGCCCACTCTGTGCTATCTGTGATCTCAACGTCAAGCTGAAATGTGAGGATGAGGTTTGTGGTTTTACGTCTTGTAGTCAGCATGTCGCTGTGTCGATGATGAGACTTTAGTGAAGCCTTGCACCACCTGTAGATAGAGTCACAGTTTGGGTTTTATTATTTTTCAAATAAGTCTCACAAATAATAATAAACAAATTGAAAGTTCAATCTTGCCAATGTGTTGTTGTACCACACAGTTCTTGCTAACAAGTGCATTTCTGTGCATAAAATGTCTTTTTGTATCACCTGGTGTGTACACTTTAATCTTGATGGTGACATTACTCTATAGGTTTACAGGCTACAACGTCGTGCAGAACTGAGTATTTATAGTAATAGTTATAGAATTTTATACATTTACGATGGAGCACGGAAACGTGAGTGCTCTTCACAAAATCTTCTTGAATAGTTTGTCAGCTAAACATTGTAAGCAGCTGTTTTTGTCTCTCTTTTCCATCATTATATTAACAATGTCCATTTGTCTCTCTCTCTCCCCCAACAAAACCCAAATACTCCACTATCATAATACATATTCACAGTTTTTGAATACTTTCATCCTGGAAGGAGTTTTCCAAAAGCTCAATTTTCAGTGACCTCAAGACACATCGAAAAAGCTTTGTTTTAAGAAATACCCATGTACATGTAGACAGGGCCTTTGGCTGCTGTTATTTCAGAGCCATTGTCAGGTCCAGATTCCGACTTGACCAAACTTCAGCCAGATAAAAGACCAATTAGTCAGAATTACGAGACTAATATATTCGACTAAACAACTCCTCTGCCCCTGCACTCACTCTGCTACAAGGGGATAGGGAGGGGCATGGCAGGTTAAGAAGAGAGATGCATTTTGCATTCTGCAAGTACTGCATTACCACAAAACCTCATCGTCTGGGGTCGACAATGTTGTATATGTAACCAGGTTGAAATTATATATTTATGTTAACATTTAAAATGTCACCAAATCCTGATCAATATTGTTTTCTATATGGTTTAGATGTGTTTTATTGCCCATATCTATGCCTGAATGTTGTATTCAGACCACAGTGTTAATACCTGTACTGTCGCTTTAAGAGGTCGCAGGCTTTATGCCGTCATTACGGTGCTTCTCTCAGTTCGCGCCAGACTAGCTGAGAGGAGGTAATGTATTGTTTTGGTCCTCATTTTTTAACATTTATTTCGGTTTTTGAGCAATGTAAACTTGTTTTATGCGTGTATAAATGTAAGGTTTTAGGCTGTAAACATGCAGTTAATGTGTCGGTCGAATATGAACTTTGTAAACAGACTTTTTACAAGTAGACAAAGTTTCCACATGCCAGTCTACAGGGTTTTCTTATCTGCTAACAGGAGCTTGAGACCTGTGTGCTATGTGGAGGAGACTGCATGTTGCAGCGCCTTATGTGTTTTCTGTTGACTTGTACAGGTATGTGCGTTATGTTTATTATAATTCATTGGGCATAGTGTTTACATGTGTTTACACTGGTTGCATTAGGCTTGTTAAAGAAATTCATGTTATGAAATACATTGAGCATTTTATAATTTATTTAATTCATTTTCGTATTTTCATTTAAAAGTATTATTGCTGTTAATACTAAAAGGTAGTATCAGTCATGTATGAATATGCAGTTCGCGCCAGACTAGCTGAGAGGAGGAGCTTGAGACCTGTGTGCTATGTGGAGGAGACTGCATGTTTTGCAGCGCCTTATGTGTTTTCTGTTGACTTGTACAGACAAATCCATCATCCTGCCTTCAGTAAAAGAGCAACCAGCAGCTGGTCGTGGTCCGAGTCGTTTCTTCATCCAACACAACAGAACACAACGCAGAATATACAAGGGTTAACGGACGTGCATCCGAACTAATATAAAATTGCTAAGGAAAACGCACGCCCGTTACATATACAACATATTTAGATAACTAACAGGTATAGTTACTAGTTACTTTGCTAATGAAAGCATCTAAATACTTCTTCTGCCACTGGTCTACACACATAAGAACTCAAACATTAGTAGGATGATAGGCTGCCACTCATTATGAATGGAACCATCAAAAATCATTGTGGCACCTCCCCCTACGATTCAAAAGTCAGAAGTTGCCCAGTGACATGGAGAAGTTAAGCAAAGGTAATCTTCTAATTAACACTGATGTGTAAGCGATCTGGAAACAGCCTATCTCGCTCGCTTTATTGCCTCATTCCAACTCAAATTTGTAAAAGTACTTCAAACCAATGTGGGAAAGGTCAATTGTTGCAGGTCCTCTTGTGTTAGCTTTCTGCTACCATCTCTTATGTTAACGGGTCGGTTTTGACCCGTGTCTTAAATCAGCCATAAAATACCCTAAAAACAATTATTTATCATCTAATTTGTTTCTTACCTCTTGGTTACCTTGTTAGGCTTCCATATCCATGAAAAGATTGGTTTTAATATTTTTGCTGTGGCCCCCTGGGCCTTTCTTTTGACAGCATACCCCTCGTTTTCAATATAAAAAAACTGTCAAATGAACCTCAAGAGAATAATATAAATTAAAAAAAAAGGTTGTTATGTTACCTGACTATTACTGAAGGGTATTAGAACACATCTCTTAAATGTTCAAAAAGAAAATGTTTTTAATTTTAATATTATTAACTATAGTGACATCTATGGTGTTATGGGTCAATTTCGACCCGTATATATTTACTTCAAGAAAAAGACAAAAATAGAACCTTAATACAAATACAAAATGAAAAGCAGAACTAGTAATGAATAATAATAATAAAATGTAGATTTGCAAGGTCAAACAAACAACAAACAACAACCAATCAAGCAAATCAAACCTACAGAAATCGAGTACTAGTTTCATAAAAACTGTGTGCAAGAACATGCATGTGTATTTGTGTATTTTTAGATGCATGTGTGGCAAATAGTGACACTAGTGTGTTCTTTGCAGAGCTATTTTTTGCAGTAGAGGCACAATACGTTTGTACTAGGTCCATAAAAAGTCTCTCTGTGCAAGAACATGAATGTGTATGCATGTGTTTTTAGATGCATGCGTGGCAAAAAGTGACACTTTTAGTGTGTTCTTTGCAGATATATCTTTTACGGGTGAAGCACAATGTGTTTGCCTTTCTGTCCTTATTGCTAGGGCAGACCTGACACCTCTTTCTTTTAGAATCAGGTGGTCTCACTGGGGCTGTGGCTGTGGCTGTTGTGGTTGATGTTGAGGCAGGGCTGGCTGAGGAGGATGCTGGCGCTGATGCTCTTCGTGTTGCTGTGGATGTGAACGGACTGCTTGGTGAGCTCTGCAGCTGTCTGACCAAGGCTGGGTCTCGGGGCACCTGTTCTCTTTGCTCAATGTGCGCCTTGACAAGGGAACTTCCTAGCTCCTCAAGAAACATTCTCTTCGCTTGTTGTTTTTGGTGAATGTGGGTCCACAACACAAATGCATTATATGCAGACACATCGAGGATGTTGTAAAACACAACCATTGGCCATCTCCTGGTCATTCGCTGGCAAGTGTAGGTGGCAGTCTGCTTGCAAGTCACCAACTCTAAACTGAATTGGCCTTACGTGGCTGGACATGTCCTTCTCTGTTTGTTTTGTCAAACAGGCAAGAGAAGCCCCTAACTGAAGCTCAAGTGGTTGGAGGACGAGCTGGCTGTGGGCTATTGGCTGATAGTGTGTTTATGATTTCAGATTTGGCACTTATTATTGTTTTATAATCTTATATTACAACCGGGTCGAAACCGACCCTAACAACACAAAGGTCATAATTTTCACCAGAGCATTTTATAATTTAGTAAAATTGATTTTTTTGATTGTATTTTGTTTAAATAGAAGTTCCTGACAAAGTCAAAAAGTCTTGATGCAATAAACAAATTTATGTAGTACTTTTATGCATTGCAAACCTAAAAACGGGTCAATGTCGACCCTAACACTAGAGGAAGGTTAATGAAGGTTCTCAGTCATCCAGGTCATTGTAAATCTAGGTGCTGTATCGTAGTCAACTGGAATTGTTTCATCCAAGAGGCTTCTTCAGTACTAACTAACTGGAAGGGAGTTGCAGGCTTTTAAACTCTGTGTGGGAGTGTCCTTACAGAGTCGTTAAGGACACGTGTGAGCAACGAGTTTCAGAGTCATTAGGGCCAGTTGTCTGTTGTTGACCTGACCAACCTTCATGTTAGGGCTAGGTGAGCCCAGGTGTGAATGGTTGTTGGGGAGAGAACTCAGTACTGCATTGTAGGTGGGTGATAAGTAATGTCTAAGACATTAGACTCTGTAAGGACACACCCACACAGAGTTTAAAAGCCTGCAGCTCCCCTCCAGTTAGTTAGAACTGAAGAAGCCTCTTGGATGAGACGTGAAACGTCTTCAAGAAACTGAAACAAGTCCAGTTGCCTACCATACAGAGTCAATTGTTGCAGAAAACAACTTCACCTTTTAATATGATATAACTTTACTACGCTAGCATAGATTCAGTGGAAGACAATAATTCCAATCAGAGCTGATTATGTAAAATATGAGCTTAACTAGACAAACGCAATGGTCAGGCATGGAACTCTCAGCGCCGACCCACCTGATCTGCTGCCTGTATCCCCAACAGGAGCTCCAGTTCTTTTGATATTCTTCTGCTTCCTCTGAAGGAGCTGCAGCAAGAAGCCAGGAGTCCCTCCAGCCAGGCAGGAAGCAATCGTCTATCCTCACTGTGGTTTTGGTGGTGGAGGAGCTTGCTGTTAGTGTCTTGTCATCTGTGGTGTCTTCAAGTTCTGACCCAGACAGTTTCCATGAATCTTCCCAGTCTGAGAGCCAGCCCTGTTTGATTATTACAATATACATTTTTAATTAACAATAATGAAACATGTGTTTCCTGCTAAGTGGTAACATCTGGTCACTGACATAAAATGTATTTCCTGTCTCAGTTTATTTCTATAAGGCCAGCAAAGTTGAAAGAGCACAAAACAACAATAAAATAGTTATTGCAAGGATGTTGGTCCCCACCTCCTCCTCTAGTTGTTGTACTTTGTCAGACTTGTTGCTGAGGTCTTGATGGTAGTCCGGCCAGATATGATCCCAGTCCTTTTTCTGCTGTCCAAAGGCAAAGTTCATGATCTTCCAAGTACCGGCCCAGACAGGAAGAGCAAAGATTTCTATCTCAGGTGTGCAAACCATTTGTTTTTCATACAAAACATCCCACTGGAATTGTTTCACCTCAGAGCAATCCAACTGGGCAGAACACTTCATCTGGAGACCAGAACAATGGAGACAAATAATGGTTAACTGGTGATTTGTTAACTGGTCATTTTCTACCTTTCCCACAGCTGTCTTCGCTTGTGATTTGAGGAGGTCAAGGATGTTAATTATAAGCTGATATAAGATGACAGGTCATCCTTCACTCAGACATCAGCACATACCCTTCATAGTTCTGACTGGAGGAATGCACCACCTGCTGGTGTGCTAACTGTATGTTTGTATAACAGTGAATCTGTACTGTGTTCCGAGTAGACACATTTTATTTAAGTTTAAAGACTTAGTTTGCTTGGTCTTTTGGTATGTTGTTGAATTACTTTACTTTCTCACAATGCCATGCACAATGGAATATTACCATAATACTATAATATTTTTTGTAGCATACTATCATGGTCAAAGTCATTGCTTGTCTGGTTTCAGTCTCAAAGGGCAAATCGTACCTGCCTTAAGAAGTTTGGTTTAGTTTCTGTCTGTGTCTATTTGTTAAACAAAATGAAATTAAAACAATTGCTTGTCTGGTTTCAGTCTCAAAGGGCAAATCGTACCTGCCTTAAGAAGTTTGGTTTAGTTTCTGTCTGTGTCTATTTGTTAAACAAAATGAAATTAAAACAATGCCAGCTCAGTGCATGATGGGACTGAGAAGAGAACCAGAGTCTACTTGAGCAGGCAGAGTTAATGACACTTTGGAGAACAAATGAGGCTAAGCCAGAAATCTAGCAGAGCTAGTTGGCATGAGCTGCAATTTTTTGATAAAGCTCAAATGTGTCACACACACTATTATAAATGAACACAACATTAAACATAGCATCAACACAACTGTCACAGCAAAAAAAAAAAAAAAAAACACACTTGATTTTGTAAGTTGTCAGCTTTCTGTCCCCTGCAGCCTAGTATTTTGAGAGGATAATGAGTCAAACTGCTGACTTTTAACCGATTACCTACATTTTATCATATTTTATTGAATTAATGTTCCATGCACTCTTGTGGCCTAAAAGGTGTACATACCACCTTGTTCGTAGGTATACCAAGTGTTCTGTTTAGTTTGTAAGATTCAATGTGTTAGTTATAAAAAAAGATTTTATGTATTTAATTTATTTTATTGTGTTTTACTTGAATGGGAATATTAAAAGCGCAGTACTGCCACCTACTGGCCAATTTTAGTTTAGCTGTTAGTGTTTTTTCAATGTTGAATCGAACTTTATCCAGGAAGTGAGAACAAAGTAACAGAATAGCATGCTTTGCCAGCTTTCAGTGATGATCAGCCACTCCAGCATACGGCTTGTTTTGAGTTGCATCGTCGGTACGTATTAATATGTTTATGTGCCTTTCATTGTCATGTGCTGATGTTTTAAGTGGCAAATTTTCCATTGTATGCTCATTAGAAACGTATTTCACCTGAAGTTTCCTTCTAGCATACTATGTTTGTTAGCCACGCTAGTTTTTGGTTGATATGGTGCACAGATATGATGTAGAATTGTTTATTTTATGGTTTATGCATCTGAAGAAATGTAATATTCTTAATTTTAAGATTATTTTGTTTATTTTCCTTTTAGTTTCACCTTTCCTTCAGCAATAAACCTGGCAAAAATGATACCCAGAGTCTTGTTTGGAGTAGAGTGTTTAGCTGCCTGTCAACACATGCATGGGACGCATTGAGGACAGAACACCAAGACAACACTGTATCTTCCCAGCTATAGCCAAAACACACCTTCCCTGGCTCACACACTTCACCCAAAACATGGACTCTGGGTTTTAAGCCCTGTTTACACAAAGGGAAAACACAGATATTTCCATGCGGTTTGGCCTCTCATTTACACGAAAACCCTGTCTTTATCACAGAAAACGATTATTTCTAAAAACTCTGGGCAAAGTGGTGAATTTGGACGCACCGTCTTCGGACGCAGTGCCTTCCGGTTCGCTGCAGCCTTTGACTGGAACACCCTACAAAACACCCTTAAACTTTCTGTCTTCACCTCTCTCTCTGTTTTTAAACAAAATCTGATACAAATTACCGTTGACTCCTGCACTTCCTGCATAGGCCTTGTCATGCCCGTTGTTTAACTTACTATGTTGTTGTATTATATTGTATTATTATTGTATCTTTCGTTATGTGTAATTTATTTAACCTTGTATTTTACTTTTAGCACTCCCCTCCCCCTTTCCCTTAAGAGCTTCTAGCTCTTCTCAGGCTGCACTTGTAAATAAGAATCCTGTTCTTAATTTGTTTGCCTGGTTAAATAAAGGTTAAATAAATAAAAAATTTTTTTGGAAAACTCCGGTTATGTGTTGTTGTGTCAACTGGGAGAAACAGGGTTTTAGGTTCTCACGCTCATTAGGCTATGCGCCAGAAAATGCTTAACGTCATGTGAGCGCCCTATTGGTTGTTTTGAAAGGAACAGGAAATCGCTTGTGTTATTCGTTGTTGTTGATTCTGAGGATTCTGATTGGCTTGCATGGCTTTATCCTTCTCCCTACACTGCCGCCCATAGGTTTGGCATAGTTATAATGGCGCTCGACGGCGTATTTATGCGGGTTGATGTAAATGACAACTTTTTTGAAAACGATGTTGTGTGCACAATGTTATTTTTGAAAACGGAGGGGGGGAAATATTCGCTTCTCTAAATACCCTGTACCCATGTATAAACGTGTATAAACGTGGCCTTAGTGTACTTCAATATAAATCCATCAGTTTTTGTCAGTCTCAGTACCTGTTTCCAGGAGTGACTCCATTTATCAGCAGGGGACACCCATTCAGCCTCTGATCCATACTCCTTTGGTTTGTATTTCCTGTGATCAGGCAGCTTTATGGTTGTGAATCCTGGGATTCTGGCCTTCAACTCCTTGGCCTTCAGGTAAAGATATTTTGGAGGCTTAAGGCTCATCCAGGATTCTCTCCAATACAGCCGGAACACATCCACCTCAACTGTACGTTTTGGCCTGTGAGGTTTGGGTGGAGCTGGCTTCTTTGGAGGAGGCGGAGGAGGAGGTTCAGGTTTGGGTTTGGGGGGAGGGGGGACAACTTTGAATTTGATCTTGGGCTTGTTTTTTTCTGCTTCACCTGCTCTGCTGGTGACCCTCTTGAAGTCTCCATTGGAAACAAGAGACCAGTGATAGTTCCACTTTGAATAAGATCTGCAGATTCAACAAGTAACAAACAAATTAAACTTATTAAAACAACTCACATATTGTCAGAATGAGTGGACATTGACAGGTATAGATTCATCTGGTGCATAATTTATGTTTTGTGTTCGTTTTTAAGTAGTCACTAACTTATTTATGAAACACAACGTGACTTTGAAGCCTACTGTATGACCCATCCAGCCGCCTAGACCATCACCAACTCAGACTTTTTAAACTACTGCACAAGAGTTGCTTTAAAGCTGCTATAAGCATTGGCATTGTTTTAGCTAACTTCCAGTCTGTCTTGCAGTTGGCAATCCCCTCCCTCGCCTCTGCATCACCACACTTCCACAACTCCTTTTCTTTTTTTCAAGGAATCTTTCTTTCTGTTGGAAACTCTGCTTACTATATAGTTCTGTTGTCGTGTTTGTGTAACAATTGCCAATGACACAAAAGGAATATCATGAAAGCGCAATAAATCTAAGTAACTATATTTATGTGGCTACATTTTATTCTTAATTCTGTTAGGGACAGAGATTAGAGATTCCTCAAGGTCCTGGTGTGAACAGAGATTTCTCAAGATCTAGGTCACAGGTCATCAGAAGCGGTTAGGTGCACCTGTGATGTTCTCCCTCAGCTGACTGCAATCAGTCAGCTGGGAAACTATATAAGGGGGTTGTAGTTCCCCTGCTCAGTGGTTGTGTGTCTTCAGGGAGTCAGTGCTATCAGTTGGCTCTCTGTGGTTTCCTTTTGGGTGAAAATCTGAGTTGAGTGTGTTTGAGATTTTTTCTTTTGGCCAGTTCCCATACATTTTGTTTCCCTGTTGTTCAGTGACTCCCACTTCACCTTTGGTTTCTCAGGTCCAGTTCTTTTGTTCATCTATCATTTTGATAGAATCAGTCGGTGGCTGTGTGTTTTATTCCCATCGCCACCCCTTAGATACCAAGGGACCAGTTTGCTTTGACCCTTTTTGTGATTTGTGCAGTGCTTTGTTAGTTTCCCAACCGGCAACCCCTGTCCTTCAGGTTTTGTTTTCTGGGGAAACTTAACAATTCTGAGTGTGAAATAAAAGCACTGTAGATTTCCCTAAAAATGAAATCCAACAATGGAAGTAAATGTAGTTTTCATGGCATGTACACTCCACTAACAATCCCAGAGTGCATTGCGTAAAAATTTATGAAAGATTACCAATGTATGACACTTCTCAGGGATGATGTCAAATGATGATGATGATGATACGAATCTCAATTTAGTGCTCACTATTGAAAAAACTAGAATATATACTTGCTTTATAGAGAGAGTAGTGAATGAACAAACAAGTAAAGGGTAATGCCTGAAAAGGTGTCCATTATCAGGAATTAATGAATGATGTGGAGACCAGCACTGCTGCTTGCGACACAGAGTTAATTAACGTCTGATTATGGACACCTCGTTGGGCATTATCACACTTATACCATAGTCACTTGACAAAGAAAAACATTCACACCATTAATTATACTTATGTTTTCTGATCAAAGCATAAAGCTTTCACAAGCAATAACTCTCTGTTAACACCCGAGGGTTTGACTAATAACTAGAAAAGTTATTACAATCCCATAAGGAAAGTTAACTACTCAAATAGAGTAAATACTGTATGACAAACCTTAGATATGACTTGACAATCATAATAAACAATAAATAAACTAGTCCACTCAGCTCAATTTTGTTTCTCATGCAATGTGCTTACTGTATGTAGCACTATCACATTTGTCTTTTTTAATCCCATGTGTATAAGTATGGCCCATATCAATGAGATTTTCCACTGAATTGCAAGTCACCAGCAGCTGAATCGTTAGTAACTAGTTTGTGTTGTTACTTAGCCAGAAAAATGCTTTGGGGACCTCACAGCCAGAACATAATCTCTGATTTTTAAGATGATAGTAGCTGTCGAGCAATATTACTGAGATTTTTACTCCGTGTTAGGATTAATTGGTACTATGCTTAAATTGTCTTCACTTTAACTGTCACCTTACAATGTGATACAAAAACAACCAAAGTGATCGCATATTCTCACAATTTGAGTGAACTTTTCTGCTTCCACTCAGCCTCCTGTTTGTTCTGGTCTTCCACGCTCTGAGCTATCTTCTCCCATCTGTCTCTCAGTGGCCCGTTGCTGAACGACCTCTTCTCCTCCTTTTTTGACAGCATTGTTTCCTATAAAAAAAAAATGCAGCAGGTAATAAAATGGAAACAATGTGTTACTTGTGGCATTAGGTTGCATGACTGTGAAACATATAGTTCTCTGTGGCTGTATGTGGTGTGTTCAACTGCTGGTAAAGAATCTCCAGACATCTGATACTTGATGGTTATTTTAACAGCACTGTGTTCACAAGCACAAGGATATTTTGTAATTGTGTCACTTAAGCAGAATGTTAAATGTACATAGTCACAAGTTCCAACAGCACATGAACACATCACAACAAGTTGACTGTCTCGAGTCGTGCATTTGGGTCGTAGTCTAGTGTGTCAAACCTTGTCACCGAGTGCCTGTTCTTTGCTGTCGTCCTGTGTCCAAACCCCCTGGATGACCTGGTACCCTGCAAACATGCACTTTTGGGGCCATGGCAGGCAAAAATGTTGGGCCTCATGTGGGCAGTGGAGTGAAATGTGAGGCACACTCAATACAGTGTCTTGCTGAAGACTGACTCAGTCAAACTGAGATGCAAGACGAGCGGCGTCACTCTATAATTAAACATAGCTCAGCAATTTGCTTCAAGGAAAAACGACAACAAGGAAACACCACTGCACTAAGTCTGTAAAGATGGAGATATTGGTTCTAATGGTGAGTTTGAGATTTAAAAATTAGGATTTTTCATTATTTAATAGGTCAGCTACATTATTAAACTTTTTTCAATCAACTTAATTAATGAACATCAACATTTTAGAAGCCATTTTCTATATTATTTTAATTCTGTAAATATTTAGATGCTGATAATTTGAAATCAAAAATGGTTGTCATGAAAATGAGGTTAGTTCTCATTTAATGGATGTCAGGGTGTCTTTGACCACACCAACAAAACACTTTCAGCTTTGCTTTGCTGCATCACCATGTAAAGACAACGTGATTTTGATGACAAACAAAGCTGAATAACCAGTGGTGGATTATCTGTCTTCAAAATGCCTAACTTTATTGTCACTGTCTATAGTTTAATAGAAATTAAGCAATACCAATCATATCCATCTAAAAAGTGATGAAAGATTTGAGACATTTTCTAGAGTTGACCTAAAATATACAGTAGACAATATATATCTTATATAATATCTTTATGATCTTTTTGACAACAAGCCATATGTAGGAGATTGCTATGTAAAATAAAGGTCACAGACTTTAATCCATGTCTGTCTGGAAGATCAATTTGGGATTTAATACTGTCTGTGTTGATGTAATGAGGCTGATTATTCCAAATGACGATGTCTTAAAATTAGGAAATGAGCTCAGACTTCCGCCCAACAACTCCCTACACATGATGTTATTCAGAAGTCCCCAATGAAAGCCGCTAAGAATCAAATAACAGTGACCTCAGAGAAACAAACACGACAACATGGCAGCAAGCAAAGAGTTCGTTCCTAAAAAAGCACTGTCTCGTCACTAGTTCGGTTTTGTAGCGTCAGACCTCGAACAAACCACGGTCCGCTGCAAAGTTTGTTTAAAGGCTGTTGCAACTAAAGGCAGCGGACTAACACATTTATTTCAGCATCTCAAACAGACTTGTATCACAGTGGGACACTTTTTGTTCACTACGAGATGTACAGTAGCGCGGCAGTCCACAAACACCCGCTAAAAAGCGGCCAACATTAGCAGAATCATTTAATCATCGTGTCCAGTATGACAAGAAAGGGGCCCGGTGGACAGCTTTTACGGATTCAGTCACGTTGCATATTGCTAAAGATATGGTGCCCTTATACAGTGGAAAAGCCGGAGGTTCATCCACAAGCTGAAAACGTTCGACCCCAGGTTTGTGCTACGAAGCAGCAACGGGACATGTCTCAAGCCAGAGGTAGTAGACAGGCTCGTCTTCCTTACCAAAAATGTGTTAGAAAGACAGCAAGCAGACACCTCATGTCCTGTGCATCTACCAACATGTGATGTTTACTATGCAGTGCATGCAGATGTTTAATTTAGTTTACATATCTTCAGGAATACAAAATGCTGTTTGTAAACAAAAGGCACCTTTTGCAAAAAAAAAAACAGTATTTGATGAAAGTTATGTTCACATTTTATCAATACCAATGGGGAAACTGCTTTTATAAAAACATACAATCTGACATGTTAAATTTTAAAAGCATTTTATCAAAAAGGGACACATTTTTCAAGTGAGTTTGAAGGTGCACTGTTTAAAATGGCAGGGAAATTTTGTTTACAATAAAAGCATTACAATAAAAGCAATGCTTTTAATAATTTCTTTGTCATTTGTAGTTTATAAAAAAACATTAAAATCGTAAATTGAGTTTGGTGTGAAAAAATCGGAGATTCAATTTTTAGGCCATGTCGCCCAGCCCTACCATCTTCTTAAAAGCCCTTTCGGGCAAATCTGTGATATTGGCTTAAATAAATATTAACTTTACTTATCTTTTTCTGTAAATCATCCGCTAACATGATTATTTTATTCTGAAAGATAAGTGATTAGCTTCGTACAAAGTCTGCTAGTGTAGTTGCTGGGGTTGGGCTATGCCTTCATTATCAGATCCCAGCAGTGTTTTTAACGGAGCTGGTAAGCATTGTAAGTAGAAGCATTGAAAACACAGGTGTAGTGGTGCCAGAGTGCAATCGCAGCAATACTTGGCAGCAGATCCACGGGTTGGCTTCTACCAGTGCCCGCTAGCTAACAGTGGTGGAATGCAGCTAAGTAGCCTACATTTGATGAGTTTTACACGCCTACAGTGCAACTTTTCCCCAAAATGGATGTTTTGAATGCAGTTCCATGCTCGGCACCGGTATAGTAAATACATTTACTCATTCAAAACAGATGTGTTGGCCGCATTATATTCTCAAAATGATGAAGTCACCCTGACATTTATTCATGTGGTCAGTTATAACTGACTAATGTATGTAAACTTGACACTGTAGGAACAGTGGTTACCTGACCTTTTGAAACAAGCCATAACATCACCCCTGGTTGAAAATTCAGAAATTCTGTAGGTAGTTAATGTCTTCCTAAAGTTTGAATTTCAAAGACATGTATGTTGTCTGCTTGTCTGTACCTTATGGCCCACCTTTTTAAAGTGCAAGTGGTCAAGCTTACACCATATAACATATGCATAATCAATGTAGCAAATGTTGGCATGACAGAAACTGAATGGATGCAGTCATAAAAGCTTTCAGTATTATGGAAGAAGACTTTGATCTAAATTGGAGCAGAAAGACGATAGATGCAATTTGGGTGTGTTATGCTAATCGTAGCTAATGTAGCCTGGAGCCGCTAGTCTTTAGTAGAGACATAACTCAAAACAGTGTTCTGGTAAGGTCAAATTTTTCTAACTCACTCACATTATTTTCATTTTAAAACCGAGTTCAGTTCCAGCTGAAACCGGCTTGAGATATTTACCAGACTTCACACAGCTCCCTCTTGAAACACTTAGGCCTGCATTATTTTCACACGACCTGTAGAAATCTGCATCACCTGTTAACTGACTTAGATGTCTAAAACCGGCTTTACAATTGTCTTGGGCTTCCTTTGTTGGAAACATGATCTCTAGCATGTTCAGCCTTGCCCTAGCATAGCACAAAGATCGCTCCTTCAAAACTTACACAACAGAGCACCATTTTGAAATGTATAATTATAATATTGTACATTTTCTGGTTAAATAAAAAGAAATCAATAAATCGATCCTGACTTACCTTTCTGTCTCTCTCACAGTCTGCCTGTCTGTCTGTTTACATCTCTAGCTGTAACCTATGACAGTATACATTAAGGTGAACCAAGTCAGTCCCACAGTATATCAGCTTGTCTGTCTCTAATCTTTACAGTAGCTACAAATGTACCTGTCTGTCTCTCTGCCTGTCTTTCACACTCTGTCTGTCCTCAGTCTGTTTCTGCAGTTAACTTTTATCAGCTTACACTTAGTCCGTCCTGTGTGTTTGCTCTGTGGTGAGCAGGCTTCCCTCTCCCTGCTATTTTTACATCATATGTTGACAGAGCCAGAGCTGCAGCTCTATATTTAGTGTCTAGTCAGGCAAACATGAGGAGAGTAGCCGGCAGCCTGGAAATGCAGAGAAGTGTCTTGAATTCAATGAAAACACGTATGTGAAATTAATCTGTATTCAACAGGTGTGACAACACAAACAAAGAGGGCAACTGAGAGCATGTCTGAGCCAATCAGAAAGCAGTGTTGTGAGCTAATCAGTGTCATTCTGCATGCTGAAACACAGCAGTGACATGTTACTTTGGCAAGAATCCAAGTTGAAGCTTTCTCCCACTAGCGAGCAGCCAGTCAGTGTGAGGGCTGTCATTGATTGGTATAGAGTTACAGGTGTTCAGGGTTCCAACAGTAAAAGTCTCCTGAGGCCTGTACTATGAAGCAGAATTTGCCAGGGAACCTGAGGGTTAACCCTGTGTTTTCAAGGTTTTGATAGTGGTTCACTTCTTACTGGGGTACATCACAATGGAAAGTTGACATGTAGACATGCTGCACACAATGACAGATCAATGCGTTTATAAGCAAAACCTATTGACCAATCAATTCTCTGAAAAATGTCATTATCACTCAAAGAAGCTCCCATGGAGCTAGGTGTGCAGACCTTGATAGGTGTACTCCTTTGTAGGGAGGCCACCTAATGGATGTCAAAGTCATATCATTGTCTTTTTGTATATCAGTATCATCATGACAGAGACAGTTTGAAGCATTAAAGCTTTGTGCATGATGTACTCAGAAGCAAGACTACTTACCGCTTTGAATTATGTAAATATTTATTTTTATTTGCTCTCATGTTCGACACTGCAGGGGTTACAACTGAAAGAATAAGACTAAAATTGTCAGACATGCCATAGGAATATATTTAAGTAACAGAATACACAAAAATAATTATTGTCAGATCTACTGGTGCCCTAATGATAAGGCAGCAACTGTTGCTTCTAGCTTTGTTTATGTCTTTACTTTCTTGTTACTAGGCAAGGCAAGGCAAGTTTATTTGTATAGCACAATTCATACACAAGGCAACTCAAAGTGCTTTACAGAATCATAAGAAGACATTAAAAATTGCATATAAAAAAAAACATTTAAAACAAGTTAGAATACATCAAGAAACAAAACATTAAACAACTTAAGAGAAGGGGAAGTAGGCTAAGATAGAAAAGGTTTAAAAGATACAAGACTAAAAAATAAAAATCACAGTGCAGTTAAAAGCTTCAAAATGGCTTCAGTGAAAAGCAGCAGCAAACAGAAAGGTCTTCAGTCTTGATTTAAAAGAGGTGAGAGTTGGAGCAGACCTGCAGTTTTCAGGAAGTTTATTCCAGATACGTGGCGCATAATAACTGAACGCTGCTTCTCCATGTTTAGTTCTGACTTTAGGGACTAAAAGCAGACCTATACCTGAAGACCTCAGAGGTCTGGATGGTTCATAACTTGGCAGCAGATTAGAAATATATCTTGGCCCGAAACCGTTCAGTGCTATATAAACCAATAGCAGGATTTTGAAATCTATTCTTTGACAGACAGGAAGCCAGTGTAACGATCTAAGAACCGGAGTGATGTGATCTACTTTTTTGGTTCTTTGGGTTCTGTGGGTTTTTAAACATGAGTTGCATATTGCGATCAACCTAACCATGATCACTGTTGTTTTAACAGATCTCCCTGCGTGATGATGGCAGCATTTTGAGGTCCTCCTGTGAGTGTTCGGTGGGGGATTTTAAATGCAGCCATGCAGTGGCAATTGCCATTTTTGCTATGCGGGAGCTCAGCGTGACAGACGTGGAGTGTCGGTGGAAGAAGGCTGCAGCCGCCAAAGTGACACTGCCGGTGTCTGAGCTGTATCCCCAGGTGGAGGAGACCTTCAACCCTCTAGCCAGAGACATCAGTCTGGAGGATGTGGCCTGGTTCAGGTCAGAGCTCCAGGGGACACAGTGCGGGATGGCATGGCTTTTGTCACCAGAGCCAGAGCCCCAGCCCCAGCATCAGGCTCTTCCCACTGTGCCTGAACTGGTGAGGGAGTTCAAGGGTCAGGGGCTAGAGGGAGTCCTTGCTTCACTGGAGCTCACTGAGGAGCAACGTCTGGCCATCCAGACAGCCACCGTGGGGCAACGGGCAAATCCCCAATGTCAGCAACACAGACAGGGACGGTTAACAGCCAGCAATTTTGGAGCGGTTCTTTCACGGCGGTCTGCTTCTCCCTGTCCATCCCTCATGAAGAGGCTGCTTGGGGGACAGAATTTGGATGGTGTGCTTGCTGTGAATTGGGGTGTGATGAATGAGCGAGAGGGGATGAAAGCTTTTCAACAGGCTTGTCAGGTGGAGGTGCTTGATTGTGGACTCTTTTTGAGCAAATCAGGCATCCTGGGAGTGTCACCTGATGGTCTTGTTGGACAATCTGCCCTGCTCGAGGTGAAGTGCCCATACAGCCAGCGCAACTCCACCATCGCTGAGGCTGTTGAGTCACCATCATTTTGTCTCGGTGTGGAGAGGCAGGGTTTTCCACTGAAGAGGACCCATGCATTACTGGCACTAGGTCCAAGGTCAGCTCCACCTAAGTGATCGGGACCTGTGTTACTTTGTGGTGAGGACCACGAAGGAGGCAGTGGTCATCCCCAATCCCAAAGACCCTGCATGGGGACAACACCTCCTCATTCTTGAGGAGTTCTACCGACAGCACATTCTCCCAGTGTTGGTCAGTAGAGAAGACTAAACCTGTAAATAATATGTAACTAGTTTTTTATATTCAGTCAGTTCTTTTGTTCATGTTCCAATCATTTTGGGAAACAGTGGATCAGCGTTCCCGTCGCGTTTCCTGTCAGTACCTGTTTAATAAGCAGGGAAGGGAATGATCCAGATACAAACTATAGGTCTCATAAACTAAAATCTGTTGGAATATTGGAAAAACAGAAAACATTGGAAAGAGTTATTAACCTTTACATTATTTTATACCAACAAAATGTAACATAAAGGTACTAAGGTACAAAGGTGTGGCCAGTTAGTGATTCAGTCAGACTCATTTGTCAAAAAACTCAGAACACATTTATTTACAGAGGGAGATGGATAGCAGGGGAAGAAGAGAGAAAGAGGGAGAGGAATGTCACCAATTAGGTGACAGAAAGAGTGCTGCCTATCTCCTTAATCAGTGGCTGTTGCAGGTTCACCAATGCGCAGCACAGCTGCACCAGGACATTGGCTGAACTCCTTAGGTGGGAGGGGATCATGTTTAAGATCCTGAAATCTTTTATACGTGCATTGGCCCTCTCCACATGTATCCCGTTACGTGCCACTTCTCTGGTTGCCATCACCTCACTCTCTGTGAACTTCCCTTTGTTGAGGAAGGGAGGGATATTCACAGATACACCCTCTGGCACAATGTCGGAAATCAGGAATCCTTTGTCTGCCAGGACCATATCGCCAGCCTCGAGGTGGTCAAGTAGGCCTGACTGCATTGTAATGGCCTTGTCTGACACAGAGCCCGGAAACAGGAAGCTGCAGTATGTGATCACCCCGTTAGGGGCAACACCAATCAGCACTTCAAAGGAGTGCATCCCTCTGTAGGCCGAATAGACCATTTTGGCCTTGTCCATCTCTTTTGGAGCAGCAATTTTGATGTCTGTACAGTCAATTATGATCCTGCAGTTGCTGGCAGAGGGCAGAAAGGATGCAGGCATGCTCTCCCTGTTTTTTAGGCGACTGGGCACAGCTGCCATCATCGTCTTTAACAGTAGGCTATGTAGCAAATGAATGAAAGTCTTCACTACATTTCCCACTGTTGCAGTGCTGCAGGAGAACAGCTGGGCCAGATGCAGATGGGTGTAGTTCTGGCGAACCTTCATGAGCGCCATGAACACTTGTGACTCCATCGCCATTCCCTCAACCCTCCAGCCTGCTGCATAAACGATGGAGCCCTCAAAGCGCTGCACAAGCCCCACCACCCTTCTGAACATGGCCTTATCTGGAAGGCCAGTCTCCATCCTTATGGCGTCGTCTGTCAGACCTGCAGGAGAGTAGAGAATTGTGTTTCCACAGATAGGCCTAGATTCTTGGCAGACGACATCCTCTGGCTCCTCCATTTCACCGCTGTTGGGTCCTGGGTTGGGCTCTGCTGCAGTCTCAGGTCCTGCCACCTTACAGTACGTATGGTCGGTGTGGTCAGGGGACTGGCTCTGTGTATGGGTTGGATGTCTGGGGGTAGTTTTGGACCATGGGAAAAGACATGGGCCATCTGCCTTGCCATTTGGAAAATGGCAGCCACACACCCTTGAATTATTGTCTGGCTCCCTGTCTGCTCATCTGCAAAACAAAAGGTAAAAAACACTAATAATTATTACCAGTGAGTGTTAGCAGTGCTGTTAGCAGTGCTAACTATGGTATACTCGTGTGTGGTTTAGTTTTTCAATTTAGGCAGATCAGTGAAGACATGATCCATGATTCTCACTGACCTTCGAAAATGTCCCCTTCATGGTCAGTGTGTTATCATTGTTAGTGAGTGGTGTTAGTGCTATTGTATACTCGTGCTAGGGGTGTCACGATACCAAAAATTCAGTAGTCGGTGCCAATACCAGTAAAATTACACGATTCTCGATGCCAATTTCGATACCACGGTAAAAAAAAAAAGGATTTTCTAAGATTCCATGTACTTGAACTTGAAACATGAACTCCTTTATTAAATATTTGAAAAATATTTTGAGATGCATTTTTTGCCAACCTGTGGAGAGCTGGAGAAACTTAACTTAAGCCATGAGTCAAAAATATTATGGCCTCCTTACAAAGTATTTTGCAAGACATTTCATGCCAGCCTGTCACTGGGTCTAACATTTACAGCATATGAGGCACAATGTGGTAAGGGCTTAATGCAAATGGCTTAATGCATATAGGGATGCAGATAGGGTTGCCAACTCCCTGAAAAATAAATAAGGGACACCTAGTTGGCAGGGCCGGCTGACCCCTCCCGACTTGGTGAATTTTTTTGCCTTTTTTTGTGTGTGTGAAACGATTTTTTAATTATTCGACTCAAACCTGAATTTATTTCAATGCATGTTTTTGAGTGATACGAATACATGGTAAACAAATCATAATTCAGCAATTTATTTTTTTAGTGCAAAATAACAAATCTTTTTAACAGAAATATGTCCTTCTTAACTTGACAGGATAAAATAAATATTTCTTTCAAAGAACTGTCCTGCGTAACTGAAAACAGTATAAAACTACAGACAACAATAGAAAGCATAAAATTGCTGTAATATTGCACATTTACAAAGTGCAAACAGAAAGTCTGTGGAAAAGTTGTAAACATAAACACTTTGTGCCTCAAATGCCATGACTGTACAGTTGTAGTAAATAAGAAAAAAAGGACTGAACTCATGACCTCAAAAGCTCAATGCTACATCATGTGGAGACAGTCTATTTTTTCCATTTGTATTTCTTTTGAGCTTTTGCTGCAGTAAGAAGTTGTTTGTCTTTCAGTGCTACAGAGTATCTTTATCTATGGATTAGTTTTATGTATTATTTATCTATTTTATGTATTCATCTATCAATTGTATGTGTTACAATTACAACAGAAATTTGTTGGCGATAAAATACGGACATTTATTGCACTTTCCCATATTAACCTTAACCAGAGGATTAAAAAAAAACATTCTTATTTTTTTACATACCATATCTGCCTCTGGTGTTGCCTGGTGGACAACAAACCGGTCAAGGGTCCCCCTGATTTTGTTGTCCCTCATGTTTCTAATGTGTCGACCACCAGAAGCATGCTGTTTCACGTCAAACAGTCCACCATGGGCTACAGAAAAAGTGCGCCGGCAGACAGTGCAGTGCGCCTTATAGATATTATCCTGCACTTTTTCCAGCCACATTTTTTCTTTTTCCCATTCGAGTCTGTATTTTTGCAGCCTTTTCTTTTTTTTCTCGGAGGAGTAACGTTACTGCTTGTGGTGGAAGGCGCACCGTCTGCAGTGTCCTGTGAATCCGTGTCATCTGTATTATCCATGCTGGTTTGTTTTCCCAGTTGCCCCAGCCTCTTGTCTTCCGCTATCTTCTTGCAAGCAACAGTACCTCGACCAATGAGAAGAGCCGGATTCTGCATTGTTATTCTCGTGTGTGAGTGTGCTGTCAGCTCATTGGTCACAGAGCAGGAGAGGGCTGGCAATAAGATTACCGTAAATTTTTCATATAAAACGCCCCGTCATTCATTGGCTATGTCCCAATTCAGGGTCTGCATCCTTCGAAGGACCCAGCCTTCGCGGTCTGCGAAGGCTGGGTCCTTCGGAGAGACCTGCGAGGCCCCGTCAGCCGTTGTTAAATGGGACGGTCTAGCCTTTGGAGCATTTCCTGGTTGCGTCACCAGATGTTCCTGCCCCTACCTGTACGTCACAATTCATGCTGCCCAGGTCCGCGAAAGTGACAAGAAGAGTAAAGTTTGACTGTCAAATATGTTTGAGCTCCAGGAATTCCTGATTTCCTTTTTAATCCTCCTCCTTGTGGAAGAAGAGGAGAAGCGGCTCTGGTTTATCTCCGGTTGAGAGGACTGTGGAGAGGTGAACCTGTTATTGAACCCACAGTAGGCCTACTGTTATCGTTATTATCATTATTAGCTAGCTAACAGTTAGGGGTCATTAACTTACCGATACATTACCTTAATGCTGACATATAAACTGTTGATCGCCACATATGGTTTTATTTTAATTTAAAAGGCATTATTCCTTTTTAAAGTGTTTGTCAGATAGTTTTGTTTGTTGTAATAATGTATTAGGCTATTATTATCATTATAATAATAATAATAATAATAATAATAATAATTATTATTATTATTATTATTATTATTATTATTATTATTATTATTAAATTATAATTCTTGCCTCTTTCTTAAAGAAATAATTAGTGACATGGCAGCTGTCGGTCGAGTCAGCCCTGCAAACCCAGTTGATGGACGATGTGGTGGACGGTGGAGACTAGACCCCCAAACACCCTGAGTACCGACCCAGATGATGTCCCACTGACACCAGGGTCTTTACTGTGGCATCCCAGCCAGCCCAGCAGCACTGCAGGGACTCCTGCTCACTGTTACTGTACATCATTTGTTACTGTTTTAATATTTTTGTCATTGTTTTTGTTAATAGTTAATAATAATCTGTAGCCTAAATAGTTATTTATGCTGTAATTTTGTAAATAGTTGTAAATGTTAAGACCTTAATAATAAAAGGAAAACATTAATCCCTTGTTGTCCCTGAAAAGTAGCACTTGATGCTGTTTGCTGTTATAAATTGTACTTCAGTTGTAAATACTGAATGGAATAGACAACATGTAACACTAGAACAATATTTTATTTCATGAATTATATAAAATGAACAATTATGAACAAATAATTTAAAAAGAACTCATAAATTAACTAAATAACAGAAATAATGTAACGACTGTCCTCTGGAGCAGAGAGAAGAGCCTCTCCATCCTCCCTCCGCAGCCTCATGTCCTCCTTCATCCTCCCTCCTCCTCTTTCTCCTCGGCCCTGGCTGGTTCCCCTCCTCCTCCTCCTCCTCCTCCTCCTCGTCATCATCCTCCTCCTCCTGGTCACCTGCCGGCACTTGGCCCTGGTGTGTCCTCAGGGATGGAGGCAGTTAGGACAGGGGGGCAGTGGAAGTCCTCTGTCCTAACAAACCTAAGACAGTGGAAATCAATCACGTCTTAATTAACTTGCATGGGTAAAACACATATGATTTAGTTCCCACATCATCATTCAAACCTGCACCTTGTAGCTACTTGTTCTTTAAATGGTCCCACTTGTTTCTGGCCTGCTGGGCTGGACCTTCCCCTGCAGGCCCGTTGTTTCCAGAACTGTTCTGAACACACAGAGAAGCAAGAGAAAAGGTAAACACAAGTTCACATTAACACAGGGATGCACCGATTTGCAAAACACATCAGGACTGAGAGATGGGCGATTTATTATTTATTATATATTATTTATTATTGCATTTTCATCTTGCTCCGTTTATATACATGAAGTAAAAATAGTCTATAACATCTCAACAGTCACAATAAGATATAAGATATAAGTTAACCTCTGAACGTCTACCGTTTGAAAGTGAAGGTTTTTAAGGCTTTACTTCCAGAGGCATCGAGCTGAGCATTACCAGCGTCACGGATTTTACCCTTGAAGTTTAACGTATCTGGCGTTGGATGCTCAAATGAGTAAAAACCGAATATAAACCCAATACTTACATTTAAATGTGAGATCTGCGCCACTTGATGTCGCCAATTTCTTCTTCTTTCTTTTTTTTTTTCGGGCGCGCAAAGAATCTTGGGATATTTGAGGCCACGAAGGATAGTAGCGGTGCATCCTCCAAAAAGAGGGAAAGAAGGCCGCATTTGTGGGCTGCATTTGAAGGAGCCTTTGAATTGGGACAGCCTTCGCGCGCCGTTGTGACGTAACCGGCCTTCAAATGCAGCCTCCGAAGGATGCAGACCCTGAATTGGGACACAGCCATTGATTCCATTGACATTTTAAAGACCATTTTGATTCTCACGCAAATACGGGACAAAGTGCGTCCCTTTTCAGCTCAATATGGGACGCGTAGTTGTGTCTCTAAATACGGGACGATTCCGTTTTTCAAGGGACGGTTGGCAACCCTAGATGCAGACCACCATCAGAAGCTGAAAGCACTGCTGGCCTCTGCGATTTTACCTGACTGAATTTGGTGAGTGATGGTTTCAATCATTTTAATATTTTCTGGTATATCCAAGTTACCCAGGAGCTCTGTTGACATAGGCTTAGCTAACGTTAGCTACAGCTTGATGAATTGAGTCATTGAACACAGCAGGAGAGAACGCAACGAGACAGCTACCACTAAAGCTCCGGTGGAAAATTATTAGCACTAGCTAACGCTACCATTAACGTTAGCCTAAAATTAGCTACATATTGTTACTAAAGTTAAATGATAACGGTAGCGTTAGCTAACTGTTAGTGCTAATCATTTTCCACCGGCGCTTTAGTGCTAGCTGTCAGTCAGGTAAAATCGCAGAGTCCAGGAGTGCTTTCAGCTTCTGATGGTGGTCTGCATCCCGAAGAGGTTTTGCAGCAAGCTAGCCGGGTCAGCGCATGCGCGAGGTTTGTCGCGAGCGCGAGTCCTACTCGCAACATAAAAATAAATCCATGCAAGTTTTAGTAATTTAAGGAGATAGGCCTGCACGTAAGTTAGACAAATTGAAAAACTCATAGGCCAAGTTGGATGGGGGTTCAAAAATTTACTACCTCGTCAGATGACGTTTATTACCTTTTACTACTTTTTACTGGCCTTAATTTGGACTAATTTCATTTACTACCTTTTACAACCCCGCGGACACCCTGGTTCCGGAAGAGGCGCTGCACCGATGCCAACACCGGAATCGGTGCGAGCAGTACTTAGAAAAAAAAAGGCATCGTCAGTGTTTTGACATTTTAGAATCGAAAGGTATCGCAAGTATCGGTTCTCGTGACATCCCTAACTCGTGCATATGTGTGTTTTGTTTTCCTTTTCCCTTTAGACTCATGCCAGGACAGTGAAGACATGACTCTCACTGTGAGCTTCAACATTGTCCCTTCAAGTCATGTGCCTGAAGATGGCTACTCTGCTGAGTATCACCACATAAACAGCACAGCACAGTTAAATCAAAAACCTTCATTAATGTTTCTTAAAGGATACCATAGGCAGCTGTTCATTTACAGTGTTTTATCATTGTTAGTGAGTGGTGTTAGTCCTATTGTTTACTCTTGCATATGTGTGTTTTGTTTTCCTTTTCCCTTTAGGCTCATGCCAGGACAGTGAAGACATGACTCACCGTGAGCTTCAACGTGGTCCCTTCAAGTGGCGCGCCTGAAGATGGCTCTGAGGAGTATTGTTTTCTCACTCTTCTTTAGACGTCAGCAATGTCAGCAAACATCTCATAAGATGGATATCATGTGCGACATGAACAAGACACTTTGTTTTGCCATTTGTTTGTCCTACACTGTAATTCAATCTAAAGCAATTAGGCTTAATATCATAGTTTAGTCATTGAAACATCAGTAAAATTTTTACAATTAAGTGTGTGTGGTGATAAAATATAAAATCAAACTCACAGCCTGTGCAATTTATCTGAAATGAATATCGAACTTGAGGATTTAAATAAGATCTAAGTCATAAATACTAATGCAGGTAAATGACTGGGAATAAAGTAAGCTTGTATTATGTTGAAGGCTTTGTTTAATTGTTTTTAAACACAAACATAGTTTTTGACTCAAAGAAACACAACTACAGTCAACTGAATTTATTTGAAATGGTATCCAAATCCAAGGTGCTGATTTGCAAGCAGGACACACAGGAACAGGATATGATGGTGCTGAGGAGAGAAGAATATAGAAATCATAAACTTGGAATAAAAGTGTAATTAACACTCACTTAAAAAGCTACACTGTTACATTTTTGGTGTGTAAACGTTCATGTGAGGTCTGACTGGTGTTTAAATAATTAAATGCATTAATAATGCCATACTGAAAAGTCACACAACATAAGCACAAGGCACCATCTCACATCCCTCATACTGCGTGTAATATGATTGACATGGGGTGGTGCATTGTGCACAATTTGTGTGACTGCATAATGTTTGTGGTTGTTAAGTGCCTCGTTGGTCACCCAGAAGTTGTAAATACTGCTGTGTATGCCGACACTGCTAACTGTAGCCCCTTTCACACAGAGAAGACGCTTTAACGCTGCAGCGGCCATTCTCCAATTCCCACTGTGTAATTCACCCAGAAAGCCGGAGCTGCGGCTCCTAAAGAGGCGGCGCGACGGTACACGTCATGTTGATGGCTTATCGAAGCAAACTTTCACCCCAGGCCGCCTTCGAGAAATTCATGTAGAGGTGGAGAATTGGTGCAGGATCCCCGCATCCAAATGGCAGTGTGAATGGGGCTAGTCATGCAGTAGAATTAATAAAACACTTGACCTGAAAATTCCTGTGTGCCTTAGTCAAGGTTGAGGGGTTTTGCTGTTCCTGCAAAAAGAGAGAAAGGGAACAAAGATGAAGATGATTTATTTAAAGTCTGATGAAGGAAAGAGTAAATGACTTTTATTAATTAATTCTTTAAAAACTGATTCACACATGGTTGCAGTAATCATTTGTGTATGTTATTGGCCTAACTCACCCCTCGAAGCAACAAAAAATCCAGAAGAATTTCATGCAAGGCTGGCTGCTGGTCCCTTTCGACTCTCCCTGAGCTGTCTGACTTTGATTTTCATTTTGTTTATTTTATTTACAAGATTATATAAGATTACAAGAGTGGATTAAAAAGGAAATACATACATGTTACCATCACATGTTGCTCACTACCTTTTCTCACTACCTTCATCACTACTCTGAAGCCAAATCTCTCTTACACAGTCAGATGAAACGTATGACTGTCAAAGAATGTGCACCCTTTTAAATTGTGTGGTTTTCTGCACTGATTGGTCGTAAAAATGTGACCTGTGGATATCTGATTGTCACCAGGAGCACTGGCTTGAGGGTTTTCAAAGACGACAATTTAAGCGGGACAATTTTCTGTTGTGCTAATAACATGTCACATTGTAGGAGCAATCATGCATAAAACATCTGCACCGTCATACCATGCTGAAATCCACACAATTCCATAACGTTCACTCTTTTTCTCCCAACTGTGTAAAATAATGAGGATATGGATGTACTGAAACTATGAAAATCAAGGCTAAACTTAATGTTAAAGTTAATGTTAGCTTATGCCAATTGTTAGCTGCTAGCTGAGTAGCAGCTAAGTTATCTTTGCTAAATTCTCATATACATATCTCTTACCTGATCAATTTGAGCCAGCGATTCCTAGTCTTCGCATCGAAAGGGAACCGAAAAAAGGAACAGCCGTTCCTGCTTGAATGAGGACATCCTGGGACAAAAGACACCGGCATCTTGAAATACAGAGAAGCGGAGGGAAAGGTTGATGACGTGACGTCACATACGCGACATGTAGTCTTTCTCATTGTGTTTTCTCTACAGCCTTAAACTGAACAATTGCACGATAAACTGTCAAACTCTTGACGTGAAAACATATAATTTAAACACACAAACAACATTTGTGAAATCCAAGGCATATAACGACTGGGACCAGAAAATAATTATTTCTGTCCATTCAATCCCATGTATATTTTACGATCCGAAAGGTCCCATGGGGTCCACCGGAAGGGGCGGGACTTCGCCACTCTATACTGGAGCTATTATGGGGCATATATATATTAACACTTTTAAAAATGTTGAAAAAAGGCCTTTATGAAAATCAACACCTTTAGTATACAACACAGCAGTACTTTATAAAGCACAGTTTGAACAGAATCATAACATTTAACATTTCTAACAATAGTGATCTCTTCAGAAAAAAATGCAGATTGCCTTAATCAACCTGTAACAACTGACTATTTCAGCTAGTAGTGTAAAGACAGTTTATTATTGTGTCTCTTCTCAGTGAAACTTCTTAAAGAAGTGTCTAACAGTATTCCACACAGCTGCACAACAATGCAGAGCATTGAATTACTTTAATCTTTTAGCAGTATTTGTGTATGAGGACTTATTTGACCATGGTCACCTCAACAAATATCTTCTCAAGCGATGTCCATCCATCCCGAAACCTTACTACTGAGACTACAGTCACTTCACCAAGAAACACATACACTTCCTAAATGCCCTACAGGTCTTTATTTCAGCGTTGTTAATGGGCTTACTGAAATTATTTCTTACTATAAATGACTACTACTGAGACCAAAGATCACGATAGATCAATAATATGATGTTCTTTGGATCCACAATAGTCACAGCTTTCTGTTCAGACCCAGTTTATGCAACACACAAACTGTCTAAGGCACACAGTATGCAAAGATAATCAAATGCCTCATTTAAGGAACAGTGAAAATAACAATTGTACTGTGTTAGCCTATCTATTTGGCTCAAATTCAGCAGACTGAAGAGACCACTCAACGACTTTTCCTTGGGTTCAGAGCACGTTTATTTAGCAGCGCAGCACATCTGTTGAATAATAAAAAAACACAATAACGTGGCCGGTGGTGATCTGCTGTACAGCTCCTTGCCCTACACATTAAATATGAATAAAATAAACTAGGGCCGGGACTCGATTAATTTTTTTAATCTAATTAATTAGAAGCTTTGTAATTAATTCATCGAAATTAATCGCATTTTAATCGCATATAAATATTTGACCTGAGAACAGTGATAAGTAATTTTTTTCACATGGATTTTTAGTATACCATTGAATAATGACTGAATACATAAGCTTAAGCAACAAAATATTGTTTATTTTTGCTCAACCAAGTCCAGCAGACCAGTGCAATTTTTGCCATTAAGTGTAGCGTAAGTGGGTGTGGGTCCTTGTATTCGGAGTCAGGCTAACGTCCACGCTAGCTGCAATATGTTTTGCATTGAGGTGATACTTGAGGCTTGATGTGCTGCGGTGATATGCGAATTCCTTGTTGCATAGCTTGCACACAACCATGCTCTTATCGACGCTTCCATCCGTTAGTTTTTTAAAACAAAATTTCCACGGGGCCAACCAAAGCGGTCTCATCAGCTTCTTCGTTCATGTTCACTGTGGTTTGTTGTTGTCTGAAGTCAGGAACGCTAGTTGGTGCTCCAGTATAATCGGTCCGCCTGAAACTCATCCAGTGAGAAACATTCCGCGGTGCAAAAATAAGTGCGATTAAAATGCGTTAATTTTTTTAACGCGTTAAGGCGTTGTAATTAATTAATCTTAATTAACGCGTTAAAGTCCCGGCCCTAAAATAAACACACTGTAGCAGTCGCCATATTACATGATTTACATTTTACATCTCAAACAGTACTGCTTGAGGCTCAACGGTTGACATGGCAAGCTAGCGCAGTTTCACTCAAAGAAAGAAAAGACAGAAATAATAAACAATAAACAATAAAACAGTGACACAGTGATAGTCAAGAAGAAACAAGGATGGAGCTGGAGTTTTGATAACCTGGTCAGGGTGGCTCAAAGCTGGGTCTCTGGGCAATTTTTGCACCTAGGTGTGATGACCTGGAACCTCATTTATAAAACTGTGCGTAGGATTGACGTCAAAAGGTGTTGTACGCACGAAACACAGAAAGTGCTTATGCACAAAAATATCCTGATTTATAAAACAGTGCACACGCACGTCCTACGCCGATTTCCCTTTATAAATCACAATCCACTCTAAATGTGGCGCACCTGTGTGTGGGTCATACCACGCCAATATTTGCCTATGAATATTCAGAGAGACGCCCCTAATTAATATTGATTCATGACTGAAAGCATGCTGAAAGCAGAGAAAAAGGCTAAGGAGCGCAGTTTCACCCAGTGTGAGGTGGAAGTTCTTGTCGGGGAGGTGGAGAAGAGGAAGGTTGTATTATTTGGTGGACACAGTGTTGGGGTCATAATGCCAAAAAGGCTCTAGAGTGGCAGCATGTGGCAGAAAATGTAAATGATGTTGCTTCAGAAGGTCGGAGTGTGGGCGCAGTGAAAAAAAAGTGGTCAGACATAAAAGTGGAAGCAAAAAAGTGCCTGGCATCACACAGGCAGAGCGTCTGTGCCACGGGCGGGAGAACGGGCCAACCAGAGCTCACCCCTCTGGATGAAAAACTGGCGGGGATCATCGGGGAATCCCTCCTGAATGGAGTGGTGATGGAGGTGGAGGGGGACCCCGATGCCGGCCCACAAGAAGCAGAGGACCCCGTATGTAATTTGTATTCCCATATTTGAAATGTGTAAACCAAATGCATTCAAATTGTGTTCACACATTTATGTACAGAAACAACTGAGACTCCGTTCACAAAACAAGTGACTTTATTCAAAAAATTTTAATCAAAAAATGAACACATCTGCAAGTCAGGCAAAAAAGTTAAACTTGTTGCTTTTGGTGGAACCGTAATTGAACCAATTGGCACAGTGGCTGTACAATGTGAGCTCGGAGAGCAGCCATACACCTTGATATTTCAGGTTGTGAACAAAGATGTACAATCTATCCTAGGCATGCAAGACATCTTAAAGATAAATATGGTCACCTTTAGCAAGGAAGTACACCACATAGACACTGTCCAAGATCCAACCTTATCACAGAGAGTGTTCCAGGAATATGCAGACTTGTTCACAGATGAACTTGGTGAATTACCTGACACCTACTCAATGAAACTAGACCCAACCATGACGCCAGTGGTCAATCCTCCATGCCGCATTCCAGCGGCAATGCAATCCAGTGGAGAAGGTGAAAATGGAACTCAAGAGAATGCAGGACCTAGGAGTGATCGAACCGGTGGATGAACCCACGGAATGGGTCTCCAAGATGGTTGCCACACACAAAAAAGACATTGATGATGTTCGCTTATGCATAGATCCACGGAACCTAAACAAGTCATTAATGTGCCCTCACCATCCTATGCGCACGGTGGAGGAAGTAGCAGCACAGATGTCAGTTGCCACTGTCTTCTCTGTCCTCGGCGCGAAAAAGCTCATTCTGGCAGGTCAAACTAGATGATGTCTCCTCTCTCCGCATGACATTCACGACTCCCTTTGGCAAGTTTAAATTCTGTAGAATCTTTCTCTTCTTTGGCATCAACACTGCATCTGAAGTTTTCCAGAGAGCTATGGAACAAATATTTGCTGGATATCCATGTGCCATAATTGTGGATGACATTATTATAGGTGGTAAAGATGCAGAGGAACATGGGGAAAATCTGAAAAAGGTTCTGGACTGAGCCAGAAAAGTAAAGCTTAGACTCAACAATAACAAATGCAAATTTGGGCTCAAGGAGATGAGCTATGTAGGACATGTGTTCACTGAAACTGGACTCAAAGCTGATCTAACAAAAATCAAGCCAATCACTGAAATGCCCACTCCAGAGGAAAAGGCAGCCCTGCAACGTTTCCTGGGAATGGTCACATACATGGGTAAATTCATCCCAAATTTAAGTGAACTGGCAACGCCACTACGCCAGCTGCTGCACAAGGATGTGGCCTGGAGCTGGACACAGCAACAACAGGATGCTTTTGATAGACTCAAGCTGTGTGTCACGAGTCCACCTTTGCTCCATTACTTTGACGTTGAAAGACCTGTGACTCTCACCTGTGATGCATCACAACATTGTCTCGGTGCTGCTTGCCTCCAGGATGGTGCCCCAGTGTCTTATGCATCACGCATGTTGACTGAGACAGAGACTCGGTATGCTCAAATAGAAAAGGAGCTACTTGCTGTTGTTTTTGCTTGTTACAAGTTCTACGACTATATCTATGGCAAACCTGTTGCAATCAAAACCGACCACCAGCCTTTAGTCACGATCCACAACAGGCCTTTTCACACAACGCCTTTTCCCAGTGTGTCTGCAGTGCATGATGTTGACGTTGCAAAAATTCAACGTGACTCTGACCTACAAGAAGGGGAAACACCTCTACCTTGTCGACACCCTCTCACGTGCACCAAGGCATGAGGTCAGTCCCTTGCAGGAGGAACAGCATGAGTTCGAGGTGATGTCAATTCAACTGATATCCCCGCGGCGGCTCGATGAGTTGCGTGAGCACACTGCTGCAGACCCTGTCCTTCAGAAAATCATTCGCTTCATTTGAGATGGATGGCCAAGGCGCATAGCCAGTGTGCCTGTGGAGGTCAAAACATTTTTCAACTTCCGTGACGAACTGACTTTTGAAGACAACATCATCATAAGAGGTAACAGGGCAGTTATCCCCTCCTCCCTGCATTGTGAATGTCAAGGTGTTACATAAGGGTCATCCGGGCATTGAATCCACAAAACAGAGGGCAAGAGAGTGTGTATTCTGGCCATCAGTAAACGAGGATGTGGAGACTGCCATACAGGCATGCAGTGTCTGCAACAGCCTGAAACCACACCAACAAAGAGAACCACTAAAACTACACACAGTCCCTGATCTGCCCTGGTCTGTTGTTGCCACCGACATACTCGTTCTCGTGGACTCTTACTCAGGCTGGTTTGAAGTTGACCAGCACAGCAACATATCCTCCTTATGCGTAATCAGCAAGTTAAAATGCAACTTCTCTGTTCACGGCATACCACAAAAGCTGTATTCAGACAATGGCACTCAGTTCATGTGTCGCAGATTCCGTGACTTTAAATCTTGGGACTTTATACATGTGACAAGTAGCCCTGAGTACCCGCAGTCTAATGGCCTCAGTGAAAGGGCTGTGAGGAGTGCAAAGAAGCTGTTGGAGACAACAAAAAGAGATGGGACAAACTTTTACCTGAATCTGCTAAACCTTCGCAACACACCACGGGACAGGATCCTAGGCTCACCTGCTCAAAGACTTCTGTCCAGATGGACTCGAACAGTCCTGCCCATCTGCAAAAAACTGTTGAAACCTGTAGTAAAGTCAACAGCCAGTGTCAAAGCCCAGCTCACAAAGAAGCGCCGGACACAGAAATGCTGTCACGACAAGTCCAGCAGACCTCTTGCTCCCCTGCCACCAAATCAAGGGGTGAGACTCCAGATACAAAAAGGCCACGACAAGTTGGGCACAGTGAGGAGAAGCTGCAATGAGCCATGTTCATATGTGGTTGAGTCCGAAGGAAGGGAGTACAGACGGCACCTCCTGCCAGAGATGGAGCCGCAGCCTCCACAACCCCTAGTTTCCATCACACATGGACCTCAAACAGAGAACCCTGACAACACACATGCACGACCAGAACATTGTCAAACACCAACGAGTGCAGAGAGACAGGAACAAGGTGTGGCCCAGCCTCCACTTCCATGTATGTCACCAGAAGTGGAAGAGTCTCCAAGCCAAACAGAAAATACTTGGACTGAGTTTGAGATCTGAACTTAAAGCACTTCTACTTAGATAATACAAATACAAAGATAGATGATTAAATGTGAGTTTATTATGCAACCTGATATGGATAATTTTGTTTAATGTTTTCTTTACAAGGCATACAAATATTGAGTGAGCTGAATTTAATTTGTTGGTTACAAAGTGGCTATGTCATTGCATTGGATTGAAATATAAGCACCACATTATTTAAATATGTTTTGCATAAGCTCAACCTTAATTTTGATTCACAGTGCAATAGTGACAAGTTATAAAGTACTTTACTGTCATTGATTTTGATTTATTCTGCATTTATTTCTTGGTTATATTAAGGGAAGAGTTCTAGAGTCAAGCTTAAAAAGGGGGATGTAGACAGCATTATCGTAGTCGCACTGTTTGGTGGCCGGGTGTTGCCGTAATATAGGTACTCCCACGAGAGCTTATAGTAACGTGTAGAAGAACACACTAGCAAGGATGTTGTTATGAGCTGTTGCGGTCACACGAGGTTCCAGAAGTTGGTTGCCAATAAAACG
The DNA here is from genome assembly GCA_039737535.1 of Lagodon rhomboides. NCBI lineage: Eukaryota > Metazoa > Chordata > Actinopteri > Spariformes > Sparidae > Lagodon > Lagodon rhomboides. Next base: position 26,168,335 of record CM077800.1, read on the forward strand.
TTATCTTGGATCGATACCATCTCTCATCATTTGACTCTACGGGTGTTTCATAAACATTTATTTAGACTGTTTAATTTGTGAATTTGAATGAAAATAAACGTGACAATAATGTGAACTCAGAAACTCAAGCCAGTCCCACCTGCCCTCAGGAGTCGGAGGCGGTGGAGGAGCTGGGGGAGTTGGAGGAACAGGAGCAGCTGGGGCCATCCAAAACCCATTCGGTGCGTCCTGGGGGCGGTGAGGGTGCTGACGGAGGCAGTGCTACAAAATCAACAACTCACCACCAGTTCCATAAATGAGATAATGGATCAGCTGACAAACATCGCAAATACTTTATTGAAAAAAAAAAACGAGTCACTGAAACAGATTGCTACATGCGCATTGCAAATGTTAAATGAATAAACTTGAAAATGTTGAATGATGTTGAGATTATTTTCATGGGCTCGTCTGCTCTTGGGGGTTCCTGCAGAGGGATGCCTTGTCTGATGGCTAAATTATGAAGCACTCAGCAAGCCAAGATGATGTGGCAGACTTTTTGAGGCGTATACTGAAGTGTCCCCCCCGCGCTGGACAGGCACAGCCATCAGCCTTTTAGCAGGCCTATTGCGCGTTCAACAACTTTTCTTGAGCGTGCATGGGCCCGGTTGTAGTGCTGCTCCTGCTGGGTCCCCGGGTTGGCTACGGGGGTCATCAGCCACGGCTTTAGTGGATATCCCAGATCACCCATAGAGATGTTTTAATAAGCCATATGAAGCCCAGAAAATAATTTCGAAATGTTGTAACACTCACCGATAAGCCAGCCATCCTCAACAGCTCCTGCTTGGAGGTGCACACCCACAGAGCTGTTCTGCAGAATGAATGAGTTGTGCGTTCCTCCAGGCCACCGGGCAACAACGTTTAACAGAGACATAGTTGCATCGCAGATTATTTCAATTAAACAACAATTATGTTTGGGAATCCGGCGATGGCGTAAAATCCTCATTTAATTTTGGCTTTTTAGCGATGTCTGTATGGGAACTGGATGTAAGTTGGGGCCAGAGAAATTATTGCATCCAACACTGCCGGCATGAGTCTGCTTAGTGTCGGCTGCGAAATGCTGCATATGTCTCCAATCTCTCGCTGCAATGTTCCAGTGGCCAAAAATCCCAGGGTGGACAGGAGCTGGATGTGTACTGGGATGGCTTTGGTGCGTTTTGTCTCTCGCTCCAGCATGGGTTGTAAATCACGGCATAAATCCATCAATATGTTTTTGGGGAAGCGGTACCTGCTGAGAAGCCACTCTGTGCTCTCACTGAACAGATCAGCACGCTCTTTGAAAACGCACTCCCTGCGGAGCGTATGGTTCTCTAAATCCTCCAATAGAGCAAGATAAGCCATGGTACTTGTATTTCAGGTTTTCTTTTCAGGTTGTCCTGTCACAGCTGTCTTTTATAGCTTGTCACACAAATCATTCAAAATGTCTGCTAAATGACTAATTGAGAATTCTCATTAATTAGAGGAAACAGGGAACATGTGTCAAGTTTGAGATTGCTGAACATGTGACTCCTTTAAAGGGACTTGAGGCAGGATTTGTGAAAAAATAAACATGCATTTTAAGTTTATAAATGCTAATGGGTGATGAAGCGTTCAAAAACAAAAAGAATGAGCCCACCCACGTATCTCTCCATTGCCTTGAACAGGCTGTGTGCTGCATAGTGTACTGCAATTCGGGGCCCGAATTTCCTGCGCAGTCCTGTGGACGTGACGTCAGATGACGCTGAATGCGCGTCCTCGACGGCTTGGATACAGGAAGAAGACAAGCGCGGTGGACCCTGAGGTATCTGATCGGCAACACATTGTGAGGTAGGTAATTCAGAGGTAGTTAAAACAATACAGCTGCTTGTATCCACATATAAGGTGAATAGCTAATGATATCTAAAGAAAAGGGGGAGACGGAGAAGTTTGCGGAGGAATCAGGTATTTTGGGTGTGCGGCCTAATCGGGTTCAGATGAATGGTTGGGTTGACTGCATAAACAAGCACTGCACAGCTCTGGTTGCATAATTGTGGGACCACAAGGAGCGGCTATGAAAATAAACAAGGATGAGTATCTTGGTAAAGAGTATGACATTGAAGGAGGCATCCCACACGTTACTCTGATGACAGCTAAAGACTATGAACAGAAACATGTAGGAGCAATGATGGCAGAATCAGAAGATGCCACTTTTGTTCCAACGAAAGAAAACCTTGCCACCTGGGAAGGTAAAGATCAGAGGTTCATAAAAATGACAAGCACAGGCGGTACAACTGACACAAATTGAGGTTCAGGGTCAAGTCAGATGCAGATCACCTGAAAGAAGAAAGGTTGCGACAGGTTCCAGAATGTTTGTGGTCACACAATATACCACTGACAGTGGACTCGTGAAGTCAGCCCAGTCTGTGAAAGTTGGGCTCTGACCAGGAGCATGACCTCCATGGAAGAACCAGTACCCACTGAAGGAGGAGGCAATCCAGGTGATGGAACCACAAATTAAAGGGCTACTACAAGCAAATGTCTTGAAGATAACTCAGAATCCTTGAAGCAACATACCGTTGTTGCCTGGAAAGAAACCAGATGACTTGTATTGCTTGGCGCATAATTTAAGAGCAGTGAATGAAGTTGTGGCTGACTTTCCGGCATGTGTGCCTGATCTGTGTACCTTATTGGCTCAGATTCCTCCAAAAGCTATGCACTTCACAGTGTTAGATTTATGTGGAGCTTTCTTCAGTGTTCCCCTTAGTGTTGAATCCCAGGGATTGGTTGGTCTCACACATTAGGGACAATTTTATCAATATTGGAGCTTGCCTATGGGATATAAACACAGCCCTTATGTGTCTAATAAGATAAAAAGAAAATAAAACAAAATAATTAGTGAAAATTCTTAAGTTAAACTGTGTCTCACCAATCAGCCTGCTTGACCACTTACTATTTGGTTGAGTGAGCTTTTATTAGCCTGTGTGTGTGTACTGACCGTGTCCCCCACTACTCCTATAGGTGTGTTATGGTATAAAATTGTTCATCTGAATTCTGTTAAGTATTTTTTACTGAAGGACTGCATAGTTTAAGTGAAGATAAGCTGTATATTAAAAGTGCAATTTATTTTTCTCATGAAGTGATTATTCTTGTGTTATGCACTTAGAGTGTGTAATATTTTGACTGTTTTGTTAGCTTTTACTCAATATTTCACGTTACAAGGGCACACATTATTTTGGTGTGTACATTTTATTTACAGAAGTATTTTCTTTATATTATGGCAAAAAACTCAGGAAGCTTTTGCACTGGAGACTGAGAGAGCATCTAACAGCCTGTGTGTGTGTACTGACCGTGTCCCCCGCTACTCCTATAGGTGAAATAAATGTGCAGATCCTGATCCCTGGTCTGAGTGGTGTCCTTCATTATAAAGCAACCAGATTAAAGCTGCTACACAGACACACAGAGAGAGAGGAATGTGAAGTCATTCTCACCTTGGATCGAGGAGTAAGGCTTTGATGGATGGAATTACATCCACAGCCGATGCAGTTGATTCACTTATCTTGTGTGTGAGCTCGTCAAAGGGGTCAAAGCAGTGAAATCATATTGTCAATCAATTTCCACTGGCTGGCGGTGAAAATGCCAGGCAGATCATAGTCGGCTGCATAATTGCATAGGGCACGTTTCTGTTCCAGTAAACTTTTTAGCATGGCAACAGCACTGTTCCACCGGGTGGGGACATCCAGCTGTAGCCGTTTAAGCTGGTGCTGGTGCTGGTACCGACGATGTGTCACTCAGTTGCGATGACATCAATGACTGCACGCTGTGCCAAAACGCCCTCATTCACAGCGAGCTGGAGTGTGTGCGCCATGCATGGTAGGCTTGGTAAACCAGCATCCTTCATAGCCTTCACCATGTTAGTCGCATTATCCCGTAGGATAACGTGTACTTTTCCCTTTGGGATCCCCCATGCTTGGAACATGTCTGTGAAAGCTTTAGCGAAGGCATCCGCCGTGTGTGACCCAGGAAACTTTTGTGAGTGAAGCACAACTCTCTTCAGCTCGAACTTTTCATCAATAAACTGTGCTGTTAGACTCAGCATCGATATGGGACTCACACTAGAACTCCAAATGTCACTCGTGAAGCCGACTGACACGATCTTGTCATCCTGCATAAGGCTTTGGATGTGACTACAGTTTGGTATAGCTCCGGCAAGCATTCATCAGTGAAATATTTACAACTAGGCAGCGCGTACCGTGGATCCAAGCAGTTAATGAGGCGTTTCAACCTGCTGTCTTCTACAACAGTAAGCGGCTGATGATCAAGGCATATGAATTCCATTATCTTATTATTTAGTTCTTTCTTTTTCTTGATGTCGTTGCTGTAGGGTTGCTGTCGTTTATATGTCTCTGTTACAGTCAGCTGAGTTAGTGGTGTTGCTGCACGCTCCTTTTCTTTCTCTGCCTTAGCAGCAGCTTTGAAAACTCGGTATACTCCTTGATGTGAGAAACTTTCAAATGTCTTATCAGGTTCGTTGTGTTAAATTTTTTTTGGAGCATTCCTCCTCGAGGTATCTCCTTTGCACACACCTTGCAAACTGCAAATTTGTTGTCCTTTTCGGATACATTGTAAAACTCCCATACTGGCGACGCCATTTTCAGTGTTGATGCCTTTTTTTTTCTCTCCCCCTCATTCCTTGCCTGCCCGGCTTTCAATGTTGAGACTGCCACGCCCCCTTAGGAGACCTGGGTCTGAGAAGTGGGAATGCATGCCCTGGCGACGGTTTGTTGTTATATTGTGTGTGTGTGTGTGTGTGTGTGTGTATGTATGTATGTATATATATATATATATATATATATATATATATATATATATATATATATATATATACGTCATCTGATCGGCCTGCTTTGATCTATTTTTAGAACTCCGTGCAGCATTTTGGAACTGCATTTCGGGTCCACCCTCTGTACGTTCCCTAACAGAACGAACTGGCCAGAATGGACCCAGCGGACGCTGGCTCTGTGCTTGCAGGCACATGCACAGAGGATCCAGAGCCAGGATGACCATATTGGCACCCTGACCCGTGAGATTCTGGGGCTCGCTGACAGGCAGGCAAACTTCATGTCTTCTATGGGTGCACAGTTTACCCTTTTACTGGATCAGGTGCGGAAGACACAGTCGCCACCGGCACCTCCTCCCAGCAGCGACACGGCGTCTCCTCCTGTGCCTCTTCATCTCTCCAAGCCTTCCGTTTTCTCCAGGGACTCGGGGGATTGTACTGCTTTCTGCTTTCTGTGCTGCTACTGGTTTCGAGCTCCAGGCGGCTGCCTTTCCCTCTGAGTGAGCCAAGGTTGCATATATTATTTCCCACCTGACGAGGCTTGGGCCACAGCCGAATGGAGTCGTGGTTCTACCATCTGCAATTCTCTGGCCCTGTTCATCCAGTCATTCACCCAGATCTTCCAGTAGAATGCTCCCGGACGGGAGGCGGCATGGGCTCTGGTGCGACTACGGCAGGGAGGACACCGGGTTTCCAATTACGCCATCGAGTTCCGAACCCTTGCGGCGGAGAGCAGCTGGAATCAGGAAGCCCTGCTTGACACATTCATCGAAGGCCTCTCTGAGCTACTCAAGGATCAACTCACCCCTCTCGACTTGCCTGATGACCTGGACTCTCTCATCGCCTTGGCCATTAAAATCGACAAGCGTTTGTTTGAGAGGGAACGGGATCACTGCAGGTCGACATGTTCTCCGCCCCGCCAGCAGAGGCGCCAGTTCTCCGGGGGGGTGACCTCCTTCTTCTTTGTGGCGTCAACCTTCTCCTCCCAGGACTTACTCTATGCCGGCGGAGGAGCCCATGCAGTTGGGATGCACCTGTCTCTCTTTTGAGGAACGACAACGCCGTATGGTCGAGGGGAGGTGTTTGTACTGTAGACATCATGGACTACGTACCTGCCTGCCCTGTATGTGCACAGTGTAAGACTTCCTGTTGCTCCATTTCAGGCCTGCTTCGCCCTCTTCCTGTGCCACGGCGGCCCTGGTTGGACATTTCTGTGGACTTTGTTACCGGACTCCCACCTTCAGAAGGTAACACAACCATTCTGACCGTTGTAGACCGTTTTTCTAAAATGGTTCACTTTATTCCCCTGCCAAAATTGCCCTCAGCCAAGGAGACAACTGAGATAATGTTGCAACACGTGTTTCGTCTCCATGGTCTGCCTAGAGATATTGTCTCCAACCGGGGCCCCCAGTTTGTGGCACAGTTCTGGCAGACTTTTTGTTTGCTCCTGGGAGCCACAGCCAGTCTGTCTTCAGGTTATCAACCACAGTAAAACGGTCAGACGGAGCGTTTAAACCAAGTCCTTGAGACCAGTCTTCATTGCCTCGCCACCCAGAACCCCAGCTCCTGGTTTAAGCAACTAATCTGGGCAGAATATGCCCACAACTCCCTCCCTAGCTCCTCCTCTGGTTTTTCACCTTTTCACTGTGTCTATGGCTACCAGCCACCTCTCTTCCCTGCCCTAGAAAAGGAGGTCAACGTCCCATCAGCCCTTGCCATGGTCCACCGCTGCCGCCGAACATGGGACATCACCAGAAGCTCTCTACTGCGCCACTCGGACCAGTATAAGTCAAATTTGTTTATTAGGATAAAACCCCTTGAGATGTACCATCTCGTTTTCGAGGGGGTCCCAAACGTATAAGTACAAGGTGGCGGCAGACAGGCGTCGCTCCAAAGGGCCTACTTATCAGGAGGGACAAAAAGTGTGGCTTTCTATGGGGAACCTGCCCCTTCATGTGGAAGCCAGGAAGCTTGCCCCCAGGTTTGTGGAACCATTTCCCATCTCTAAAATGATTAACTCTGTTGCTGTGAAGCTTGGACTCCTCAGAACCATGAGGGTACACCCTACATTCCACATCAGCCAGGTGAAACCCTCCAGAGAAAGTGCTTTGGTCCCTTTTCACTGTCTGCAAGCCCCCCCTCACACTGTCACATCGCCCCAGCTAAGTGTTTTCCTCTTATTTTGTCAGTTCTGTCTTGTGCTTCCTGTATTTTATTTTGTCACTCACCTGGTTGTCTCTGTTCTAGGTCCGTCACCTCCTGCCCCTGTGTCCTTCCCTCCTGTGTGATTACCTGCTCCATCCTGATGTGTTTCACCTGTGTCTCATTGTCTCACCTCCCTGTGTGCTTAAGTAGTCTGTCTTCCCCACCTTCTGTGCCAGTTCGTCTTAGCTTGTCTAACGTTCCAGTGATTTTTCCTAGAGTTATTAGTGTATTTCCTGATTTCCTGACTTTTGCCAGTTTTCTCCGACCCTGCACCTGCCTGACCCTTTTGGATTTGTTTTCCTGTCTTGGACTGCTTACCCGTGTACCTAACCCTTTTGGAATAAACCATCTTCTTTGAAATTTGCGTACTGCATTCTGGGTCCACCCTCTGTACGTTCCCTAACACACAAGGTAAGAGTGGAACCTTATGTGTCTGCTCTGGACAAACTACAGCTGTTAACACAATTTCATGTAACTTAAAGCAGGAGAGTTTTTGCTGCTGCCATTCACGGGTCAGTTTTCTGTGAGGTCATGCAGCAGCATGAGACCCCTTCACCTGTAACAGGATCCTCAGATCACCCTCCTGCAGGTCAATTCTAGCTGCAGACCAGGCGGCCTTGCCACTATTTTTAACAAGCACTCTGTGTCGATCTCTAAGAACCCACTGTGAGTATTTTCAGCAGATTGTATGCTAAAGGAGGCATGGATTTCATGAATATTTTTACAATAAAATATCCATTTACATTTACATATTTTTGCAGAATTTTGTCTAGATGGATTGCTTCAAGCAGCAATCATTTTTACTAGCTTGAGTCAGAAAATTTGTCATGCATCACAGGAATGAAGACCATGGTAACCAATATATGTGACCTGTATAAAGCAAAAGACATATTTAACACTAAGACACACATTTCTACATACCCTTAAAATGTATCGATTCGAAAGTGCTTGTGTTGCACGTTTAAACCATTTGTTTGAACAGAAACCATCACTAACCAGCTACTATATTAAATGTTACATATACAGTCTTTAATTTGGACAATGTGTATGCATTGTGAACACATCAGGGTGAACAACATGAGCTAAAACATTTACAGTATAGTTCATCACATTACTGCATGTATGCCGTCACCGTGGAAAAAACTTTGTTAAGACAAAGACTTTCTCCCAATCGTTAACACATTACAAAGTGGCCACACACAGTCTAAACTATTAACAGATGGTCACGTTTGTAAAGCTTAGCTTTCTAAGGGAGATACTCACTGTTTATTTACAGTTTACCAACCTGTATAAAGCAGGTAATAGCAGGAACAATTTGGACTAGGTGTGTTCTGGTTCACTCCAAATTGCCTCTGAGGAATCAGAGGGAGGGGCACTCTCTTGCCAACCCCCCAGAGCAACCAGAGTGAACACATTTGTTCCACCGCACTGCAGCCACACTACATTAGCATAATAAATAATTTTAAACTTCAGCATTATTACTGGACAAATGGGTTTTGTTCTATATTATTTTATGTTTAAGTGCAAACATAAATATTTAAAATAACCCAAATAATTGGCACAATAATTACTCTCAAATCTCCCCACATAAATGTGGTCACATTCTTTTGGGTGTAACACAAATACAGTTGCAATTTGGAAGGAACCACTGGCCCTGAATGTACTATACTTTTCCCTACTGTTGAATGGCATTTTAAAGTTTGCTTTAATCATCTCCTCTCCTCAGTGTTACTCAGCATTAAAACACACCTGAATAATTTCAGCATATGACAGGATTATATTCTGACCATCAGATTGGATTATTTCATCTTTGTTTCTGAGAAATCATGTTTTTTCTGTCAGTTTGACAAATGGCTCTACTGTAATATTACTGCAATGCGCCTCAACTGCAATTGGTATGGAGGAGAAGCTTGCCAGAAATCTGAATGTTAGCATTCCCTGGTTCCCTCGTCAAAAAGCCTATGGGATTTTTCGATTAGATATTTGATTGTTGCAGAAAATAAACTCTGTAGCAAACGCAAGTTTTATGATATCTACATGTTTTGTTCAGCAAGATAAACTTCACAAATAATAAATGGAAGTCATGTGACCTTGAGAAGGTTCACTGGGTTGGGGAGGGGTATGGGTAGTCAGAGCTGCTGACCAATCTGTTGTTGAGTCTGGTAGGAAGAGCAGGGACAACTGATTTAGCATAATTAGCTTGTTACATACTTACCTGCACTGATTAAATGTAGGTTAGAAAGAAGTGAAATGTAACTGTGACATCAAGCTAGCAGGTTAATTTCAACCACTCACAGACTACACCCACCTTTCTTTGAGAAAAACTGGATGACAAAATGTTGCCCTTTCTTTTTTCTCTCTTCTTTTTCCTTTTTTTTCCTTTTTAGAGCACATGTTCGCGGTGCTCCTGTTGGGGCTCACTGCGCAGCTCCTATCTGCTTGTTGCACTCAGGCAGGATCTTACCATCTCATGCAAATAAAGGGGGTGATCAATGTGGATGTTAACCTTTTGCCAAAGACACGTAAAGACAAAAAGACTGTTAGTTTTAATACTATATTTCGATGAAATTATATATTTATTATGATGGGTTAATAATTTATTTTTAAAGTATATTTTTGGCCTTTTATGGCTTTATTGACAGAACAGTTGAAGATGTGACAGGAAACGGGGTAAGAGAGAGGGGGAGTGACACGCAGCAAATGGTCCCCAGGTCAGGACTCAAACCCGGGGCCGCTGCAGTGAGGACAAAGCCTCTGCACATGGTACGCCTGCTCTACCAACTGAGCTAAACGGCGCCCTGATGGGCCCCCCGTCAGTCATGGGCTCTTAGAATTATCTTAACTTGCCCCTTCATACGTCTTATATTCTTCCCCACTCACAGGCAAGTTTCAGACTTTCAGTGTATAACGCTTCAGAATTAGACTCCATTCTAACTGAGAAGAATTTACCAAGAACAGATTGAATCATTGATGAAACCAGTCACTGTGTGACTGCAGCAGGAGTCTGTCAACACTGAAGCAGCTGGGTCAACACACAGAAACTCAACTTAAAGGTGCTATTTGTTAGAAAAGTTGAGTTTTGAGTCTAAATCCCAACTTGTCAAATTCGACACTTTGGGATTGTAGGATGGGTCGGCTGCCATCCCAATGCACGAGTTTTTGACTATATATGCAGTAGTGTTCAAATTCTGACAGATGAGCTTTTCCATGCTACATAATAGTTTATGGTCATAGTTGTCACTGTAACAGGTATTGTGACCTGTAGTTTCCCCAGTAAACACATCGCTTGTTGCGCTGTATGGTGCAAGGCAGGACCCAAAAGCGGACGGCTACACTGTAGCTGCTTGCGGAAGGCAGGAGTGGGCCACTCCTCAACTGCCTGGATCTTAGAGGGGTCCGGTTGGAGTTTTCCCTGGGCCATGACAAAACACAGGAAGCTGACGGTGAGTGGAATTCGCACTTCTCCGGTTTCACAAAGTTTGTTTTCCAGGAGTCTTTGGACCACCAGCCTCACTTGTTGAATGTGTTCGTCTAGAGTCTGGGAGAAAATCAGTATATCATCCAAGTAGATGAAAACAAAGTGATTCAGCATGTCATTCATGACATGAGAATGTCATTCATCAAAGCCTGAAACACAGCTGGAGCATTAGTTAGACCGAAAGGCATCACTAGGTATTCAAAATGTCCAAGTGGGGGTCTTCCATTCGTCACCCTCCCGAATGCAGACAAGGTGGTAAGCATTGTGAAGATCCAGCTCAGTGAACATTTTTGCATGACAGAGGGGCTCAAAGGAGGGATCAATAAGGGGAAGTGGATATTTGTTTTTTACTGTAATGTTATCCAAGCCCCGGTAATCAATACAGGGGCTGAGGGTCCCATCCTTCTTGCCCACAAAGAAAAATATGAGTAGCATATTGCGAGCACAGTCATACGGGTGGCGAGGTGGCAGGGACAAGGCTAGCTCCTTGCTGAACACCTTCTCCAGGTCGTGGTATGTTGGGGGCACTTGGGATAAATCAAGAGGTGAGGAAAAGGGTGACGATACTTCTACGGCTGGAATGGCAGATTGAAGACAGTGGGTGTGGCAGAAGGTGCTACAGCCAGAAATGGGGGTGGTAGACCAGTCTATGTGGGGGTTGTGGAGCCTGAGCCAGGGGAGACATTTATCTAATTTTCTAGAAAGCACTTTGCAAAGTATTTTTGTGTCATATCCCATTAAACTAATTGCTCCATAAGACTGGCATTCAGTTGGGGGCTTATTTGGTTTTAGTATTAGGGTTATTATAGCTAATCTTAATGACTCTGGGAGCGTTCCTTAAATAAAGGATTCTTCATACATATCAAGAAGTGGCCTTACAAGTTGTCTTTTCAATGTTTTGTAAAACTCTATTGGTAACCCGTCCGGTCCGGTTGCTTTGTCGATATTAATATCCCCTATAGCTTCACAAAGGTCTTTTGTTGTTAATGGACTATCTAAAGTTAATTTTTCATCGTCTGATATGGTAGGAAGTTGCAACTGGTCGAGAAACGTATTCTGAGCTTTTCTATCCCCTGTATATTCTTATTTGTATAACAATTGACAAAAGTCAAAATTATTATTTATCTCTAATGGGTCCATATAAGTTGCCAGATACTTACTTTATACTATGAATTGTTCTTTCAACTTGAGTTTTCTTTATCCTGCAGGCCAATAATTTGCCTGCTCTCTCCCCTTGGTCATAGTGTGCTTGTTTAGTCCACAGTAGACTTTGAGCCACTTTGTTATTTTTTGTCATAATTATCATGACGGATAGATTATGTAGTTTTTCAGGGTCATTGTTATTCGAAATTTCACTCTTAGCTTTTTTTAATTTGGTTTTCTAATGCTTGTAATTCTTGGCTGTGCCATTTGGTTTTAGAATTTGAACTAACTTATAATTTCCCCTCTTATATAGGTTTTAAATGCCTCCCATTTGATGCTGGCCATTGTTTCATCTGTATTTAATTCAAAATATTTATCAATGCAACTTTCCACAAATTTAACAAAGGCTTGATCCTGTAACAAATAAATCTGTAACCTCCATCTTGAGCAATGCTCAAACCTACCCAAATGGATCACCATTGATTCTGTTGCAAGGTCACTAATTACTATACTATTGTACGAGCATTTTTGACATTAGACAGTAGTTCCATATAAATTAAAACTAATCAATGCATGAATGAGTTACATATGAGCTTGAGTAACAAGCATACTCTCTTTTGTTTGGGTTCTGGGTTCTGCAAAATTCATTGAATCAATCTGAGATCCTTCATACAGTTAATCAATGTTTTTCAAGTTTGTACATGAGTTGTATCCATTTGGGTAGATCTATCCAACACTGGGTCGAAGGCACAGTTAAAATGTCCTCCTATAATATAAAGTCCCTCCAAGGCAGATACAGTTAAGAATAATCTTTCGAAAAACGATGGGTTGTCCACAATGGGGCCATAGATATTTATAAGATTTCCTTTTTGTGACAAAATATTACCTGGAACAATAACATACCTTCCATGTGGATCTTGGGTAGTTTTTGGTGATTTGAAATGGTATTGATTTGTGTATAAGGATAACTAAACCCCTTGCATGAGTATTAAAGGAAACATGAAATACTTGGCCTGGCCATCTTTTACTCAAATAATGCATGTCTGAAGCAATCAAATGTGATTCCTGTAGAAAGACTATTTTAGATTTGAGATATTTTATCCTGTCTAATACTTGTTTCAGTTTGGCCAGTTGTCTCATTCCCCGGACATTCCAACTTGTAATTTTAACATCCAAACTACCTTTCTGTTTTGTCCATAATTAACTATTTTCAGCATAGTGTAAAATTATAAAATTGTAAAGAAGAGGTCAAAATAAAAATGATGCAGGTGCATACACACACACAGACCGCTGACTGTGGGATGCTTTTGTAAAACCTTTCAGCTTCCTGTAGTGTTGAGTAAAGATGGATCTTGCCATCGTGTAACACTCTAAGCTTGCAGGAGGTTGTGTTGGGATCCACAGAAGGCTTTGATGTCAACAAACAGCTTCGTTACTGTGTTAAATCCCTGTTGGATCTGAACATTTTTTTTTTCTTCTCGTGAATCTTTTTTTTCCTGTTTTGTTTCACACAGAACTTCACCAGAAAAGAACAATTCTCTCTTGCCCCTCAGGGCTTGCATATAAGAAAGCATGGCTTTGCTTCTCCCACCATTTGAAAGTGGGCAGGGCCTCTCTTGGAAAAAGGTGTGGTTTTCTTGGCTTAAATCAGAGTTTAGCAACATTTAAATTACAGTTATTGGGTTTTTTGCTTATGTTGTCAGCCAAATCTCATCAAACCACACACACAGAAGCAGACTACTTCCTAGTGTTAACCTCTGAATAATAAGATGTATTTTCCAAATTTTGTCCTTCACTGTTGCCTCCAGTCATGAATGTTCATTGATATAAAGAAATGCTTACCAAATCATCAGCTGCTTTCTACCTAAGGACACAGTTTGGATCAGAAAAATATTTTAGGTTTTCAGAAGTATTGTTACGTAAATCATATGAAGTAATAATTGTAGTCTTAAATTATTTCTATATAACTGTGTATGTGTATTTTTGGGGTACAGTGCAAAAATACACATGATAGTGCTGATGGTTTAATTCCTTTGATTTAAATACAGTAAGTGACATTACATTTACTTACATAATCACAAGAATGTACCTCCATTAAATGTTTTTCTCCATACATTACAAACCTTTTAACATCACAATTCAAAACTTAACTCACAGTTGCGACCTTCAAATGGTCTTGTCTTAATTATTTATTCATTTTATTTCCTTAAATCACAAGCAGCAGTTTTTAGTATTACAGTAGCAAGGCTGTAGTGCTCTTGAACAAGACTTTGAATCCCTTCTTGTCCTTGGAAATCAGAATGATTAATTGTCTGTTTGTCTGTGTGTGTGTGTGTGTGTGTGTGTGTGTATATATGATGTTAGTTGCGATTTTTGTTTTTTGTTTAATACATCAGTTGAAGCTAACTTTTTGTTTTTGTCAACTCTCAGTTGTTGGATAAATTAGCATCACACAAATTCTCAACTAGTGGGAAATAAAGAAAAACTGCAGGCAGTACAGCATTTAGTTTTCATTATTATCATTTTATTGACATTATTTGAAAACATTCCATCTGAAATGGCTAAGCTAAAACATGAGAAAGTTGTGCCTTCTATCTGGCCTTGGGGCCGTTCATTGTCTGGTATGGTGGAAGAAGGAACTTCCATGACTCATCCCAACCTGAGAGGGACTTGATGGACATCTGCTTTTTCAGACTACCAGGCTGGACCAAGAACCTCCAGGATTCAGCCCACTCTTCAAAGAACTTTGCTTGTTTGTTTTCGTCATCTGTCTTGAGCTTGTTTGCTGAAGAAGGGCCTTTCTTGGTACGTGGTTGGGTTTTACCCAACAGGTGGCATCCTACCCACTTCCTGTCTGATTGTTTCTCCCTCTCAATGTTTGAGTACAAATGCCTCCTTGTGTTGATCTTTTTTGTCACAATCAACCTGGGGTCAACAGATTCCTTACACTTAGTTTTGTCTTTGATTTGTGTACTGGCCCCCTGCAGAAATTGATGGGACTTTCCCCAAAGCCTGAAGATTGCAGGGTTGTTGCTTAAGTTGGTGTTGGTGTTGATGTTGTTCTTTGTGTTTATTTCTTTTGACCACATGTCTGTATACTGAAGTGGATTAGGAGAGGACTCCAACCAAGGCTGCTCCACTTGGGGCATGGGGTTGGCAATCCTGAATGGCATTCCCCACTTGGATCCATGCCCATTGGTGGTGACATGTTGCTGCAGAGAAGTGCAGCTAATGCTTTTCTCTGAAGAGCTGCAATGACTCGGCTGATGGTTTAAAATTAACTCAGCTCTCCATGAAGCGCTCCACTCTTTCTCAGGATATCTTTCCCTAAACATCTGATTCTCAAAAGATCGGCTCATTTTAGCTTTGGCTCGCTGCATGGAAATCTTCTCTCTCTGGGGTTTGATCTCCATTAACACATCCACCCCATTCTCTCTAGACAGCTGCTCAGTCTGCTGCTCTGTGTTGAAGACGGACCACCTCCAAGCTTCCCTCCACTGGGTTAAAGAGGGTATGTCATGCCGGAACTCAGTTTCTGAGACCATCCAGGATTCCTGCCAGTCAGAAACTGACCTAGCATGACCTGATTGTCTGACTGACCTGTGTGCCAGTGAATTGTCAGGATGGAGGGAAGCCATACTAGACCTTCCTTGACTGGTCTGTGCCCTACTCTGCCCAGGTTCTGATCGGGGCTGGGACCTAAATAACCTCCATGATTCTGCCCAACTCCGTTCCCCAGTTGGCCCATTCTTAGGGAGTTCAACAGGCGCAAAGTGGTTCTGGTCCCTCACACGATCTCTTCGGATTTGGGGAATAGTGGTCCAGCCCTGCTGCCATTGTTCAGATTGCTGATGCAGAGGCTGACAGGTGAATTTCCATGAGTCTTTCCACTCCAAGTTATCAGGCCTCGAGTCTACTCCATTCTCAGAGGCTCTGAAAGGCCTCGAAGGATCGGGTCTCATTCTTCTTCTCTCCATCCTCATTTGGTGTTTCAGTGTCTTCCAGGAATCTCTCCAATTTGAGGTGGACAAGCCATTTGTCTGGTGTTCCAGAAGCAGCAGATTTGATTGGGTCAATTCTCTCTTCGGGTGATGTATTATGCTATGCTTCAGTTGCTCATAGCATGGGTCAGTTTTCTCTGATGTTGAATCATGCCCCATTGCATTCCTCTCCACCTTTTGAGCCTCCAAAGCAGTCTCCATCTTTGATGATGCAACCTTCAGGACTTTCTCTAATTCTTCACTTGGTTTAGAGTTGTTTTTTGCCACCTGCCACGACTTGCTCCACTCAGAGAGAGCCTCAAATTCTTCACAGAGCTGCAGGTACACATCTCTGTACTTATGCTCATGAGACACAAGCATGATTGTGTGTAGATCTGACTCTTTTTGCTGGCTGCAGTCATTATAGGTATCGCTATAATCTTGCCTAAGAGAGAGATCAAAATTTTTGTGGTTGTTGGGGACCAACATGGCTGCTCTCCATGAATTGGTCCACTCTGGACTGTGAGAATTTTTAACTTCATATAACTTGGATTTGTTGCAGCCATGGTGGTTGACAAGCCTCCAACATTCTTCCCAGTTGGAGCTCATTGCTCTTTTAATATCTTTCTTGGTAGAAACATTCATTAGGCCGTCATTTGGAACAGGAAAACTGTCCTGCTGACTTGCTGGCTTCGTTGATCTCCATGACACATTCCACTCTGATGAGCACAAGTCTTCATTGTGACATTGAGTCTCGACCAACAAGGTGAAAAATCCAGGTTTGGGGTTGTTCTTTTTATTTTCCGATGATGTATCTCCTTTCTCATTGTATTTGTCAGATTTTCTCCAGCACATCTGCCACTCAAGAGTGGGAAGACTTAAGTCTAGCTCTTGTGATTCCACCACCCTGTAGTCAGGTTTCACCCAGAGATGAAGGCTGCAGGGCTCCATCAGGTTGGGCCCATTTAGCCAAGGTTTGCCAGGTTCAGAGTAAGGCTGCTGGGTAGCAAACATCCAGCAGTTGCCCCAGTTTGATACAGTGCCCTCTTCTGGTAGCGGCAAAGATTTGTTGTACTTCCATGACTTTCCCCAAACCATAGCAGATGGTTGAGTCTGAGAGATGAACATCAGTAACTGTAGCCTTTCTAAACTCTTGATCTGTCCCTTCTTGTCCTTGTTGTTGGGGGCTAAGTTGGAGACGCCTCTTCTCTGGTCTCCCGGTCGGCCGAGTGGACCTAAACCTGGAGCACGTGGAAGAGTACGAGGAGCCTGTGGTTGCTTGCTCTTCCAAACATTGTTGTTTTCTATTTGTTTCTCAACAGGTTTAACTTTCCTCTCCACCCGTTTCCCTATTCCAAGTCTGACAGCCAAACGATTTTCCCAGTCCTTGTTAATGCTGTGGAGAAAAGGATAGTGGAAAAAATATAAGGCCCACAGAAAACATGAGTTCTAACAAGGACAAAATCTCTTAAAGAAATGTAAGCAACTTTCTTGGAAAACTATACATTTTTAATGTGACTAAATTCTTGCACCTTACACCTTTTTTCTCCTTAAGTGAATATAATTCTAATAATACCACATCAGTATCACTTAATGATATATTGGTAATGTAGGTCCAAAATTATAGATTTACATCACCTTAAGGCTCACTGCTAACAGGGAAACATACAGTCTTGAAAGTTTTGGTTTTGATGAGTTAATATTTGTCACACCCTCATATATATATATATATATATATATATATATATATATATATATATATATATATATATATATATATATATATATATACACATATATACACTTCGATCAGGCATAACATTGTGACCACCTGCCTAATATTGTGTTGGTCCCGCTTTTACTGCCAAAACAGCCCTAACCCGTTGAGGCATGGACTCCACTAGACCCCTGAAGGTGTGCTGTGGTATCTGGCACCAAGATGTTAGCAGCAGATCCTTTAAGTCCTATAAGTTGCGAGATGGGGCCTCCATGGATCGGACTTGTTTGTCCAGCACATCCCACAGATGCTCGATTGGATTGAGATCTAGGGAATCCAGGCCAAGTCAACACCTCAAACTTGTTCTTGTGCTCCTCAAACCATTCCTGAACCATTTTTGCTTTGTGGCACGGCGCATTATCCTGCTGAAAGAGGCCACAGCCATCAGGGAATACTGTTTCCATGAAAGGGTGTACATGGTCTGCAACAATGCTTATGTAGGCAGTACGTGTCAAAGTAACATCCACATGGATGGCAGGACCCAAGGTTTCCCAGCAGAACATTGCCCAAAGCATCACACTGCCTCCGCCGGCTTGCCTTCTTCCTATAGTGCATCCTGGTGCCATGTGTCCGCCAGGTAAGCGACGCACATGCACTGGGCCATCCACGTGATGTAAAAGAAAGCGTGATTCATCAGACCAGGCAACCTTCTTCCATTGCTCTGTGGTCCAGTTCTGATGCTCACTTGCCCATTGTTGGTGCTTTCAGCCGTGGACAGGGGTCAGCATGGGCACCCTGACTGGTCTGCGGCTATGCAGCCCCATACGCAACAAACTACACTGTGTATTCTGACACCTTTCTATCAGAACCAGCATTAACATCTTCAGCAATTTGAGCAACAGTAGCTTGTCTGTTGGATCAGACCACACGGGCCAGCCTTCACTCCCCATGTGCATCAATGAGCCTTGGCCACCCCTGACCCTATCGCCAGATCACCATTGTTCCTTCCTTGGACCACTTTTGATAGATACTGACCACTGCAGACTGGGAACACCCCACAAGAGCTGCAGTTTTGGAGATGCTCTTACCCAGTCAATTTAACCCTTGTCAAACTTGCTCAAATCCTTACGCCTGCCCATTCTTCCTGCTTCTAACACATCAACTTTGAGGACAACAATTTCACTTGCTACCTGATATATCCCACCCACTAACAGGTGCCATGATGAAGAGATAATCAGTGTTATTCACTTCACCTGTGGTCATAATGTTATGCCTGAACGGTGTGTATATATATATATATATATATATATATATATATATATATATATATATATATATATATATATATATATATATATATACTATATACATATTTTAGAATACTCAATTTTTCCAGTCTCTTATTGAAATTTAAGCAGTTCAAGTCCAACGAATAGCTTGAAATGGTACAAAGGCAAGTGCTGCCAGAGGTTAAAAAAAAGGTAAGGTTACCCAAAACTGAAAAATAATGTACATTTCAGAATTACACAAAAAGGCTTTTTTCAAGGAACAAGAAATGGGTTAACAACTTAAAGGGATATTCCGGTGAAAGTTTAATCCATGGTCTAACACACCTTGACACCGAGAAAGACTCCCCCTCGAGAGGTCAAGTCTGCTGAACACTAGCTTAGCTAGTTTTAGCAACCTCAGAAAAGACTGCACGATAACAATACACTGCCACTTATGCCTCCACTTAGAAACCGCCATCAAAAAGCCACTCATAGCCACAATTAATAGCCAGAACAGCACCAAACTTCAGCAACAGTACATGTACAGTCCCCGCACACAGTACGACGCATCAAACATCTGCTAGCTTTGCCGGATTTTGGGGAAGCCCTGACGAGTCAATAGCCAAGTGCAGTAGATTTCCGCAGCTCAAGGATGAAAATGTATGATTATTACTCCATGGAATGCTCAGTTCTTATTACCTCGAGCTGACAGGGAAAAGAACGGAAGTAATGGAGTAATAATCATACATTTTCATCCTTGAGCTGCGGAAATCTACTGCACTCAGCTATTGACTCATCAGGGCTTCCCCGCAATGAGCAGGCTGCTGGGGAGAGTGTGAGTTGTGTTGTGTTTTTAATACAAATCCGGCAAAGCTAGCAGATGTTTGATGCTTCATACTGTGTGCTGGGACTGTACATGTACTTTTGCTGAACTTTGGTGCTGTTCTGACCATTAATTGTGGCTATGAGTGGCTTTTTGATGGTGGTTTCTAATTGGAGGCATAAGCGGCAGTGTATTGTTATCGTGCAGTCTTTTCTGAGGTTGCTAAAACTAGCTAAGCTAGCGGTCAGCAAATTTGACCTCTCGAGGGGGAGTTTTACTTGGTGTCAAGGTGTATTAGACCATGGATTAAACTTACACTGGAATATCCCTTTAAGGCTGTTCTGCAGCAATGGAGGTTGATCAAGCCTTGAAAGCTGGTGCTACCAATTCCTACAGGTGTCCCAACTTGTCTTGATTACTTACAACCCCCTCTGTCTGCATAAAAGTAGTGTTGGAACACACTGTGGTACCACACCCTCGTGAGCATTATTATTATTCAGAAACTGGCGTAAACTGACAGGAAGAGGTCTGGCAGACCCAAAGCCACAACAGAATCAGAAGACAAGTTTCTGAGAGTCAACAGCTTGTGTGATAGGCGGCTCACAGGACAACAGCTTCAAGCACAGCTTAATAGTGATCGCAGTAAGCAAGTCTCAATTTTAACTGTGAAGAGAAGACTTTGAGTTGCAGGTTTGACAGGTCGAGTTGCAGCAAGAAAGCCATTGCTAAGATGTCAGAATAAGAAAAAGAGGGTTGCTTAGGCCATGAAACTCAGCCAATGGACTACTGAAGACTGAAAGAAGGCGTTATGGACTGATGAATCGAAATTTGAGATCTTTGGTTCATCATGCAGGATTTTTGTACGCCGTAGAGTAGGCAAAAGGATGGTTCCTCAATGTGTGACATCAACAGTCAAACATTGAGGAGGAAGCGTGATGGTCTGGGGCTGTTTTGCTGGATCCGGGGTTGGTGACTTGTACAGAGTGAGAGGCACCCTGAACCAAAACGGCTACCACAGCATTCTGCAGCGCCATGCAGTACCCTCTGGTATGCGCCGAGTTGGTTAGGGGTTCATCCTACAGCAAGATAATGACCCAAACCCAAAAAAGTCCAAGCTATGCCAGAAATTCTTAAGGTAAAAGAACAAGATGGTAAGCTTGAAAACGTGGAGTGGCCAGCACAGTCTCCAGACTTAAACCCAATCCAGCTAGTTTGGGATGAACTGGACAGAAGAGTAAAAGCAAAGCAACCTACAAGTGCCAAACATTTATGGGAACTTCTGCAATAGAGTTGGGAAGAACTTTCTGAAGAATATTTGATTACCATTGTAGAGAGAATGCCATGAGTGTGTTCAGCTGTTATATCTGCCAAAGGTGGCTCCTTTGATAAGTCAAAAGGTAAGAATACATTTTGGTTTATAAATTGATTCCATGATTTCTTTTTTAACTTCAATTGTTTATTTGTTCTATGCTTTTATTTCAGAGTACAATGAGACATTAAACTGCATACATTTCAATAAAAAACTGGAAAAATAGGGGTGTTCTAAAACACACACACACACACACACACACACACACACACACACACACACACACACACACACACACACACACACATTCAGGCCTATGGTGAGATAATGTTGCAGACTAATGCACTAATATCCCAGCATATCTGACAGCACTTAATAAAAACACACTGTATAGGTTATATTTATATAAAAGAAACTGTTCTGTTGCTTGGCCAATAGACCATGTTGTGAAGAATACACTACTACTTATGCAGATGCCATGTTACTCTACTCATGTAAAAGTGAAAATACTAGCTTTAACATATGAGACGGTACGGTTTTTCAGATTTTCAAACATGGGAGAGATTTGACAGGAAGGACTCCGAGGTTTTCATTTCGAGACAACATGTATTTAGTTAAATCAAACCAATAACTGTATGTAAAATAGGACATCAATCTACAAATTGATTTCTTGCTTTAGAAAAAAAGTTATGTTATGTAAGGTGGTAAACAAACATGAAAAACCATTGGAGCTGTTACTACTATAATTTTGTATTTGTTGTTGTTATTTACAGGAGTTCTATCCTGAGCTTGCCTCCCTCAGCCTTCAGTGTTGACTGTAAAATAAACTATTTGTGTCACTTTAGCAGTTTCAGTACCACTTCTCATGAATCTGTTTAGCTGCCAAAGCTGCCCAAAGAATCATGATATATAATCTATCCTATAACTGCTGTTAGAGCTCTGGTGTTGGGATTAACTAACCTTTCAGTGTGCTGATGGATCGATTTTTTTTCTTTCAGGACACCCTCATTTTCACCTCTTTGTATGTCAGAATTGTATTTGTCAGCAGAATAAAGTGATCTTAGAGATACCTCTATTCATAAATGAAGATAAGATAAAATTTTAACAGAATAAAAGACAGAAGAATGTTTTTGACAACTTGGTAGCAGTCAGTAATTAACCTCTCATGAACCTGCAATTCCTTCCCTGTCCAGCAGTTGTCCTCAGTGTCCTTATTCCTTCATCATCTTCTCAGAACATTACATCCCCCCAGTGGTAGCATTCCAGCCTTCTTCCTCTGTAATCCTGCCTGTCTTGCTTTTAATTTTTGCCTACTGGCTTATGCCGTTTTGGTTGTGTTATTAAGTCAATCTCATTGATACAGGTTGGAGAAAAATAATACACCTGTCAGTATAACTCAATACATTCCAATAGCAAATAAAACTACATCATGCAAAATCATCAAAAAATTTGAATGAACACCTCTGTAAAACAGTTTCAACAAAAACTGAACATTATAACCTTGATGAAGGTAAAGGTCAGGGCTGTTGTATTAGACAGCATTAGTTTTTATTTTATAAACTGACAACTCAGTGTATACTAGAGATCGACCAGATCCAATTGTAATTTAAGGAGATTGCTGGGGAAGCATTCAGTTTTACCCACATTAATCTGCACAGTAGCCTATATCAGGTATATCAGTCTCAGAAAGCCAGAAATAAAAACAGTGATATGTGCAAATATAGTTTTTTCAGAGAGTTGAATTGTTTAGTAGTAATTCATTTTATATCGAAATAAAGACCTGATTTTTATTTAAATAGATTTCTTAACGAATGCAGAGAGCCTGTACACACACAATCAAACAGTCTGGATTCTTACATGGACAGAGCGCTCTTCTCTATTCGTTCCTGTTCCTGCTGCATCTTCTGTCCATAGTCTCTCTCTCTGATCTCCCAGACGTTCCTCATGATGGAGGCGTCACAGCCGACCACCTCAGGGTTCTTCTCACTAGACATCTTCAAACTGCTTCAAACTTCCTGCACGCACAGATAAAAAAATTAATAAATCTCTGAAGAATTATTATGTTTGCATCTTTTTAGATGCTGATAATATTTGCCATATCCATGAGCGCTGCAGTGGTGGTGATATACCTTATAGTGGTGATCATCTGTGTTCAGGTCAGGTAGCTCAGTTCATATATATATATACTGTCACTCCAAGTCGTTAACCTACTGTTGCATGTTTGAGGGGCTGTCCTAACTAAAAATATAACACACACACACACACACACACACACACACACACACACACACACACACACACACCTCTCTCTACAGCACGACTGTAAGTGGTCACTCCATTCTGTCATCCAGATTTGGTGCCTAGAATCTGAAATTACCCACACATACTCTACAAACTATTCCTTAAGAATATATAATTTGTTCTTCATCATAGTGTTACCTTTTGGGGACCAGGATTGCTCTTACATTAAAGACCCACTAAACATTCAGGTTCACGCCAGTTAATTTCATAGGGGACTCAAGTGAATCTTCTCTCAAAGCATCATGGGAAAGGACACGTTTCATTTTACAAAGTTATTCTTGTTAACATACAGTGTATCTGATATTGACTTGTTGGTGTTGTTCCTTGAACATCAAAATTGATGTTGCTCCAGGACCATCATTTCTGCTTACTTAAGGGCGAAGAACTCTGGATTTTAAAATAGATGAATGTTCTTCAAAAAAAAAAAAAGAGTAATACATATGGTGCTTCATAAGAAAAAGTGATTTGTCACTTGTTTGAGGTGGTTGTTAACTTCATTCCAGCAGCAAATTCCATGAAATCTCACTCAGAACAAGAGTGTTTTTTAGGAGCATTGACACAAGCTACACTGTGTGCGGGTCTAAAATATATTATAATGGAGGTTCAGTCATCGATTAAGAAATTGTTTAACATCCTGCTGGTATCTCTTACTGGTTGCTAAGCCTAAATTGGATCAGGGCTGTCATGTGTTATTTAAGGTTTAACTTTTATGGAGCATGTAACTGGTTCACACCCTGAAACACACACCACCTACTGCTAATATATAGTTGGCCATGAAGAACGGCATGCTGGGAATGTCAGCCCTCCTGCTGAAATCAACCAGCGATTGCCTCTTTTCACTTCTGCTAAAACATTCATGGCAAACATCCACTTGTTTCAACCACAAGACCTCTTTTATTCCATAAAAAGTGGAATATTGCACAGGTGTTGTTAAGAGACATACAGATGATTGTATCATCAGCAGTGTCTCCTGTGTTGACGGAGAATTGATTGGCATACCTGCATCAGCCCACCTGTCTCTAAAAAAAAAAATAAACAATTGTTCCCCTTGTGTCAGGGAGTTATAAATGCTTATCCTTGACCTCCCCTGCCTGCTTGGATTGGAGGTGTGACTCTGTTCCTCATGGCCTTTTAAATGGATCACCTGAAATAGAAATATGCAGTTAACAGCTGCAGCCAAGTCATACAATTATATCTGCCATCATAACAAGATATATAAGCCCAATTGCAATTTCGTAATTTAAGCCACGCTAGTACTTCTTGGGTGGTCAGCCTGTCGGTTGGTAGGCCAGTGTGAAATTTGAGGGCTGGGACCCTCTGGAAGCCTGCGACGAAGGTGAGGGCTGGGACCCTCTGGAAGCCTGCGACGAAGGCGAGGGCAAGGGCGAGGGTGAGGGCTGCCAAAGTCCAGGAGGGTTTCCCAGTCGGCGGTTCGGCTTCCAGTGATCCGCTGGAAGCCGAACCGCCGACTGGGAAACCCTCCTGGACTTTGGCAGGGCCACCAACTGAGGATCACTGGGAGCTGTCGGCCTGGGAGCCGACTGAGGATCGCTGGTGGCTGGTGGCCGGTGGCCTGGGAGCCGATGGAAGGATGCTGGCTGGGACTGGCCTCGGCCGGGCCTCCGACCGAGGAACAGGAACCGGTGTCGGCAGGGCTGCCGACCGAGGAACAGGAACCTGTGTCGGCAGGGCCGCCGACCGATGAGCAGGGATAGGCGCCGTCTGGACCACAGACTGAGAAGCACTAGCAGATGTCGACCGGGCTGTCAACTGGAAACCATTGGCAGATGTCGACAGGGCCGCCGACTGGAAACCACTGGCAGATGTCGACTGGGCCACCGACGAGACACCACTGGCAGATGTCGACCGGGCTGCCGACTGGAAAACACTGTTATCTCTTTCTTTGTCTGTAAATGTCTGTTAGTGGGAAGCCTGGCATTGCATGCTGTTCACCAGTGTACTGTAATCTGGGGTATATTTTGACACGGCAACTCTGAGTGAGTCTTGTAGATGTGCATCAGTAAGGCGTGTTCTGTGTTTGTTCTTGACAAAGTTCAAGTCAGAAAAGGCTGATTCGCAGAGATAGGGTGAGCCAAAAAGGCAGGCAACTTTCATAGCTGCTGTGCATACACCTTTGTACTTTTCTGTGTCCACAAGGCACCAAAGGTTTGGTGTACCCTGATAGGCTTTGAATGTTGCACTTAGTTAATCAGCAATGCATGTCATGTCCACTTGCATGAAAGGATTTAAAATGACATGGTCACAAAACCTGTTCTCTAACTGTTGCCCAAATCTGTTTATGACTTGAGATTACTTTTCTGCAGCTTTGTCAAAAGCCCCAGATGCACAAGCATTGTCATCCAGCACTGACTGCACGGAGGGAAAGTGCAGCACTTTCTTTGTAAATGCACAAAGAAAATGTTAATCTTCGTTTGAAATGTGTTCAAGCGCTTATCATGCCAGTGACAGTCTTACCTTTGCCTTGCAGTTCACAGTTCAAATGGGTCAGTTTTCCAGTTATATCCGTTAAAAGTGCAAGGTCAGGTATCCACTCAGTGTCCTTGAGCAGCGAGGCGCCATCCCCTTTGGACTGCATGAACTCTTTGATTTCACCCAAAAGTGACAAAAAATGCTGCAAAACTCATCCCATGCTGAGCCATTGGATCTCTGTGTGTAGTAACAGGTTACCATATTCAGCTGACAGCTCCTCCAATAGCACCTTGTAGCCGGTCACTTGTGCACTAATCGCCTGCTGGTGAATGATGCAGTGGTAATGCAGAGATGCTGGGAAGTCTGTGTCACCTCTGCATAGCGCAATGAAGCCTGCATGTCGGCCCGTCATGGCAGGAGCTCCTTCTTTATCAAGCTCTAAATTAAGCTTCAGTTGATTTTTGTGAATTTTCCACGGCCTCGTGAAAAAAGACTGCTGCTCCTTTAACTCACAGGCTTTTTCTGCCCGTAGTGCGCTGCCAGGTGGGTGGCTAGCTTGGAAGGTTTTATGACATGTACTGAAGTGTCTCTCCACATTGTGCCGCTTTGCCGTTGCCACAGTCGCCCCGCAAATGAGACAAACACACTTTTCTTCCACTGTTGTAAAAAAGAACTCTTCCTCCCTGCTTTCGCCTTTCTGACATGTTTTTCTTTAGTTTTCGGGGATAAAAAACGCATCCAGTTCCCCATCGTAGCTAAGCCTGTTTGTTTGTCTCAGCAAAGAGTGAGATGGAGGTTTGTTTTGCATGCGAAATTGAACTTTGACCCCAGACAATGTCAGAGTTCATATATACATAAAACATTTAAAATTTTATATTCAATATTGTGCCCGCGACCATGTGCCCGCGGGCACAATATTGAAAATAAAATTTGCCCACGGGCACCGTGTTGGCTATCTCTGTTCTAGTATGTTCTGTAGATGTTCAATTAGTGACTACTAGTTTAAGTCTAGATAGACAGAAGGGAAGGAATTATGTAGTATAATACATGATAATAGTTTATGTTTTGCACACTTTCTGGTCAATTCTTAGGAATTAATTCTAAGGAGTGGTTGGAGTTATCTTTACAGGACAGTGTGGGTTAATTTAGGACACACCAGGTATGTATGAAGTATGCAGAGCTGTCACAAGAACAGCATTCTGGGAATTCTCTGTCCCTGTTGGGTCTTCAGGCAAGCAACTGGTGCAGTTGATAACAATGTTCATCAGTATTGCATGTCATTATTTCCTTTTATCTTGGAGCCTGACACTTGTGCAGATTTCCTATTGCCTCTCCATTTAGAAGACGTGATCTTCAGTTTGTCCAAGTTGTTTCCAGCACACTAGTCCCTGAGGACTTTCATGTAAGAAAGAAGGACATTTTTTGTGTCAAAAAGTAGAACTATTTTATCCACAGCACTCACAAGGACAACTTTTATGTGTGCTGATCAAAGCTGGAATCATATGACAGTAAAGTGGAATCAGTGAATTACACAGCAGGTGGATGGAGTTGATATTCTTCAAAAAGTCATGTTTCATGAATAAAAAATGCAGTTGTGTAAATAAAGCACATCACCAGGCAAACTTATGAAAGCAGAAGGAGTGACAAAAAAAAATAGGCATGTTGAGTCAAAATAATGAGACACAAAGTCTTAATGACACAAATGTAAGAAAATGAGAAAATTTTACAATCAAAATTACACAATAGTGAGAAAATCTAAATCCTGAGATTACAAGTCAAATTCAAGATCATGGCGTGTTATCTAATAATTTTATCATATTCTTGAATTACCTGTATTAATAGTTTTAATATTACTAACTTTTTTTTCCAGAAATGAGCTTCCATTTCCAAAAATGCCTGTAGCAGTGTGTATGGGTAAAATATTACAAAAGATTTTTACAAATTTAGCTCAAGCCATTTTTTTAAGTACAGTCTGAAATTATGATGTGGCAAGAAACTCAGACAAATATTTGCATGCGATGCTGTCTCTTGAGCCAACAGTTGAGTGACTTGTGTCCTCAGTGCAGGGGATATGGAAAGAGAGACGTAAGCTTAACAAAGAGGCAGAACAGTATGTTCAAATGCATGACCTATTTACTCATGCATACATTGGATATCCAGTATGTACAAATGTATGACCTATTTACTCATGTAGACATTGGATATCCAGTATGTACAAATGTGTGATCTATTTTTTATATATATATTGGATACACTGTATTGCATACACAAATGTAGGACCTATGTCGTAATACAAACTGTACATTGGATTTCCTGACTGATTTACAGCACAGACATTTGTGTGATAGGCATTTATGTGCTGGCAGTGGCAGTGCTGGTAGTAAAAATAGAGCTGTACAGTCTGTCCACATGTCTCATCTGTGACACACACCCCATCATGTCACATGATCCTGTGTAAGTTAAAGGACAGTATAGAATTAATTCTTGGCATGTTCACACCTTAAATATCAGATAATTGGCTTTAATAGCTGACATTTTTTCATTTTTGTTTTATTATTCAGGTAAGCATTTATATTAATTTGAGGACTTGTGTGAGATGTAGCACAGTATGATAGATAGATAGATAGATAGATAGATAGATAGATAGATAGATAGATAGATAGATAGATAGATAGATAGATAGATAGATAGATAACTTTATTAATCCCAAAGGGGAAATTAGGTCATCAAAGCAGCAGGTACATTTAAGTACAAATACAATCAAAATATAAGGGCTACTATATTGTTTCTTATTGTGTATATATATTTATACAATAAGAAACAATATAGTACTATATACAATAAAATGCTTAAGTAGTTATGAAATAAAAGAGTCATGTCATGCTATGCTGGAGTCATGCTATGCAGGGTCGAGATGAAGTCTGAACAAATGAGTCTTTTGCGGAAGATGGAGAGTGATTCTGCTGTCCTGACATTGGTCGGGAGTTCGTTCCACCACTGAGGTGCCAAAACAGAGAAGAGTCGCGACTTCACTGAGCAGGCTTTGTTTGCTCTCAGCGATGGCGGTACCAGTCGGCCAGCTGATGTAGATGAGCGAAGTGGTCTCGCTGGGGTGTGTGGTCTGACCAGTGTTTGGAGGTAGACAGGTACAGTTCTGTTGATGGCCTTGAAGGCCAGCACCATCGTCTTGAACTGGATGCGGGCCCCAACAGGAAGCCAGTGGAGGTCACGGAGGAGGGGGGTCACATAGGAGAATTTGGGAAGATTGTAAATGAGGCACGCCGCAGTGTTCTGGATAAGCTGCATTGGTTTAGTCACAGAGGCTGGGAGTCCAGCCAAGAGGGAGTTGCAGTAGTCCAGACAGGAGATGATCAGCGCTTGGACCAGGAGTTCCGTTGCGTCTTTTGTGACAAAAGACCGGATCCTGCGGATGTTGTAGAGGGCAAATCTGCAGGATCTGGCCGCAGCAGTGATGTTGGGGGTACAGGACAGTCCATCGTCAAGGATTATGCCCAGGTTCCTCACCGTCGACGAAGGTGATACCATGACATCCTCGACAGTGACTAACAGGTCCATGTCTCAGTCCAGTCCAGTCTTTCCCCGGGATGAGGAGGAGTTCAGTTTTACTAAGTTTGAGTTTGAGGTGATGCGCAGCTGTCCAAACGAAGATGTCTGCCAAACATTCGCAACGTGGGTGTTAGAGGAGGATGGGGGAAAAGAGAGGAACAGTTTGGTGTCGTCAGCATAACAATGGTAAGAGATTCCATGCGATGTGATTGCAGAGCCTAGTGATCTAGTGTATAGTGAAAACAGAAGCGGTCCTAATACTAAGCCTTGAGGGACACCAGTTTCCAGAAGGCAGGGTTTGGACAAGGAGCCATTCCATGTGACCTGAAAGGTGCGTTTTGTCACTTATGATGTGAACCAGGTTAGAGCAGAGTCAGCAATGCCAAGTTCAGCCAGAGTGGAGAGGAGGATTTGGTGGTTAACTGTGTCAAACGCAGTGGATAATGAGGAGAATGAGGACTGACGAGTTGGACAAGGCTCTGGCGGCACCGAGTGACTCAGTCACCGTGAGGAGGGCCATCTCAGTGGAGTGACCAATCCTGGCTGCTAATACCGTTGAGGTAAAGTCAGAGAGAAGGTGGTGGCAATGGGCAAGGTCATCAGGATGATGTGATTTTCTCCATTTTCTCTCTGCTCTGCACCGATCTATTGGTTCGCAGAGATTCAAACAGCTGGGGGGGGGTCGTGCCGGTCGGTAGGTGAGGGACGATAGCAGAGTGGAGGAGGCTTCCTCAGTAGACATTAGAGAAAATTGGTCTATAGATGGTAGTGAGGAAAGAACAATAGACGAGAGCAGAGGGAGAGAGGGATTTTAGATTACGGCGGATGGTGACTGTGTGAAGTCTGGTGGTGAGGGAGGTGGTGATTTTTAAGGGGACAGAAAAAGTGACAGCCTGGCGGTCAGACACAGTGAGCGGGGTAACGGAGAGTGCCAAGGTACTACAGGACCTTGTGAAGACAAGATCGAGTTGGTTCCCGACCTGGTGGGTCGGTTGAGAGGGGGAGAGTGTGAGGTCAAATGTGGAGAAGAAGTCAATGAATTCAGAGGAGCGCAGCTTCTCTGGGGGGATGTTGAAATCACCCGGGACAACGAGCGGTGTGCCATCATCAGGGGAGCAGCTCAGGAGTGCATCCATCTCATCAAAGAAGTCACGGAGAGGACCAGGAGGGCGATAGATCACCACAATGTTGAGTTTGAAAGGAAGTGCGACAGAGACAGTATGGAATTCATAAGCAGATCTGGGAAGGTGGTCCAGGGGAAGGACCTGGTAGGACCACATGGGGAAGAGGAGGAGACCAGTTCCTCCTCCTTGACCTGTTTGTCTCGGGGAGTGTGAAAAGGAGTAGGCAGATGAAGGGTGCAGCTGGAGTGGCAGTGTTTTCTGGGGTGATCCAGGTCTCGGTAAGGGCCAGGAAGTGGAGAGTCTGCAGGGAGTTTTTTGATGAGTTTGTTCAGTCCATTGGCATCCTTTGCTTTGATGCCAGCAACCCCATGACACCACAGCAAAGACGATGGTGCTCACGACAACAGACTGATAAAACATCCGAAGCATCCGGTTGCAGACATTAAAGGACCTGAGCCTCCTCAGGAAGTAAAGCCGGCTCGGGCCCTTCTTGTAGACTGCCTTTGTGTTTGTAGACCACTCCAGTTTATTGCCCAGCACAACACCCAGGTATTTGTATGATTCCACAATGTCAACATCTGTCCCACTGATGCGGACTGGAGGGGGCGGGGGCCTGTTCCTCCTGAAGTCAACCACCATCTCTTTCATCTTTGCCACGTTCAGCTGCAGGTGGTTCTCCCCACACCACTTTACACAATTGCCGACCAGGTCCCTGTACTCATCCTCCCTCCTACCCTCTACACGCACCACAATGGCCGTGTCATCCGAGAATTTCTGCAGATGACAGGAATCACTGCATTACTTGAATTACTCGTCTGCGGTGTAGGTGGTGAAGAGGAAGGGAAACAGCACTGTTCGCTGGGGGGTGCCGATGTTGCCGATCAGACACAGTTCTGTAATCTCACAAACTGCGGTCTGCCTGTCAGATAATCATCGACCCATGTGATGAGGGGAGAATCCACCTGCATGTTCTCCAGTTTGGCCTCAGCAGCCTAGGCTGGATGGTATTGAGGGTGCTGGAGAAGTCAAACAACATGACATGGACAGCAGTGTTGGGTTTATCCAGAGAGGAGTAGGCTTCCTGGAGGAGGTAGATGATTGCATCATCGACCCCAACATGGGGCTGATATGCAAACTGTACACTGTAAAACCTAACAGTACATCTTAATAAAAGAAGTAAGTTAACAGAACTTATATGACATAGAATGTTTTAGTTACTCAAGTGATAAACTAAAATGAACTCAAAATTGAATTGCTGCCATAATGACTCAGTTATGTGGAGTTTGATCAACTATTGGTAGATTTTCAAGTTATGGGGAACGATCCCAATGAGTTATATTAACTCGTTTGATCTAAATTGATTTTATAGACATTATTGTGAAACATGTTTTTATCAACTCCATGTCTCATATTTTAACTGCTGCCTGAAGTTTTTTTTTCTTTTGAGGATAGATAGGTTTGATGGAGAAAGTGACTTTTCAGCGGGAGACCTGTAGGTTGACTGTTTACTGTTGCTATGAAGACGGCTTAACCACAGCGTTGTCACACCATAAAACATTATTTTTGAACAGTGACTTGTAACGGTTTTGGGATCTGAGTGCGACATGTGACGCACGTGCACACACACGCAGCGCTGAGATGTTGAAGCGGGCACTGCTCACAGACACGGACCTGGTCTGGGGCTGAAGTTGGAGAACACATAATGTGGATTTTCGATGGTTTTGTGACTTGCTGTCCAAGTAAGTTAATGCTTTTCTCTCTTGTATGAGCTTGCTAGCAAAGTATTTGAAAGCTAATACTTTTTTTGCGTCAGGACAGCTAATGTAAATCCACCACTGAAAGCGTGCACTTTCTCTTGACGTTTAGTTAGCCTGCAAAACAAGTCGCATTTTCATCACTGTTAAAGCCGTTGACGTCTGCATATTATTTTCCAAACAAATTACACTCTTCAGTGTGCAAGGGACATTGAAGTGACCGCTTGGCATGCTTACGGGCTTCAAAACTAAGCTAAGCTAAGTGTGCAGAAGCTGCTGAAAAAAAGTTGAGGCTAGCTCAACTTTTTTGTAGCGTGTCACGCCTTAACACGCAGCCAGTCTCTGACGCAGCTACAAGTGTCGAGCCGCGGTAGTCAGTACATTTTAAATAAGGCATGTTAAATATTTGTTGCTACAGTTGAAAAGCAACTTTACCAAACTACTGCCTTAACTCAGCCAAGTTTTTTGTCTGTTAAGCTTACGTTTCTAGTGTTAACTAATTTTCATTTCAGTTGTGGCTGAACCCAGGGACCGAAGTCATGTGGAAATCTAAGTTGTGTGGTTTTTCTAGTGCCATCAGGATATGCTTACTGAGACATTACAGACTTCAACATGGACAGTATTCTACAGTTTATCCCTTACCATGCTTGTATCACAACTGTATGTGCACTTTTAGCAGTTTTAATTCATTCAAGATACACATGTCATGAGTACATAGGCCTAATGTTACTGAGAGACTGGTAGCAGGCAGTGATACTCATGGTGTGGCTTACACTTCAGCATTTCATTGCCCCCTCTGTGATTTCAAGCAGCCATTTGTTGAGAGGGACATGTTTCTTCATCTAAGGGGACATTTAAAACTAAAGCAAACTGTGCCATGCCCATTTAGGGACTGCAAATTTAAATCAAATGTCTACTCCACATATAACTCTCACAAATGCAGAGAACATCAGAATGCCTCAGATTATGATGTGTCAATTGTAGTGCCAAATGAATCAAATGATTCCCAGGATATTGACATTGAACTTGAACTAGATGCAGCTCTTTCAGATGAAAATGATTCCAACCCAGTGGCAGGTAGCAGCACTGAGGGTTTGGCTGACCAATTGCAATATAATCTGGCAGCCCTCTTTTTGAAAATGCAAACAATTCTCCATGTATCAGAGAGGGCAACACAGGATATCATTGAGCATGTTGATGAATTGTTTTCACTATCAAAACCTCTTGTCAAAGAAGCTGTTACAAAGGTACTGAAAAAACATAACTGCCCTTTTACTGACACAGTTGTAAGTGATATTGTCCAGGCAGTCTCAGAGAGTAACATTTTGCACAAATCAATTACCTCTGAAGCCCCACTGTCAACTGCTAAGAGGAGGAAGTCATATTATGAAGCTAAGTTTCCACTTGTTAAGCCTGTGGAGTACCTTATTGAGTCTTCGCAGCATACCTATATGTATGTGCCCATTCTCTCATCTCTGCAGGAGCTGCTGAAAAAAGCAGATGTATTTGAGAAAGTCCAAGAAGCTACCACACAACATCCTGGTCAGTATTCCTCATATCGAGATGGGTCTTACTGTCAGGAAAACCCACTCCTTTCTAAGGGCCAACATTCTATATATTGATGATTTGAAGTTGTAAATCCTCTTGGAACCTCCAAGAAAATGTACAAAACATGTGCAGTTTATTGGACATTGGCTAACCTGCCACTGAAGTATCGGTCAGCACTACACTGTACACAACTTGCCCTTTTGTGCAATTCGAATGATGTACGGACTTTTGGATATGCCGAAGTATTTGCACCCCTCTTGAATGACCTAAAGACTTTGGAAGAGCAAGGTGTCTATATTGAGACTCTTGGTCAGTGTCTCAAAGGTACAGTCTACTGTGTTGCGGCTGAGAACCTTGCTGCACATGGGCTAGCTGGTTTCAAGGAGAGTTTTATGGGTTCACACTGTTGCCGGTTTTGCCTCACTTCCAAGGCAGACATGCAGATATCAGATGCAACCAACGGTAGCTGTGAGATGAGAACAAAAAATCAACATGATTGCTTTGTTCAAGAAATAGAAAATGATGGCTGTGAAAATGATTACGGCGTTAAAAGCAGTTGTGTCCTTTATGACCGTCTCTCATTTTTCAATCCGATCACAGGATTTCCACCTGACATACTACATGACCAGTTCGAAGGTGTGGTTCCTGTCGAGCTGGCCCTGTGCCTGAAAGGTATGATGACAAAAAAATATTTCTCTTTGGAGGATCTAAATAAAGCAATTTCATCTTTTCCCTACCAACATTCTGACAAGGTCGACCGCCCCCACCCAATTCCCCTAACATTTGCCACTCGTGGAACAATAGGGGGAAATGAGCATGAGAACCAGGCTCTGCTTAGACTGTTGCCTGTTCTTATTGGCTCAAGAGTTCCAGAAGGGGACAGATTTTGGGAGGTCCTAATGGAGCTAAAAGATATAGTCGAGCTTACTGTGTCTCACAGTTTCACAGATGATACCATTCAGTATATGGCTTGCAAGATTGCAGGTCACAGGCAGCTTCTTCCTGAGGTCTTCCCTAACTTTCAGTTAAGGCCTAAGCATCATTTTATCGAGCACTACCGTCACCTCATAAAGTGTTTTGGTCCTTTGGTGCATCTTTGGACAATGAGGTTTGAAGGAAAACACAAAGTTTTCAAGAAAATAGTTTGCACCACGCAGAACTTCAAAAATGTTTATAAAACTATAGCAGAGAGACACCAAAAAATGATGGCATTCTACATGTCATCACCAAGATTTTTAAAGCCACCAATTCAGATTTCAAAAGTCGAATCTGTCTTTGTTGAGTCTTTGCCCGCAGATACACACACACTCATATTGAGCATCACAGACAGCAAGAGTGTATATGCCACAAAACATGTAAACATTGATGGCACGCTTTTTGTGGTTGGCATGTTTGTTTGCACTGGGATACGCACTGCCTTGCCTGAGTTAAAGGAGATCAAAAACATATTACTGATTAGCAGTGAGATCTTCTTTGTACTGAAAGACTTTGAGGCTTGGTATGTTGACCATTTGCACTCATATGAGCTGGCAGTTGACGAAAGAGCAGGCCATACAGTGAAATCTGTATATCAGCTGACTGACCAAACGCCATTGTTGGCTTACAAAGTGTCAAGTAAACTAATCCTCACAACTAAACATTTCATTCCAGTTCCTGAGTAAACGAGCAGCTCCACATCAAGCAGTCAGCAGTCTATCACATCTGCATGCACAGCTGGAATACCTGGACAAAACAATACAATTACAGTAAGTGAACAGTATTTTCCACTGATTAAATAATATATGTGGGGCAACAGATATCAGTGATGTGGTGCAGGTAGCTGCTGGAACATAAGCCAACCAATACAGTGTTTTTTTTTTAATGTTACAGGCTTCCCATTCACATCTGTACAAATGGCAACACCTGATGTCCTCAAGTTAAGGGTTATCATTGATGAAGTCAATGCTGAAAAGCTTGACTTGCCCTCTCGCCCTGAGGCTGTGAATGCCCTCATATCTGAACTGAAAAATAAGCTGAACCTGAACTATGACTTTCGCCTGCAATTCCAAGACCCTGAATTTGACAATGCCTTATGCAATTTAGTCAGTGTAGAGGACCTGCTGCCCAAGGCAACTGTGAAGATAGTAAAAGTACTAGAGTCCAATCTGAGTTCAGCCAGCACAGACGACACAGTGTTACTGTCAGATAGTACGGATTCATCTGAGCGCCACTGTAGATGGCCTGAGGTTTTTATTGTTCCGACATTCTCATACGAGGTGGAGTTTGCATTAAGAGAGGGCAACTGTGCATTTGAGAAGGAAGGGAAAACCTTGAGGTTGACCAGGGATCAAAAACATAACATACTGGATGTGATGGCTGCAGAAATCTATAGACATGATGGATATCCAAGTACCAAACAGTTTGGAACAGTCTGCAAGGTTGCAGTCGCCCTTGTGAATAAACACCCCTGCCTAAAAGAGAGAGGTTCCCAAACAGGATGTGAAGGATGGAGGGACAGCCTGCGCTTCAAGATGGGTAACTACAGAACTAAACTGAGCAGAGCAGGTATAGAAGATGTGGCAGTGAATGCAGGAAAGCGAAGCCGTAGCAACCCGGGAGGTGCATCACCACGGGCCAACATTAAACGACCCAGAAGAGGGGAAATCCAGTTTCTACCAAACTATCCCTGTGGTGAGAACAAGGACACCCTGGAGACCCGAAGGATGGAGATGGTGGAAGAGTTCAAGAAGACACCAGTCGACAGAGACATGATTCTCGTCTATATGCATATGCAGCGCACCTTTGCACTCCGATGTGAAGAGATTGTGACTTCAGCTCCTCCCATTGCAGAACTGAAAGATAGATGGCCTGGTCTCTTCTCTGAAGCCCAAGTGAGTGAAAACATTCTGGGACACTGAAAACAGGTGATATGACACACACACAGACACACAACATGATTATTTATTGATTCGGTTTAAGAAGTGAGTAGTGATGTCCTCAGGTTGATGTCATCAGGGAAACAAACTCATTAAAATGTGTAAAACGCATGACTTCAAATATTACATCAAACTTCATTGCAATTTGATTGTCATTTATGCTCAAATATGATATGAATCGAAATATCATATGAATCAGACCACTTTGCAAATCCAAATATGGACAAAATAATATCTTCATGATTTAGGCTATTTATGGAATATTTCTGTATGCTTTTATGTTTGGTACAGGTCTATGATGAATTCCATAGGGTTGCCAGTCAAAACCTGCAATATTCCTTCTTTGCTGCATTTGATAAAAACACACCACAGCTGCTCAAACTCTACAAACAGAGGAAGACTGGAGCTTTTGGTGAGAAGATGACAGACTTGCTGATGGCATACAAGGGGCAGGTAAGAGTGTTAATGCATTTACTGAAGGTGCAAGTAACTAAAATAACACTGTACTGATGAGACGGCTATCAAATGTGTCGATTGAATAAAATGTTCTATAAAATTTTACATCAGTGAAAAAAAAACATATTACATGTTACATATTCAATATTTGTTAAAAACCTGTGTGTCTCTATCCTTCCCTCTATTTCATTTGTAAAAGGACAAGAATGACATCACTGCAGCTAGAACAGCAGCCCTGGCTGGCCTGCCACTCTACCTGAAAAAAGACTCATACTGACATTGCTAGGATCCTGTGTAAGCACACTGATCCAGTAATGTACTCATTTGTGGCCATTTATGACAATTAGGTGTGAGTCATCTCATCTCAACTATTGCTGCTTAGGCCAACACAGTTATGTCTCCATGAAGCAACTGCTTTATCATTACCATGGTTTTTCAATGTCCTTGTAGTTCAGCTCCTCATTTATGTTTTGTACATGTTCTGGACCTCATTTGTGTTGCATCTTTTAGGAGGAGGAGTTTGAAGCATTCCAGGTGGGTGCAGTGGCGCTGGTGGCCGTGGTGGATGGAGAGGATGCTGTTGCAAGGATTTCCTTTCAACCTCGCCATGTGTCTGTTATCCTGGAGGATCAGGTTGTAATGTCTCTCAAATCTTGGACTGATGCAGTGGTGGTGTTGTTTGGCTTGATCTATAATCTCAATTTGAGCTATCCAGCAAAGTTGAGTGGCTTCTTTGAGTTCATCCAGATTGTACTCTTAAATCTTGATGATGGAAGAAAGCAGCTCAGACCAAAGTTGCAGGCCTTGAGAAATGAGCTTGAGTAAAGTCAGATTGGGTGTGGTCGGAAACTGGCACTTTTTGGTTTTAATTTCAGTTACAATTTTAATTTGAGCATGTGGTTTTTTTTTCACAGAACCAGTAGATTAGAATTAGAATTAGAAATTAGAATTGTTAGCAATGAAAAGGTTGTAGTTTTTCACCACCTTTGTAAATTGCCCGCATTTACTTCTTGATTTACTTACTGTTTTATGTAGTGCAGCAAAAGCTGCAAAATGGCTGTTTGTCAACAAACCTGTTCAGTACAGATCCAGTGTTTTACTTGTATTTGAGTGGCTTAGTTGGTATGTGTATTTTGATCAGCAGCAAGTTTCACAATAGGCAAAAGCCATGAGTGTTTGCAAACATATTGTTACAAATGGTAAGTGATCCATATTGATTTGTCTGCTGAATACACCCTGTATTTTGTTGGGACCCACAGATGAAGTCATTCATTGTGGATTTCAAAATGGACTCTGAGCTGAACTCAGTGTCCCAGAATTCCCCGTTCTTCACACTTAGGTGCGAAATTCAGCTTTGAGCTACGATTGGTCAGGATGACAGACCCCCTGCTGATCAGGTAGTCAAAGCTCCAGCGCCTTCCTTGTTCTCTCTCTCTCACTCGACGCCCTCGGCCTCTTCAACTTCAGATCTTCAAGGGCTCCTCTCCACTTCCCCCACACGGGGCTGCCTGTCCTCAAGATCTCTTCTCCTGGGCCTAACAGCTGTGGAGAGCTACAAGCTGCATTTCCAGCAGGCCCAGAGAATTTCTCCTCACTGCAGCGACACGAAGTCCTGCCAGTATTCCAGATCGGTTAGCACCAGCAGCTGCAACGCAAAGCTTGCCAGCTAACTCCACAATCTGAGGAACACCAAGCAAGTTAGCACCGAGCTGCTATCCTTGCAAAGGAAAGGAGCAAACTGTTTCCTCCTCTGCCGACTTTCATCAGACCTTGCACAGCAAGAAGAGCATTCAACATCGGAATCCCAACCTTCTCCTGCAACCACCAGCACCTTTTCTTCAAAGACTGGTAACGTTGAACTGGGCTTAGATAGCATAGCATAGCACGGCTAAGCACAGGACTTTAAACTCTGGTTGATGTAACGCATATGTGTTCAATGTGTATGTGTTTGTTCACTGTTGGTGTTATTGTGACCTCAGGTCAGGTTATTGGTAGTTTGCTTTGCTACACAGCTAATTCGACGTTAGTCAAATGCTGCTTCACACAGACTCAGGGTCTCTGCATGCAACTAACCATCTTTTCTAAACTGGCATCACGTCACACACACACACATTCCTTGAGCCTGGAGCCTATCGCACCTACATGTGATATCAGTGACCACCATTGTTTCTTTGTTCTGCCAGCCACACGCACACACACACACACACACACACACACACACACACACACACACACACACACACACACACACACATACCTGTATATAGTACATGTAAGTTAGATTGTGTGCTTTCATCTTTGTGTTAAATAAAGACTTTTGAACCTTCTTGCTGTTTATTTAATGTTGCACAAGAGTGAATGTTGCCAACCTCTACACTGTCAAGAACTCCAAAATCCTTCAACCATTACTAGCTGTTATGTTAAATCTGGTTGTAGTTATTAAGTTAATTATTAATCAGAGTTACAAACAGTTTAGTACCTTTTTATGAGACTGATTTGGTAAATTTGCTATGTTTTCCCTTCTTCAAGGGTGGTGCCCCGAGGTGATCTAATGTAAATTGGATCATATTATTTATCATAATTAATAATTATCCCTGATAATCATTAATTATTATTGATAGCTAAATTTTACCTAAATTCCCCTTTTGATGTTAACCCTCTCAGCGCCACGGTTCGAGTTTACTCGACAAGATGCGGCACTGAATAAAACGGCCGATTTTGTCAAATAGGGTGTCAAATTTCGTTCGACCTCCCCTCCACTAGTTGGCAGACATGTTATACTTCATCCCTGACTCAGAAAAACGTCATGCTTCTATACAAAACCTTCGAGCAAGAGCGCATTGAATCAGCGCGAAAAACAGCGGAGCTAGTGTGCGCGTGAGCCATTTTATCAGAGCGCTATTGTCAACGTGAGCGAGTATTTGCCTTAGGATTATCGTCTAATGGCATCAAAAAAGTTTGCCCGCAGTGAAGTGTTAGGTCTACTTTTCGCTGACCCTTATTCTGAAGGGGAATATCTGCCTTCAGAAGATGACGGTGATCCGTTTAGTGACGACGCTTCAGATGCGTCCCTGCTGAGCAATGGCGCAGCTGGACAAAGTGAGAGTTTAGCCCTACACCAAGCACAAACGTTGAATCATTTGCCCAATGTTTCACCGGGTCAGAGTTGTCATCGGGAAGCTAGCAGGCATGTTAGTGGTGTGGGGAACGAGGCTGGAGGTTATGTGGGGACCCAGTCTTTTACCGCGCTAGCAATGTGGCGCTAGCTTCTTTGTCTTCTGACCCCGTGCCTCTCCGCAATCGCGGCGACAGTAACGTGGTGGAGCCTTTGTCTGCCACTGGGTATGTTAGACGAGGCCGAAGTGTTCATAGGAGAGTTAGGGGGCAACGTAGAGGCAGGGTGGGGAATGAGAATGAGAGTGAGCCTGGTCCGAGCTGCGTAAATTCGCTCCACTCGGCGCGCGCGCGCCAGATCTGGCCACGCTGCCCGTGACCGGAGCAGTGGCGATGGGGCAGGGGAGAGCGAGGCAGATCTGGCCGGAGCAGTGGCGGTGTGACACGGGGCAGGGGAGAGCGAGGCAGATCTGGCCGGAGCAGTGGCGATGTGACACGGGGCAGGGGAGAGCGAGGCAGATCTGGCCGGAGCAGTGGCGGTGTGACACGGGGCAGGGAGAGCGAGGCAGATCTGGCCGGAGCAGTGGCGGTGTGACACGGGGCAGGGAGAGCGAGGCAGATCTGGCCGTACTGCTTGCAGCAGGAGCAGTGGTGGTGTGACTCAGGGCAGGGGAGCTATGATGCATAGTCTATCGCTAAATGATGGGAATGCCGGCTTTGAATACTACTTGGCCAATGAGGAGGAGTACCAAAGTTGGATCACGCCCTTTGATCAGCCAATTCATATCTGGGGGAAAGAGTGAGCTTTTGAACTAAACAGGTCTTGTCTACTTGTGTTTTGTGTCATATGAATCATATGAATAATATGTATGTGCCCCATACATGGAATCAGAATGCCTACTGTATGTAGTAAATGGAAAATCTCTCCAGCAAAAGGCCAGCCTACCGCTACATGCATTCGGTTTGTTTCTGCCATTTATTAGTAATGATTTACACAGTTTGTTTACTACTTACCATTTACCTGAGCATTTAGTATTGTGCAATATAGCATACAGAAGGTGAGGGACATTTTGGGGGAAAGAAGTGCTGCATTTTATCATTCAAACATGTGACTTTTCATGAAAATTCTATAATCCAAGATGGCCGCCACCACATGACGTCATAATATGCAAATTAGATGGGGAAATTTAATCCCTACATAAACTTTGGGTCATCCTTAATATTTCTCTAATTTACAGAAAGTCTCTATCTCTTATCACTTTTAAGATATAGCCTTTTGAAATTAAGATGTCAAAATCGAACGTTTTTGGAAAAAACCTCTGGCGCCTAAAGGGTTAATTAAACACTATTTAATTGTGCCTTATTTAATGCAAGGCCCAACATAATGGTGCCCCGTGTGAGGCAGTGTACTGTTGGCAATCATTCATAAATGTGCAATATTAATTTCAGCATAATTTGGACAGCGCTAAAATTTGAGATTCACATCTTGAACCATTTAGCCAAAAGTCTTTACATTTAACCACTAGTCTACTACAGGAGTGGACGTTTGATTTGTACTTACAAACAATTGCAGTGTGATGAGAATTGATTTACCAATCAAATTTATAACCCATTTGATTAACCAAAATCTTTTAGGTTATTAACTGCCACTTTGAGCCATTTGCTATTGCTGCTATCGATTCAAGTTGAAAGTGCTCTGTAGAAATTGTGAAAATTTCATTTCAGCATTTGAATATCCCGTATTCAATGCATTGTAGTCAAGCTGTTGATGACAATTTAAGTGTTCCTA
This sequence comes from Lagodon rhomboides, assembly GCA_039737535.1. NCBI lineage: Eukaryota > Metazoa > Chordata > Actinopteri > Spariformes > Sparidae > Lagodon > Lagodon rhomboides. Next base: position 26,210,087 of record CM077800.1, read on the forward strand.
GCGTTAATCACAGCGTGCCACCGGCCCTGTGATACAGAGAAGTTTATATCAGGCTGTTACTGCCGTGCATTTCAGCCTGAGTAAGAAGTAGAGCCAGAGATAGAGCCACAGCGTGCTACCAGCCCTGTGAAACAGAAGTTTTGTACCTTAGCTGTTACTACCACGTGTTTCAGCCCGAGTCAACTTTAAGAGACAATCCTCCGATTGTTCCTGCCCTGCATTCCAGTTAGTGCATGTTTAAGGTTTGGTAAACAACGTTACCTTGGTTAACTGGGTTTACCTGTGTTGGCCCCAATCTGTATGCCCAGAGCCACTAGATTGTGCCATAGCCACCCCTCCTCCACAGGAAGCTACCCCCTATGGTGTAGGCCAGCACACAGTTGGTTAGGCTAGTGTATTCCGCCCAGGCTACACTACAGAGTGTCTACTGAAGCAACACCATAGCCAACCACACTGATCATTGTTTAGACAATTTGCTTAACAATGGAGAGCCCCCGTGTAGAGCGATTTATTTCTTCCCTGGTACAGAGTTTAAAACCTGGCCACCCAGGAGTCATTAGCAAGTTTAATCTCCTTGATTGCAAGGAAGAGATAGAATTCCTACTTAAGGACAGATGTGATGTGCAGAACGCATCCAAACCCCAATTGTTAAGTTATTTGCTTTTGATTTTCCATAGGCAAACCAGCCTTGTGGTTCAGAGCAAAACAACCCTAGAACAGGAGGTAGATCTCCTTAGAGCGCATAATTCTAGTCTCCTCCATGAAGTTCAGATGGCTAATAAGAAAGCCATGCGCTATTTAGATGACCTGCACTCAGCAGAGTTAGATCTTTTTTCACGCAAGGAGGAGTTGTTAAGGCTTAGGCCAGAACATTTTTCGCCACCACAGTCGTTCAGCCAATGTGATTCTGGGTACTCCGATTCACACTCCTCCACTGATGGAAGGTTAACTCCCTCTCCACTCAGAAGACGTGAACAATTCCCAACTGACCCTAAGTCCTTGGGAATGAAGTCAGTTCCTCAACCTCCACTGGGAGACAGAGATAACAGTAACATGACTTGCCATCTTTCTGAAACAGACAGTGAAGTCACAGGTAGTTTATCCCCCAGGAGATATTCTTCCCACAGCTCCCAGTCTCTGATGCATGACACCTTCATCAGGGCCCCTCCCTCTGAAAGGGGGACCAGATCACTCCAGGAGTGTCCCGCCTTCTCTCTGCATCTCCATGAGGGTGATAACAGCTGTCCTGCCCCTGCATCTCAGCTAAACAGAACTGCAGCACATGATGTCAGTGTCCCTAGAAACACTAGGGTAAAGTACCTCCGCCATGAAGAGCTTGAGTCTATGGCTAAGGACATTGAACATTTTGAGCCAGACAACTGTGATCACCATGTTGAGAATTACCTTAGTTCACTTGACCATTGGCTAACTTTCTTGCCCCGTGCAACCCAGCGGGAAAAAGTTAACCTTGTGTGGAAGACCAGCTCTAGAGCTGCACGCCAGTTCATACAAACACAACCTCCCAGTGTCAGAGATGACTACAGAGAGCTTTGTCAGGCATTGAGAGAAGAATACTCTCATACTGCTAGTCTAGCCACAGCAATGATTGCAGCCATCCAAGTTAAACATTCCCGTCGTGAGAATCCCAGAGATTATTATAGGCGTTTTAGGCATGCTTACTTTCAGGGCAGACATGCCCCAGGCCTAGAAGAGAACCCTACCTTCAAGGATTTGTTTGTGCATAACCTTCACCCATGTGTACGCCCTCAGGTTGAAGTGAGTACGCGCCAAGAAAACCTCTCACTGAATGAGATAAGGAAGATAACACAGGTGGTTTGGGAAAGTGTTGTTACTTCCAAATCCATTGGTAAGACACCTGAGCCTGCCTGCTCAAACACAGCAGCTTCTCAGGAATCTCCTGCCTCAAAACGACATCCTCCCAACAGACCAAAGGGGGGTGACAAAAGGATGCATAGGGACACCGAGCGTAACCGCCAAGTCCATCAACTGCGTCGTGATAGGCATGCAGACAAAAGGAGTTGTAGAAGACCATATGAGGAAATCTTGGCCCAGAATTATGACCAGCCAGCACACCACTCAGATGATGACCACAGCTTATCTGACAACGGTTCAGTGCACAGTCATAATTCCTTAGATAGTGACAGCGCCTCAGAATTCCTTTCTGCATCCAGCTACTCAGAGAGTTACCGACCTCAGCCACGGTTTAAGCAAAACTTAAACTCCAAGAGCCGCAGAGTTAGCATCTGGTAGCTAACAACTCGATCCATCCCTGTACTGACCGTTAACAATAAGTAAATTACTTTCTTACAGTTATGACAGGAAACCTTGGATTTATTAGCAACAGCAGCAAACTCAATTATTCTGAATTTAGTAATAGGAAAAAACCCTGCTATTGAGACTAAATTCTGATTGGACAGACATCACTGTCCAACTTTGTAAATACACTTCGAATAGCTCCTTCGTTGTATTTAATTTTATTTTCTTTTATTTGTGTGTCAATTAACTGTTGTAAACCTTAACTCAGGACACTGCATTCTGACCTCACAGAACAAGACATGTCCTCGTCCAACACTGTTTTACAACATTGCCACACTGTCAACAAAAACCATGATACAGTCATTTGGACTTTCACATTTGTGACACCCTTCCGCAGAAAAACCTGCTTGAGGACCCAAATTGTAAGTCGACCAAAATAAGTCTGACTACCACTTAAAGTAATCAGAATTTAAATCCAACGAGCGAACAAACACTCGTGGACACTCCAGAAATGACTATATCATGGTAGGTGCCACTCTCTGCATCTCACCCTAACAAACTGACATCACTAACGTTCCTGTTCTCACTAACCCAGAGATTAACTGAGAAACACAGGTATTTAGTGAATTCAATGTCATAACCATAGTGTTTATCTGGATTTTCTTTTCCTTTGTGTAACTTCTGTTCTTGACATTTTGCTCATGATCCTTGCTTAGCCAAGATAGAAAGTTAGCCAATGCCCAGTTGGTTACTGAACTGCCCAGATGTTACCAATATCAATGAACTGACAATGAACTCCTTCAAACTATGGATTATACATGTGGATTTGTGCTCTCAGGATCCCATATCAAGCGACATCCTGAGACCAAAGGGGGGATGTTGGGACCCACAGATGAAGTCATTCATTGTGGATTTCAAAATGGACTCTGAGCTGAACTCAGTGTCCCAGAATTCCCCGTTCTTCACACTTAGGTGCGAAATTCAGCTTTGAGCTACGATTGGTCAGGATGACAGACCCCCTGCTGATCAGGTAGTCAAAACTCCAGCGCCTTCCTTGTTCTCTCTCTCTCACTCGACACCCTCGGCCTCTTCAACTTCAGATCTTCAAGGGCTCCTCTCCACTTCCCCCACACGGGGCTGCCTGTCCTCAAGATCTCTTCTCCTGGGCCTAACAGCTGTGGAGAGCTACAAGCTGCATTTCCAGCAGGCCCAGAGAACTTCTCCTCACTGCAGCGACACGAAGTCCTGCCAGTATTCCAGATCAGTTAGCACCAGCAGCTGCGACGCAAAGCTTGCCAGCTAACTCCACAATCTGAGGAACACCAAGCAAGTTAGCACCGAGCTGCTATCCTTGCAAAGGAAAGGAGCGAACTGTTTCCTCCTCTGCCGACTTTCATCAGACCTTGCACAGCAAGAAGAGCATTCAACATCGGAATCCCAACCTTCTCCTGCAACCACCAGCACCTTTTCTTCAAAGACTGGTAACGTTGAACTGGGCTTAGATAGCATAGCATAGCACGGCTAAGCACAGGACTTTAAACTCTGGTTGATGTAACGCATATGTGTTCAATGTATGTGTTTGTTCACTGTTGGTGTTATTGTGACCTCAGGTCAGTTATTGGTAGTTTGCTTTGCTACACAGCTAATTTGACGTTAGTCTAATGCTGCTTCACACAGACTCAGGGTCTCTGCATGCAACTAACCATCTTTTCTAAACTGGCATCACGTCACACACACACACATTCCTTGAGCCTGGAGCCTATCACACCTACATGTGATATCAGTGACCACCATTGTTTCTTTGTTCTGCCAGCCACACCACACACACACACACACACACACACACACACACACACACACACACACACACACACACACACACACATACCTGTATATAGTACATGTTAGTTAGATTGTGTGCTTTCATCTTTGTGTTAAATAAAGACTTTTGAACCTTCTTGCTGTTTATTTAATGTTGCACAAGAGTGAATGTTGCCAACCTCTACACTGTCAAGAACTCCAAAATCCTTCAACCATTACTAGCTGTTATGTTAAATCTGGTTGTAGTTATTAAGTTAATTATTAATCAGAGTTACAAACAGTTTAGTACCTTTTTATGAGACTGATTTGGTAAATTTGCTATGTTTTCCCTTCTTCAAGGGTGGTGCCCCGAGGTGATCTAATGTAAATTGGATCATATTATTTATCATAATTAATAATTATCCCTGATAATCATTAATTATTATTGATAGCTAAATTTTACCTAAATTCCCCTTTTGATGTTAATTAAACACTATTTAATTGTGCCTTATTTAATGCAAGGCCCAACAATTTCATCCGTTTGGCTAACAGGTAACCCACAATCTATGGCTATAGCTAATAGATTCAGGGACAGAACAATGATATTCCTTGGTATCTGCTGTACAGGGGACTTCCTGCACCAACACTTCAACTTCCAGGGCACTATGGTCACAGCTCAATGTTGTCTCATATGCAGATATCTGTATGTAAAAATTATCAGGCATATAAAAATTGGGACTCAATTACCCTAACTATCTTCAGTTTCCTTAGATGGAAAGTCCTTTTATATTGACTAAATTCATAGAGCATTGTCAACTCTTGGTCAGGCTGTAAATGACAGCGCTCTGGAAGCTGAAGCGTTGGTATGGATGTCTTTTCTACAGTAGGAATCAAGGAATATCACTGTTCTGCCAGTCTGTTAACAATAGTCCTTTGATTATTGATAGTCAATTGGCAATAGCCATAGACTCTGGCTTTCCAGATTGAGTGTTTGGTGCTAATACGCGTTCATTTCAAACCCAGCTGGCCAGTTGTAAAGCAAGCTCAACATTTTGTTAAGAGAAAATGTGAACTTTTGATGACTCCTTTCATTAATACTTTCGCAACTGTTTGTTGTAAGCACTAAGTATTTTATCAGTAATTTATTTTTCTGTTGGCAGCTGTGGAATTTGTCATGTTGTGGTAAAGAAATGTGATTGTTTTAATAAATTCACAGCAATTAAGTACTTGAGTATTTGTATTGAGTTAATGTAACTTAAACGGTAATCAGTTTCCTTCAATGATTTGAGTAGCTGCTATACCGTATTGAGTTGTTGTAATACAAGCTATTTAATTTAGTCAGACATAATTCATATACTTATAACTTACATAATTGGAATGAGTTCATATAAATATTACAAATGAGTCTAAATAATGATTATGGTTTAAGTTCAATATAAAGAATGGAGTTAGTACTGTTAATTTATTAAATTAAGTATGTCTAACAATAAATACTTGAGTTATTAATACTCAATTTAAGCACTTTTTTTCCACTAAAAGGATTTGAGTTATTAAACTTAAATGGTTCAAAGCAATCGGTTTCCTCAAACTATTTGAGTTGAATTAACTCATCAGGTTTTACAGTGTAGGAGGTTCTGTGATGGGCACACTAGGGGTCTAAGGTGTGCTAAAACTAGCTGTTCCAAGACCTTCATGATGTGAGAGGTTAGCGAAATCTCCCTGTAGTCATCCAGTGCCACAGGATGTCCTTTTTTGAGCACTGGAACGAGGCAGGATGTTTTCCCAAACCACTGGCACTCTCTGAAGGTGGAGGCTCAGGTTGAAGAGGTGCTGGAGAACTCTATCTATCCATATATTTAGATCTAATATATTAATATTCAGTGAAAATTAATATAATAATAATAATCATAATCAAAATAATGATAACAATAATAATAATAGTTTGTCAATTAAACATAGAGAAAGAGAGAGAGAGAGAGAGAGAGAGAGAGAGAGAGTGTGTGTGTGTGTGTGTGTGTGTGTGTGTGTGTGTGTGTGTGTGTGTGAGTGTTATAAAATGGTTTGCCAATAATGTTGTCTTTGGTATGGGTACCAAATATTGAATTTGATTGGTTGAATCAGATATTTTTCATCCCATTCTAACCTGTATGAATAGTACTAATTCTGAAACACATAATTACCTGCTAGGGAGGTTATGTTTTCATCTATGTCCGTGGTGTGTTGGTTGATTTGTTGGTTTGTCAACAGGATTACACAAAAACTGTTACGGTAAGGCAATCAAGGTGAGAACCCAAATGCAGACAAAATTCAAGATTCAAAGTGTTTATTTTCATATGCACAATGAAAACATGTTTCTCTGTACAATGAAATTCTTCCTCTGCTGTCCACAGAATGCCAACAATAAAAAAATAAATATTTACAACCGAAATATACAAAGTAAAGCACTTTTGCAAGGCACATGTGATAAATAAGAAAAAGCAACAACAGTAATAATAATAATAAAACTGCAAATCTGAGAGTAAAATTGTGCAAAATGTAAAATGTAAACCTGGGACATTTATGAGGTAGAACATGATTGTAAACACCTATCTGTTGTTTTGGAGTCTAATGGCAGTGGGAAAGAAAGAGTTCTTTAGTCTGGTGGTCTTGGATTTAACATTTCTGTACCTCCAGCCTGAGGGCAGAAGTGTGAACAGTCCGTGCTGGGGGTGGGTGGGGTCTTTGAGGATGGAGGCAGCTCTCCTGTGGACTCTGCAGTGGTAGATGCTCTGCAGAGAGGGCAGAAGAGTTCTTTTGATCTTCTCCACAGTCTTTACCACTCTCGCAGGCGTTTGCGGTCCATAGCAGAAGTGCTGCCATACCACACGGTGATACAGCTGGTCAAGATGCTCTCAACAATGCAGCTGTAGAAGTTGCTGAGGATCTCTGGCGACATGCCAAACTTCCTCAGCCTCCTCAGAAAATACAGCTGCTGTTGGTCCCTCTTTACCAGTTGTGTGGTGTTGAGTGACCAAGTGAGGTCGTCGCTGATGTGGACGCCCAGGTATTTAAAGCTGCTCACCCTCTCTACTTCAAGCTCCCAGATGTACAGTGGCCGATGAAGTCTCCTCTTCTTCCTCATGTCCACTATCATGTCCTTCGTCTTGTCTGTGTTGAGGGTGAGGTTGTTGTCCTAACGCCATGACACCAGACTGGCCATCTCCCTCCTGTAGGCCACTTCGTCCTCGCCAGTGATGCATCCTATCTCTGCAGTGTTGTCCACAAACTATAGGATGGTGTTGTATTTGTGGGAGGCGACACAGTTGTAGGTGAACAGGGTGTAGAGGATGGCGCTGAGGATGCATCCCTGTGGAGTGCCAATGTTCGTGATAATGCTGGCTGAAGTCATAATTCCAATCCTGACAGATTGGAGCCTGCCAGTCAGAAAGTCTAGGAGCCAGTCACAGAGGGTGGGGTGCAGACCAAAGTGTAAATAGTTTGTCGGTCAGTTTGTAGGGGATGACCGTATTGAAGGCAGAGCTGTAGTCCACAAAGAGCATCCTGATGTCAGAGTTTTGGTTTTCTAGGTGGGAGAGGGAATAGTGCAGAACAGCAGCAATAGCATCTGAGGTAGACCTGTTGGGCCATTAGGCGTATTGCAGGGGGTCCAGGGGGTCTGGTATGCTGCTCTGAATGTGGGTCAGCACCACTCTCTCAAAACACTTCATGATGATCGGAGTGAGTGCTACTGGTCTGTAATCATTCAGGCCGGTGGGTGGGCTCTTCTTGGGAAGGGGGGCGATGGTTGTGGTCGTAAAGCAGGAGGGAACGATGCAGTGGCTGAGGGAAAGGTTGAAGATGGAGGTGAAAACATCAGCCAGCTCGTTGGCACATGCTCTGAGAGCCCACCCAGGGATGTTGTCTGGTCCAGCTGCCTTGTGGGGGTTGATGTTCCTCAGGACTTTGTGTACCTGGCCTGATGAGACTGTTGGTGGAGGGTCGGGGGGTCCTAGTGTGTGTGTGCCTCCTCTCTGTGTTGTGGCTGGAGGTCTCGAAGTGGGTGTGAAAGGTGTTAAGGTCATCCGGCAGGCTGTCTGTGGAGCTGATGGTGTTGGTGGTGGTCCTGTAGTCTGTGATGTGCTGTAGGCCCTGGCACATCCGCCCGGGGTCAGCAGTGGAATAGAAGCTGTCTAGCTTCTCTCTGTACTGCTTTTTCCAGTCCATACTTCGCAACTTTGTACTCCGTCTCATTGTCTGATCTAAATGCAAGAGCATGTGCATATTTCTTTACTTTTATGGTGGGCAACACAAGTGCAAATATACCCAGTCTCATACTCAGCATAGTCCTGTATGCTGACAGAAGAGTCCTCCAGAGTGGTTGCAGCTTTAAACACATCCCAGTCTGTCCGAGCAAAACAGTCCTGCAGGGTGCTCTCAGTATCTTGGGTCCAGAGATTGACATGTTTAGTCACAGGGTTCTTCTGTTTCAGTCTTTGTATGTATGCTGGATACAGGAACAAAGAGATGTGGTCCGAGTGTCCGAAGTGGGGGCTCCAGACCGCGACCAAATGGTCGCATTTTGCAACTAAAACTTGAGACAGTGTGACTACATTTTACATTTAGTCGTGCATGTGCGACCAGTGAATTTGCCGTTTTTTGGTTTTTTTTAACACTGGTACGTGGAAGGGGCGAATCAAGGTGGCAGGCCAATGTGTGTGAGAGGGGCAGGGGATGGGGAATGTGTGGAGGGGGAGGGTCCTAAAGTTGTTCCAAGCGCAGAAGGAGAAGGTTTCACTTTCAGCGAACAATGGCGAAACAAACTCTTGACATTCCACCAGATACATGTCCGCTGCGTAACAGTTGCATTTAGAAGGCAAGAGGCTGTTCATCAGTGCGCTGAGGAGGTCAAATTAATATTTAAGTTTAACACGGCCTTTTTCATTGCCAAGGAAGAACTACCCTTTACCAAATATACGGCGTGAAACTCAACATATAATAATTTCATAATTATTATATAATATATATATCAGTATAATTGATTTACGGTGTGCGCCCCTAAATTTTGTGATTGTGCTCCTAGTAAAAAAAAGTTAGTCTGGAGCCCTGACAGCAGTAAATACCCTCGGTAGATAGAAGGGACGGCATTTCAGCAGTAAAAACTCCACATCTGGCGAATGGTGCTTATAAACAGTCCGTACATCTCCACACCACACCAGTTGTTGTAAACCACACACACCCTTTGGCCTTACAGAGTGAGTCTGTAGCTGAACAGTGCAGTCTGTAACTTTGTCTGAGATCCAGGTCTTGGTGAAGATTAGAGTGCAACACTCTCTTACTTCCTGATGTGTTGTTATCCAGGCTCTTAGCTCGTCCAGCTTGTTTTCCAGAGACCGCACTTTAGCTAGCAAGAGGCTGGGTAGCGGTGCCCGTCTCCGAAGCGCTATCCTGGGGTCAGCTAGCTCACTCGAGCTCTGTGTTTCGGGGCCTTCCCGGGGGTGGTGGCGGTGGTGGCCACGGGGGCACACAATGTGTAGTAGCTCCGGTGGTATGGAGCCAGTAAAATCAGAAAAGGCTGTGTAAGTTGTCGATGTCCAACAATGCCTGTCTGTTGTATGTTAGCAGTGCATGGCATTTGTGCACTGCCGATAAAGCAAACACACAAAAAAGAAGAAAAAGTTTCCATTCAAGAGTGGAGCGAACAGACACATCTGCCTCCCCCCGAGGCAGATGTGTTTGCGCCATTTCGCACAATCACAGGGGAGGCAGGATTAAGAGGCAACCTTGTAAGCTAGGCGGGTTCCCAAGAAAGGAGACACCTGGGGACTGGCAGACCCTGGAGCTCACAGGAGGCTAGCAGGCTGACGGCTAGCAAACACTGGAGCTGACAGATGGGTAACAGGCTGGTGGCTGGTGGTGGTATTAAATATAGAAGTAATGCAATAGACCTTGACAGATTTTACCAGGTTGTATGTTGATTTTATTAACGAGCTTGCCATTTAACCTGAAATGCCTCTCATCACCCTGTTGCATGGTGCACACCAGCTCACAAAACAAATGTAAAGAAAAGAGGAAAAATCCACTGATAAGGGGATGAATGTGAAGACATTTGATCTCTAAATGTGGTCACAAATCATGTCTGTGATGATGTGCATCTTGGTTGTTGGGCTGTGGCGGATGTGGAACTTCAAGGTTGTCATCATGTTGATTTAGAAGACCCTGCTCCTCTTCATCCTTCTGGTCACCTGGATCCAAGCAGATTGATGATGGAATCAACATGTAGTGACTGTTGAACTAATATAAGCTACATCCTTCATGAAAAGACAGCCTCCTAAACTCCAAAAGCATGCTCAATCAGAACACGAGCTACATTGAGCTTCCTGTTGAAGTGCCTATGTCTTGCAGTTAGGTGTCCATTATCCCTGTATGAATTCATTAGACATGGTGTCAGAGGGTAGGCAGAATCACCAATTATGTGCGTGCCGTCTGGGACCAGTGCCTGGGGATCCTCTTCTAGGAGACTTGTGACAACTGTGTTTCTAATTGCTCTTGCATTATGCCAACTACCCGGGTGACCTACACTGATGTGACAGAATGATGATGATTCACTATCAGAGAATCAATTATGGATGACTGAAAAAACAACAACTCCTCTGTTCTAACATGCAATGAGGTTTGACAATGGGACTATGACATCCATCAACTGCACAGACTGTGTGGAAATCTGGCGGTTTCAAACTGTAATTGTGATCTGTAAAGCGCTTCTTCTATGGGCCATGAAATGTGATGTGAGAGATGGGTGTTCACCAGAGAAAAACAACTGATGGATGTAAGGTGATAGTGTAGATTTGGCAAAGATGGGGCAAAGTTTTGCCCTGCCACACATCTGTATGACTCTTGATTGGAAAGAGTCCATAAACAAGCAAAGACATTATTGTGCACAGGCAACTGTTTTTGCCATCTGCTCACATAGACTGGTCCCAGTGCTGTTGTAAGGTCCAATCAGCAAAGAAGAGAAATTATCGAACTTAAATGGCATCATCAGTAATAATATTTTGGACACTAAATGTGGAGGTAGGCTTATCTTTAGATTGTCCTCTTGATAGTCTGAAATTACTTTTGAAGTCAGAGACACTACAGCAGGAAAAAATACACAAAGTGGAGGATTTTTGGAACCAACCTCCAAAGAAAAATAATGAAGCTCATTTTATGCAGATTTCTAAAGAACTCATTTGGCTTGTATAGGGCATTAATTGAATTATTATCATTGCTGACCAATGAAAACGATTTATGTCCACAATGTCACCTTTATATAAAATAACACTGTTTCATATTTCCTAACAAAAAGCTTGATTACTTTTCATTTTGAGTGTTTGATTTGCCTAAGATGCAGGTGAATCTAAAAAATTGTTTTTTATGATATAGAATCATGAAAAAAATAAAAACAATAGACTAAGGTAAATTTACAGCAATATATTCTCTGGATCATTTAAAATATTAACATAAAACAAATCTCCTTCTCTGTCCAAATCCATCTTCATGGTAAAGTAGAGAGATCTTGTCCTTCAACCTCATTTGAAATTACGCATAAGCGACGTCCTCAGCCATGCTGTAAACTACAAGCATTGTCGTCGTAGACAAATAGGATGTAAACATTTATATAACTGACTTTTGTATGCTGACTGCTGCAGGAAACTGTCTGACTTGATTGCAGCTTTTTGTCACCGCCCCCTGCTGCTGCCCAATGGTCTCATCCACTATCTAGGCAGGCACAGCTCATCTCAAATGAGCCTACTGGCAGATGTCAGCCGGGACGCTGATGGGGAACCACTAGCAGATGACCGCTGGGGCGCCTACGGGGAAACGGAGTCTGATCTGGCGCCAGCTGGGACCCCTGATCCCCCATGGCTCTGGGGCGCTGGAAGTGGTGAAGATGAGCACCCGGGCAGCGGCGAAGAACAGCAGACCAGGGAGCCTGATGTCAGTGAGTCTGGATGTGGTTTGGAGCCTCGCTTTTTCGGGGAAGGCACCTTGTAGGCTTACTAGAAAGGAGACACTTCTGGCCTGTCCGGGGTGGCAACAATCTTGGTGCCCATCAGCTTAGAGAAAATCTTTGTTGGGGCAAGTAGGCCCTGGAGCTGAGGGGAGGCTAGCCAGCTGGTGGCTAGCAGACTCCATGCTAAGTTATGTATGAGAGTCATTTGAACAAAGTTTGTCGATCAAAGTTTGTTTAATCTTTGCCACACCAGGCAAGAGTTCTGCTGTGCCTGAAGCGTACCGCAACCAGGGCTTAAAAAACAGCTCCCCTTCAAATATAGCTGTTGCTTGTAACATGTCTAGAATGTCCATATTAGTCCTTTAACGTAAAAAGTGATGTCTTCAAACAGCATGCTGGTGTGTAATAAAGACCCAAATGTAACACACTAAGGAGGCAGGCAGGTTAAAGAACATAGGACGAGCTTAATTTCACAAAAGCTGATAAATACAAAAAACAGAAACACAAAAGGTAAATCAAAGTTACAACCAAAAGGAGCAAAAAACAACTCAGGAAAAGACAAACTGACATAGACATGAGGGAGCACACAGACCATATACACACAAGGGCTCATTACAAACAAAACACAGGTGGACAGAGAAAAAGGGTGAGAAATCAAGCAATGGGAGGAAATTAAAAGTAAAACATGTCACATGAGGGTAAAACCTCCTAATAAAACAGGAAACAACAGAGGCACAACCAGAATCATGACAAGACTGTTGTTTTGCTACTCAGGCCTGTAGTTTATTTCAATTACCCTCCGGTCAACATCTAACCCAACTAATTTGCAATTGATGTTGTTCTATGAGCAATGGGGTCCTGCATGAACACACTATTTTCTCACTAAATTTGAACATTCTGGGTTATTTAAAGTGAGAGATTTATGTACTTTTTGGTTTTCCTTGTACTCCTCTCACTGGTCTGTAGGATGTGGAGCTCAGTTGGAAAAACATGCTGTCACAACTTAAAATGTACTAACCAGAGATCAGCAGCATTTTAATCAAATGCCATGATAGTTGTTGGCTGATTAGCCCTAAATTAAAGTGTAATAGTGGTATATTTAGTCCTGAATAGATGTGATAGAGAAATTCTCAAGATTTAAACCCAAAGTTTTCAGAGTCTTAAAAGGTATAATATGACACTTTGAGGATGTAAGTTTTTTCTTACTTCTCTCACAGTGTGGTTGGCCGTACATATTATGCCTTGTTCTCCACCAGGTGTCACCCTTGTCTCAGGTTTTTTTTTTTCTGTCAAGTTATTGGCGTGCCGTCCTCCTTCATGTTGTGGAAGGTTTATAGCAGGTAAAATTCAGTCTTGAGCAGTCCATTTCCATGAAAACGTAGTGGTATCCCCTTTTCACTGGTTTGCAGGGGTTTTTATCAATGTGTCACCAAGGGAACAACCGTGTATGTGACTGTGACTTCCTGATATGAATGCAGGCCCCAAAACCACATGACAATGGCCTTTGAGGCAGATTATAATGTACAGAATTTAATTTAGAATCATTTAGACATGTATTTCTGTCATATTTCTGAATCATTTATGAGCAATTGTTGTACAAATTTTTTCTTCAAAGGTTGACTTTTTTATATTTTAAATCATGGTGATTTTTGCATAAAAGAGAGAAAAGTTTTTGAATTAATATTTTATTTACATGTACAGTCCCTGACAAAAGTCTTGTCGCTTATCCAAGTTGTAGAAACAACAAATAATAACTTGACTTGTAGTTGATCAATTGGAATCAGAAATGGCTTATATGAAAGGCAAAGGCCTCCAGATTATGCTTATTATACCAAAATAAAGTTGTGTATCATTCATTGAGTTTTATCATTTAATTAGGACAGAAAGGTCACATTTTGCTTGGACAAAAGTCTTGTCGTGTCTTTAAACGAGTCAACCAATCACAAATTAGAGCTCCACCTGTGACAAATACTGTAATTAACATATTCCCAGGTGTGTATAAAAAGAACCCCAGCACACCAGACTTTCATGTGAAGTGCAACCTGACCTCTGACAACATGCCAAAGATTCAACCACAGACCAAAGTGCTGATCATCAAGAGCCTGAAGACCAAGTCTGCTGCTGAGGTGGCAGACATATTTAATGTATCCAAACGTCAAGTGGAGAGGATAAAAAAAAGATTTGAAGAAACTGGTGACATTCATGACAAGCCAAGGTCAGGCAGACCCCGCAAGACAACTGTTCGAGAAGACCGTTTGTTGCTTCAGCAGTCCAGGGCCAGCCCTTTTTCAACTGCAGCAGAGCTACATGGGAACTGGTCACCAGAAACCCCTGTATCTACAAGAACAGTTTGTCGAATTCTCTCACGCAGTGGTCTCCATGGCCAATTACTGCTCACAAACCAGCATTAAACAGAAGACAACAAAAGAATCGTGTTGCATTTGCCAAGGCCCACAGTTTGTGGAAAGGATGGACAGTGGAAAAATGGCAGAAGGTTGATTTTTCTGATGAATCATCCATTGAACTGCATCCCAATCGCTGCAAATACTGCAGAAGACCTGTTGGAACTCGCATGGACCCAAGATTCACCCAGAACAGTCAAGTTTGGTGGAGGAAAAATCATGGTTTGGGGTTACATCCAGTATGGGGGTGTGCGAGAGATCTGCAGAGTGGATGGCAACATCAACAGCCTGAAGTATCAAGAGATTCTTGCTACCAATTACATTCCAAACCACAAGAGAGGGCAAATTCTTCAACAGGATGGCGCTCCTTCTCATACTTCAGCCTCCACATCAAAGTTCCTGAAAGCGAAGAAGGTCAAGGTGCTCCAGGATTGGCCAGCCCAGTCACCAGACATGAACATTATTGAGCATGTCTGGGGTAAGATGAAGGAGGAGGCTTGGAAGTTGAAACCAAAGAATCTTGATGAACTCTGGGAGTCCTGCAAGACTACTTTCTTTGCCATTCCAGATGACTTCATCCATAACTTATTTGAGTCATTACCGAGGCGTATGGATGCAGTCCTCCAAGCTCATGGGAGTCATACACGATATTAATTATTTTTCCCAAGGCACCATCACTTTATGTTCAGATGTTATTGTTGCATGTTTGTGTATTCAAAATAAAATATAATTTCTACCATACATTATCTTTGCATGCGACAAGACTTTTGTCCAAGCAAAATCTGACCTTTCTGTCCTAATTAAATGATGAAACTCAATGAATGATACACAACTTTATTTTGGTATAATAAGCATAATCTAAAGGCCTTTGCCTTTCATATAAGCCATTTCTGATTCCAATTGATCAACTACAAATGAAGTTATCATTTGTTGTTCCTACAACTTGGATAAGCGACAAGACTTTTGTCAGGGACTGTATTTGATAATGAAATGAGGTGTTCAAATGGCAGTTTGGTTTAGTTTCTGTGTCCAATGAGAGCAAGGGCAATTCTAGAGTCTGATGGGGCCCTAGGCAAAAATTCACACAAAAATTCAAATTCATAATCATTATGTCATAAATAATATGACAACAACAACTGTGAAATGTAAAAAAAAAATGTTTCAAACAGTGCCACTTTTGTGAATTTGTGAAGTTTTGTCAGTCTTTTGTGGGAAAACTAGATCCCAAATTTGTACTGGTCCTCTTGTTACGATTGTGCACTTTTCTGGATGGCTCGACACATCTGGCCATTGTGCAGGATCATCTGATATTAGCAAAGTGGTGATGATACTACTGGTTGGGGCTGATGTGTCTTCAGTATGAAATCATGGTGCCGTCTCACGTGAGGTCGAGGTGGATGCCCGCTGGAGGTGGATGCTTACTGAACTGATATGACCAAAAAAGAAACATGGCATCACATGTCACAAGGCATATTATATATTATTTTGAGTGCAATACATATGCAGTTATAATCAATCAAGTGGAATACTGAATTTACAGTTATCATTATCAGCATTTAGAAGTGACACATTATCCTCTTTTGCTGCTGGTGCCAGAAACTTCAGCAATGATTCTAAGGAAAGATAATAAAGTGATACTTATAACACAGTAACATGTTATTAATGTTAATTTAAAATGCTTACACATTATTGAATCAGAATTCCTCAAATTCAACTTTTGAAAATTCTTCTTGGACATAGCTTTCTTTTCATTGTTTACTATTTACATTTAATTTGATAGGGACAATGTAATTAACATAGTTCCAACACAGAGGAACTGACTTATGTGCTGAAGCATGCACTATGACTACTTAAGTTTTTACATTTACACCATGATGAAAACATACAGTTTTCAGTAGGCCTATCATATAACCACTAGGTCCACTCTACAGATATGTAAAATAAAATAAAATACATTCATCACACTCCACATAGAACAATAATTTACACCAATTCACTTTAGTCATTTAGAGTACATTTGTCAGCATTTCTTTGCATCTTAATTTCATAACCTTCATCACTAGGCCAACGTTACAGAAAAATTATTGTCTAAGTTAACGTTAGCTTATTTCCCCTCCAAATCACTCCCTGGTGTCCTATAAAATGACAGGTAAAATGTTACTCTAGAAATGGCAGAGACCATGTTTATTTTGGTAGCAATGCCCCAGACCAAGTTACCTACTAGTTTCTACTTTCTTTCAGCCTGCTAGCTAACAAGTCAACTGTACCGACTTTGACTCCTGGCCTACACGCACTCGGTACTCGGTAAAGTCACGGCCAGCAGAGCTCCTTTAGCCAAGTTAATGTTAGCTAACATCAAAGTAAACAAAACACATTTGATGAAATTCACATTATTGAAGCTTCTCTCCCCCACAGTTAAGGCTATACTAGCAGCATAGCTATATACTATAATATTTAATGTTGTTATCTGCTCAACCACTGTCTTGCTTTTTTCTCCTCTTCATCTTTTTTCTTTTTTCTTTTTTCACTTCCGGAGGGATAACTCCTCTTCATTTTTTTTTGTTTGTGGCTTTCCACTTTGTTGTCATTGGTTTATAATGCGATCAAGAAAATGCCACTTGAATTGGGAGTAGGTGGAGTAGGTGGGGCCCCCTTAGGGAGATTACGCCTCGTGCTCTCATTGCAAACCTTAAGCATTGACACTGCTGTTGTTTAAAGGGGCCCACACACCGCCCAGACTCAAACCAAAAACCAACTGCCTTTATCCGACCACTCTGTTGCCTCTCATCTGACCCCACCTCGACTACTGCCAACTACACAGTAGCGTGTACATTCTGTGCTTGCGCGAGATGCAATAAGTCTCTTCAACATCGGGTGGTGCTAGTCTCGTGCCAGTAATGCAAAACATGAAAACAGGAAATGACGGAACGGAGTGCAGACCATCATCACTTCCACCCCTCCCACGCACCACACTGATTTGCTAGCACACTGCCAATCAGAATGGTGATTGAACAGGTAGCACACAACCAATCAGAGTATCCGATGGCATCCAATCCTCAGACCGCCAACTCTCTCTGACCAGACACCCTTATTTCAGTGTATGACCTACATAACCAAACAAGACCATCATTGAGAAGATTGGCTATTTCTGGATAGTGTTATGCTAATTCTTAAGCCTGTCACCAAGTCAGAATCCAGCTCATTCAGGTTGGATAAGTAACAAAATGAGAACTATTTTTTATGATGGAGTGCTAAGAATGAGTTGAGGAGTTTCATAGCCTGAGGAAAGAAGTTGCTCTGTAGTAGTAAAAAATAAGTAATACGCTCCATAAAGTGTTTGGTAAACAGAATGCAACTTTTTTTGTTTTTGTTTTGCCATTTAAGTTTGCAAATGCTAATTTCACTTAAAACGGGGGATAGAGCTGCAATCAAAAATATTTTATTATATAAAATTATCGCACTATGTATCATTCCATTAATTATGATTCAGATTAGTGCATGTTAGAACATTTGTTTTTGCACTAGGGTTAGGCTTAGGGTTCTGACTTCAAGTTAGTAAAGGAGCGATATGTAAGAATTTCAGTAAACAACATTGAAAAATTTGCTAGAATTATCAACAGAATGTGCAAAAATTAGTGTTGACATTATGTTAACTATGTCTACAAAAGTTTGCATGCCAACCAGCTAGCCTTGGCTCATCCAGTGTCGTAGTACCAATTTGTACCTCAAGAGGCGACAGTGAGTTACTGCAGCATCCAGTGTGCCCTCAATGGTTTTCTTGCCACTCCCCACCAACATTCCCCACTTAGGGGGCAGCATATCCCCAGAGTAACTACTATTCGTTTGAAGCATGAATTCGACAGGTGACCAAGTATCACATATTGCACCAACATGGAAAATGCATGGTACAAATAATTGTGTCAGCTGATATCACTTTGTCGCTTCGACAAGCAGGGTCCAAGGCAAATTAATGATGAGAGGTCTTGCTTTCTTCTCTTTTTTGTTGAGTGACTTATGAGCATGTATTTTTAGCAGTTTTAGTCGAGTTATTATCACTTCCATAGGAAAATGTCAACTAAGCCTTTATTTAGGCCATTTAGATGAATAATTGGCAGATAAATATACTGTTAATCAAAGCCAATTAGACAAGCAAATATTTATATGATATGTCAAACATGGGCCTGTAAATAAATGATTTCATTACAAAATGTGTTAATATCCTAATGAAGAAAAAAAGAATGTCAGTGGGACTCATTGTATGATGGAGGGAGAGAGTGTGTGTGTGTGTGGGTCTCTCTCTGCTATCAGTCTGCCTCTCTCTCTCTCTTTATCTCTCTCTCTCTCTCTCTCTCTCTCTCTCTCTATCTCTCAAATTCAAATTCAAAGGAGCTTTATTGGCATGAAAGTTTCAATAACAATATTGCCAAAGCATCTGTCCAAGCACTTGGACATAACAATAATTCAGCAACAACACCAAGATTGAGATACATGAATTTACATTTACATTAATTATATATACAGTATAGTGTGTGTGTGTGTGTGTGTGTGTGTGTGTGTGTGTGTGCGTGTGCGTGCGTGCGTGTGTGTGTGTGTCGGTCACTCACTCTCCCTCAGGTTGTGGCATGTTGAAACATATTTGGCAGCCAGATCTGCCCTGTCTCCTTCTCCCAGGATTATTTTTAAATTTGAGAGGTCGTTCAGCTCTTTGAAATCTGAGATTATAGAACTGAATTTGTCAAAGTAAATGTTTTTTGTTTTGCTGAATTTTTTACATTTTAGGAGAAAGTGCATCTCTGTCTCAACCTCACCTGTCGAACAGTGACCACATGTTCTGTTTTCTTTTGGTTGCCATGACTTTTTGTGTCTTCCTGTTTGGATTGTCAGTTTGTGGTCACTGAGCCAGGACCTGGTCAGGATCTGTCTCTGCTTTCTATCTCTGACAGTAGAGAGATATTCTGCTAATTCGTAGTCTCTGTTTAGGGTTAGATAACATTCTAATCTACTTTGGCTTTTAGTTTCTTCTGTCCAGTGTTCCAGATAGGTTTCTTTACATTTTGTTATAATTTGCTTTACTCTGATTGGTGTGGCCAGGTGGTTAAAGAAGTTGAGTGTTCTCTTGTGAATGTTAATGATTAGTGGGTATCTGCCTAATTCTGCTCTACATGCATGTGTTGGTGTGTTTCTGTGTACGTGTAAGACGTATCTGCAGAGTTCTGCATGTAGAGATTCTGTTGGGTGTTTGTGGACCCCATACTTCACTACCGTACAGGACAATGGGCTGGATGACACTGTCAAATATTTTAAGCCAGATTTTGACTGGAATTTGGAAATTATAGAATTTTCTCTTGATTGCATGTAGGGCTCTTCGAGCTTTTTCTTTTAGTGCATTCACTGCCATGTTGAAACTCCCTGATGCTGTGATGGTTAAACCCAGGTAGGTATAACTCATGCTATGTTCAATGGTATCATTATTTATGGTGAACTGGTGTTTGTTCTCCTGACATCTGGGGCGTTTTTGAAAGGTCATGACATTCGTTTTCTTCATATTTACTGCCAGGGCCCGGTTCTGACAGAACTTCTCTACTGTGTCCAGCTGGTGCTGTAGTCCTTGTTCAGTAGGAGACAGCAAAACAAGGTCATCAGCATAAAACAGAAACTTCACCTCTCTATCTAGGAGGGAGAGGCCAGGAGCAGCACATTGATCCAATTCAGCAGCAAGTTGATTTATATATACATTAAATAGAGTCGGACTTAGATTGCAACCCTGGCGTACACCTCTTCTCTGGGGGAAGAATTCAGTTTGTTTGTCTCCAATTTTAACAGCACACATATTTTCCAAATACATTGATTTAATCAGATCATATATTTTGCCCCCTATACCACAGTGCAGGAGCCTGTAATAGAGCCCTTCATGCCAAATAGAGTCAAAAGCTTTCTTGAAATCAATGAAACAAGTGAATATCTTGCCATTTTGTTTTGGTGTACATGTTTGTTAATTAAAGTGTGAAGGGTATATATATGGTCGGTGGTGAGGTGTTTTGGGAGGAAGCCAATTTGACTTTTGCTCAAGATGGAGTGTTCCTCAAGGTAATCTAGTATTCTTTTATTAAGAATACTACAGAATAATTTACCCAGACAGCTGCTGACACAGATGCCACGGTAATTATTAGGGTCTGATTTGTCCCCACTCTTATGAATGGGGGAAATGAGCCCTTTGCACCAGATGTCAGGAAAACATCCTGACTGTAAAACAGTATTGAACACCTTGCACTGCACCCTGCATCTCTGGGGTGCTGCATTTGAGCATTTCATTTTTAATACTGTCTGGACCACAAGCTTTCCTCGGCTGGAGAGATTTTATCTGTGTGGTCAGTTCTTCTAAGGCGATTGGGAAATCAAGAGGGTTTTGGTTGTCTTTAATGGTTTCTTCTAATGTTTGGAGTTTTTCTTGTATAATATATTGATCTGAATTGATTTGATTTATTGGTATGTCTTTGTATAGATTTTCAAAATGTGCTCTCCAGATGTCACCATTTTGGAAGGGTAACGTCTGTTGCTTTGTGTTGAATTTGTTCCACATAACCCAGAATATCTTCAAGTTTCATGTGGGTATAATTTTGTTTTTTGTTCCTAATTGTACATTTGTATTTCTTTAAAATTTCATTGCATCTAATGCGTAGGGCTCTCTCTCTCTCTCTCTCTCTCTCTCTCTCTCTCTCTCTCTCTCTCTCTCTCTCTCTCTCTCTCTCTCTCTCTAGGTTGGACAGGATATATATTTTCAGTAGACACAAAAATAGACTGGTTAGGACAGAGTTGTCCCCTGCAGTACTTTTAGACCACCGTATGGTCCAGTGTCACCTGAATATTTCCTCAGGACGTAGGCACTCTGTATATTGGAAATTCAATGTGAGGCTTTTGCAAGATGCCCTTTTTTGCCCTCCTTTTAAAGAATTTTGGGTGGTGTGGAGAGAAAGGAAGGGGGAGTCTGATTCACTCAGCTTATGGTGGGATGTGGGGAAGAGCCAAATTAGACACTTTTGTCAACAGTATACAGCATCTGCTACTGTGGAGATGAAAAGAGCTATAGGAAGGATGGAGAGCAGCATAAAGGAGGTTGAGGAGAGGCTTATGGAGCAGAACACTGCAGAACAGAGACAAAACCTGGCTGAACTTAGGAGAAGTTTGGGCTCTGTTCTCCTGGATAGAGCAAGAGAAGCTTTTGTAAGGGCTCAATTTTCAATGTCAAATAAAATGGATGCACCAACCTCTTTTTTCTTTGGGCTGGAAAAACATCAGGGGCAGGATAGACACATGCACTACTTACGTCTGCCTGACGGGCAGGTGACATGTGAGCAGTCTGAAATGAGGGAGACATTAAAGGTAGCCTACTAGTTTCAAATAGTTTGCAATTAACGGAGTTAACAGTTTATTGCTGTAATATTAATTTCTCTTTCATTTTGAGAAAGATTTTGAAGCAGGTGACGTAATTACAAGCAATACATGCAATGATTCATGTGCTAGGTGACAAAGTTTATCCCCTCAAGGAATACCTGGTAACTCCACTGGCAAACCCTGCAACAGAGCAGGAGCGCAGATTCAACCATGCGCATTTACGCACACGGGCCACATTGGAGCGCTGCATCGGGTTGCTGAAGGGCAGATGGCTCTGTCTAGGATCCGCGGGGGGAACCCTATTGTACACGTCAGAGAAAGTTTGCAACATCATTTTAGCTTGTGGGGTTCTGCACGATATTGCGCAAAACAGGGTGCCATTTGATGTCCCGGTGCAGCCAGATGAACCTCTGCCCAGAGAGCCGTGGCCAGCAGAGCCCCAACTAGAGGCTACACGAAGGAGACAGGACCTCATTCATCGCTTCTAAAATGTAAAGTGTTAAATACTTATGTTTGGCAACTATTCAATACAGGGAAACAGACAATGCACAACGTTTAGTCAAACATTTTATTCATGTGATGCACGTTTCAGGTTTTCGTTTATCTTTTTTTTTTTTTTTTTTTTTTAAATATTTTTATTGCTTTTTCCAAGGAAAAGTGAAAAAGTAGACATACATAAAAAAAAAAAAAACATACAGAAAAAAACAAACAAAAAACGATTACGTAACACAGAACACAGCACATCTTGGATTAATATTTCATGGTCATATCTAACAAAAACATCCAAAAGTAGAAAAATAAATTAATCTGACATATACAAAACCATATATTTACTTGCACAGTTAGGTGTCATACAACATTCGTTGTTCGCGAGCTCACATTTTTAAGATAATTCAGTACTGGGTCCCATGTTTTATCAAATATATCTCCTCTATCATTGTTATAGAATCTTAGCCTCTCCAGATGTAAAGTATTTGACAGTTCTCCCAGCCACAAATTATAAGTCGGCACAGATTCCATTTTCCACACCCGTAAAATCAGCTTTTTTGCGATCACCATCCCAAATTGTATAGCTCTTCTTTCAAATTTATTGACAGAAGAGAGGACACTTGTGGCCCCGAGGACCGCCACCAGAGGGCAGGGTACTAGATTCTTACCAAAAGCCTCAGAAAAACACTGAAAAATACACTCCCAATATAAATCAAGTTTACTACATGCCCAGAAAGAATGCGCTAAAGTACCAATCATGGATTTACATCGATTACATATTGGTGAGATATCAGGATAAAATTTGTGTAACTTTTCCTGTGAATAATAGAGTCTGTGAAGTGTTTTAAACTGTATTAAGTTGTGTCTGGTGTTAACTGAACATTTTTGCATGCTACGTAGACATTCTTCCCAAATTTCATTACTTATTTCCACATTCAACTCATCTGCCCAAGCCCGCCTGTAAACCTCCGTATTCATCGGAGCTCCATCAAGCATTCGATAGAAAAGAGAGATTGCCCCTCGGGACCCCGGGTCAAATCTGCTAACTACCTCAAGAGTGTCATGCTTATTTAGAACTCCAAAGTTTGGTACATTTTTTTTAACAAAATCTCTAATCTGCAAAAACCTGAAAAAACTTGAGGCAGATATTCCATATTGGGCTTGTAGCTGTGTAAATGAGGCAAAGTTTTCCCCAATATACAAATCATT
Source organism: Lagodon rhomboides (assembly GCA_039737535.1). Lineage (NCBI taxonomy): Eukaryota > Metazoa > Chordata > Actinopteri > Spariformes > Sparidae > Lagodon > Lagodon rhomboides. Next base: position 26,233,628 of record CM077800.1, read on the forward strand.
TATGTTCTTAATGCCTTTCTGTTTCCAAGCAGAGAAAGCAATATCATTTAGGCCAGGTATGAAAGCGTGGTTTTCGCAAATTGGAGTGTCAGTATATACACTTGGGGCCTTGATGTGAAGTTTTATTTGCTCCCATGTGCGTAGAGTGCCATTTATTACAAAGCTGTCACTATAATGTGACTTCCTAACTTTGGTGGGGCTATTAAGCAAGGCTAACAAGGAGGTCTTATTACAAAGCAATCGTTCTATGCATAGCCAGGCAGGGCAGGAATATGAAGAGGACGGGGGCCTTTCCTCCACCAAGCAAGCACAGACAGATGAGCCGCCCAATAATACATTTTAAAATTCGGTAGGGCAAAGCCTCCAGCATTTTTCGGTTTACATAGATGTTTTTTGGAGATCCTGACAGCTTTGTAGTTCCAGATAAAAGGTACAATAATTGAATCTAATTGTTTAAAGTAGTACTGGGCAATGTAACATGGAAGAGACTGAAAGAGATGCAGGAAACGTGGCAGTGCAATCATCTTAATTGCATTAATCTTACCTACAAGAGAAATAGGAAGAGTCTTCCAAAAATGTATGCTTTGTTTAAGTTGCTCAATCTTATTACACCAATTCTTCTGTAGAAGGTCCTCGGGGTCTTTAGTTACAGTTATACCAAGATATGAAAAGTCATTAAAAGCTTTTTTAAAAGGAGTAGAATGTATAAATGTCATATCAACTTTGTTAGAAATCGGCATCAACTCACTTTTGTCCCAATTAACAGAAAATCCGGAAAGTCTGCCAAAGTTGCTAATTAAAGTCAAGAGATGAGGTATTGAAGCTTGAGGATGAGAAATGAATAAAAGAATGTCATCCGCATACAATGAAATATGATGCTCTTGTCCCTGAATGTTGATAGGAGATATTAGGCGACTTTGTCTAATACTGACTGCAAGCGGTTCAATAATGATTGAGAACAAAAAAGGGGAGAGGGGACACCCCTGACGTGTTCCACGTCCGATTGCAAAAGGGCATGAGATATTTTGGTTAGTTATAACAGAGGCGGTTGGATGAGAATAGATAAGCTCAATCCACTTCATAAAGGAGGGTCCAAAGCCAAATTTTTTAAGTGTAAACAACATATAGGGCCATTCAACCTGATAAAAGGCACGCTGTGCATCTAAAGAAATTATTACTGTCTCTTCCGTATGTTCTGCATACAAAATATGGAACAAGCGGCGCAAATTAAAATACATATGCCTACCTGGCATGAAACCTGTTTGGTCAGGATGGATAATAGAACAGATGTGCTCCTTTAATCTATTGGCTAAGACCTTCCCAAGGATTTTGGTTTCGATAGGCAGCAGGGAGATAGGACGATATGAAGAGACCAGATTAGGATCACGCCCTGGTTTGGGTATAAGTGAAATATTGGCCTTATATAGAGTGGGAGGCAACCCAGAGATCATCCGTGAGTGATTCAGCATTCGTAGTATGAGTGGGGAAAGTTTATGGCTAAATACCTTGAAAAACTCGATACAGAAGCCATCTGGTCCTGCTGCCTTATTATTGGGGAGAGAGGAAATCACTTCTTTTATCTCACTCAAATTGATGTCTTCATCTAGTGAGGAGGAAGATTCTTTTGATAATTTAGGCAGTCCCAAATTTTCGAAAAATGTTTCCATAGTCTCTGGGTCAGATCCACCCTGTGACTGATAGACCTTTTCATAAAAATCTGCGAAACATTTATTAATTTTTTCAGGATCCGTCAAGGGAGTCCCATCATTCATCTTGATAGAATGAATGGACCTGGATGCCTGAGACTGTCTTAACTGGCGGGCAAGCAACCTTTGAGGTTTATCACCAAACTCAAAGTATTTTTGTCTCACTTGGGCCAATAAACGTGAAACATTTTTGGACATTATAGAGTTGTACTCGTATTTTAATGCTGAGATCTTCTTCAGTAATTCAGGCGGATTATCCACTCTACATAGTGCTTCTAGATCTGATAGTTGACTATCTATTTCAGTTAACCTAGCTTTAGATTTTCTTTTTTCCATCGCTTCATAAGATATGACGTGGCCCCTGAGAACAGACTTCATGGCCTCCCAAAGTGTGGAGTCGCTAACTTCACCATTATCATTTGTGTCAATGTAAAGATCTATTTTGCCTAAAAGATAAGAACAAAATTCCTTCTCTTTCAGTAAAGAATTGTTTAACCGCCAAGTAAATTCTCCCCGTTTATGATTCAGATTAAGCTGGGGCATGGTCCGAAATTAGAATATTATGATAGGCACAATCCACGACTTGTGACAATAATTTAGAATCCAATATAAAATAATCAATCCTTGAGTAAGATTTATGAACAGCTGAAAAATAGGAAAAATCTCTTGCTGTGGGATTAAGGAGCCTCCAAATGTCCACCAGATTATAAGACTGTATTAGATTATTAAGAGCAATACTGCTCCTTGATGTATTAATTTGAGAATGTTGCCGATCGAGGACCGAATCCAAAACACAATTAAAGTCTCCACCTAAGATTATATTTGTGTTTGACCCGTTGGATATAGCATTGAAAAGATTCTGAAAGAAAATGGGATCATCAAAATTTACATTTATCAAAGTTACAGGTACTGAGTTTAGCTCCCCTTTGACGGTCAAATATCTACCTCTATCATCAGAAATGGTTTGTATATGCACAAAGGGAGTGTTTTTCTTAATAAGGATTGCCACTCCTCTTGCTTTTGTGCTGAAGTTTGACTGGAAGACATGAGATGCCCAAGAAGGACATAATACCTTAGCTGCAGTTTTTTTAATATGTGTTTCCTGTAGAAAACATATGCCGGCTTTGAGTGTACGTATATGAGCATACACTTTACCTCTTTTTAATGGACTATTCATCCCCCTTACATTCCAACTAATTAGAGTAACACCACCATCACTGTGCTTACCAGGCTGTCTTAACATAGATACTGTCTACAAAGAAAAATAACATATCCCTGACCATGGCAAAAAGAATAGTGCAAGAAACTAAAAACAAAGGGATGTGCTGAAACAGAGAGAACCCTAAACTGAACACATGAACACCCCCCAGGAGGAAAACAAACCCACGAGCGGTGTTTCCATACCCCAAACTGAAAGTCAAAGCTAAACATTGGCGCCTCTTACGGCCCAATAAGCATATAACTGCTTATCTCCCTACATACCGTGGAGCAATCCACCTATAAGCGTTCATGAAATAATAAGGCATTTCACCTCACCCAAATTATAATGTAACTGAAATATTACCAGTCAAAGTTCAATCCGTATCATAATCCGATCAATTGTTTTTCGGCTTTGTCCGGGGTGCTGAAGGTGCCCGTGTTGTCGTTGACGGTGACCACAAACGTCGCTGGATGCCTGAAGCCGCACCGGATTTTCTTGGCTCTACACTTCTCCTTGATATGCTGAAAGGCCATCCGCTTCTTCATGGTTGCTGATGTTAGGTCTGGAAAGATGAATACAGGACGCCCGTCGTACTGTAGCGGTGCCTTCTCCCTCGCGAGCCTCAGTACCAGCTCCTTTACCTGGAAACGGTGCAGCCTGGCGACGATGGCTCTTGGTCTCCCGTCTCTCACAGGCGCAGCGATACGGTGGGCCCGGTCCACATCCACGGGACGATCAAAGTGCTCCTCTCCCAGTAGCTCCGGTAACAACTTGGCGACAAACTCCGTCGGTCTGCCGTTCTCGGTTTTCTCTTTTATTCCAATTATACGGATGTTTTGCCTGCGAGAGCGGGACTCCAGGTCATCTAACTTAGCCTGCTGCAGCTTATACTGGGAGGCTAGGCTCTCGTACCGCTCCTCCAGTTCGTCGAGACGTTTTTCGTGCGATTCAACGGCCTCCTCTGTTGTAGACACACGTTCACAAACGGCTGCTAAAGCCGAATTAAGGCTGGAAAGGGACCCATTAAGCTCGTCGAATCTATTGTCCACGGCTCTGTTCATCTTGCGTATTGCTGTCAAAATGTCTTCGTTGGTAGCCGGGACCTCAGTGCTACCAACAGAAGCGCTAGCTGCATTAGCACCAGCCTGTTCGGCAGCCTCCACGTCGTCAACTTTTTCAATAAAGTCTCCTTCACACGAACCTTTTTCGGCTCTCAGCCCCTTGCCTTTTTTCATTTTCTGACTGCACATTGTTTGACCGTAAAATGTTTATTTAAAGACTTAAGGGTGAGGTATATAAGTTAGGTCAAGGTGGAGCTCCCAACAAGCACGTCTACTCCACAGCGTGGTCCGCCATCTTCCCATCGTTTATCTTTTAAAGTGTTGTTTATTGCTATGAGCAATTTATCTCCGCCATTGACCAACACATTTCAGTTTGTTTTCCCAAGACCTCTGCTGTCGGAATCCAGGGTCGTGGTGGTGTGCTTACATGGGTGGCAGAGAACACACTCCTGCACGCACAGCTCGCATTTGACTGGCTCTGTGGGACTGGCTCCAGACCAGTTTCGTCAGCCACAGCCTGAACAGCGCCACTCGTGCCTGGCTCCGAATGATCTGAAACATCATTTAAATAAAGAAATATTTCATTCAGGGATTCAGGGCATTCAGGGATTTCCAGCACCTGAACCCTGTAGAAAAATTATATATTATATACATATATATATATATTGGCTATTAAATGTTTACCATTATCCGGCTCTGACTCAGGTGGTGCGTCTCCTCCTCCACTTATGCCCGAAATTGAAGCAGACCCAATCAGTGCGGCCACCCGCACCTCTGTCTGGGTCAATGCAAGGCTGGGGTCCAGCTGGCCTCCTCCAGTCAGCGTGGTACTGCGCCTGAGGGCCGCAACACACTTTTTGGTGGCAAGTTTGAGGTCTGACCATTTTTTCTTGACCAAAATATAAATTGCGATATAATCGTTGCTGGGGGGCTGTGTAGGCAAGTCAGTGGGAACTGGGAGGGGACCTTGTCAGCCATAACCACCAGGCTGGCAAAGTGGAGGTGGATCCTCTCTCAGGTCTCCTACAGAGGTCGCACACTTATAATTAACAATTTGGTGACTTCTTCACTGTGGCACAAGCTGGCAGTTCTTAATCCACCTGCCGGCCTGCTGGTGAGTCTACAGAGGAGGTGGACTGGTGGACTCTGGTCCGGTAATCACTGGCGCAGAGCTGCGGTGCTGTATGTGCCGGTACATGAGGGTGGCCAAGGGCTGCTGGACTTGGAAAGCAGAGTGGCAGCTTTCAGGCTGCAAGCAGCCCAAAGGTTGCTGTATTGTGCAGATATCTGCTGGGGTAACCCAACACGGGCGCTGTTGCGAAGGGCTAGTGGCACTGGGCTGGACCCACAGCTCTTCCTTTTGGTCCTAAAGAGGTGGTGGATGCCTGTCCCCCAAGTCCTGTTCGAGAAGGGGGAGTGGGGCCAGGTCCGTGGGTATGGGAGGAGCCCATCTTCCACAACCCTTTCATCCATCTAGGCGGTACCTACTCTTGGACCCTGGGAAGCTTCTTCGTGAGGGCTGGAATTGTGCCACCTAAGACGGACGGACAGGCTGGACTGGAAGACACCGCAGCAGCTGTCAGAGGAGTCAGGTGTTAAATCTCTAAGACTTCTGGAGAGGCTGAGATGGCGGCTTGCTGTCTCCATCAGCACTGGACTCCTTCAGTCAGGTGAGGGGAGAGGAGCCTCCACTTTTCCCAGTGCTGCGGTTGGCGGCAGGTCCAGAAGGTTGTCAGGAAGATGGAAAGCTGCTGTCCTTTGCCTGGGGTGTTTTGAGGGTTTTGAGGGGAAAGTGTTGTATGCAGCATTAGTGAAGGTTAGGAACTTTGCTGTATTGAAAGAGATCAGGGAGCATCAGTGGCAGCGCTACCTTGACGGACAGACAATGACAGGGTTGAGGTGGAGGGTGCTGTATAAGCTCCCTCTAACTAAGAGATCAGGGGATCTGCAGTGGAGGGTGTTACATGGGGCCCTGGTAACAAATGTGTTTGGGTCTAAAGTGGATCGTAATGTGGTGGAGGGCTGTGTGTTCTGTAACGTGTAACGTCTGTATATCATGTGTTTGTTGAATGTCACCGTTTGCTGTCTTTGCTGTCTCTTCTCTCTGCTCTCTGTGGGAAGATGGGAGTGGTGTTTCCCAAGGGGCTTTACATACTGGGGCCCAGGGATTCAGCTCAGACCAAGCACAAAGATCTGCCAATGAATTTTCTGTATGGTTAGGCTAAACTGGCTACTTGGCTCACGAGGCATACTGGTTTAGGGCTGGTGGACCCAGAGTTACTGTTCAAGGGGCTGGTCTCTGCACGTCTTCGGGCTGAGTTTGAGTATTAATCTTTTGTTAATGACCCTGATGTGTTTCAGATGGTGTGGTGTGTAGACGGGGCTGTTTGTAGCTTGAGGGAGACTGAACTGGTCATTTGTTTCTGATGAGGGTCTGTAACGGGGGTTTTTATTTTATTTTGTGTGTGTGTGTGTGTGTGTGTGTGTGTGTGTGTGTGTGTGTGTGTGTGGGACAGAGCCGGTTCAGACCTCCATGGGGCCCTATGCAAAATTCTGCTGAGGGGCCCTCCTTACTGAACCCCAAAATGTTCAACAGTCACACCTGACACCCAGTGCTTCCACTCATCCCCCCTTTAAGCACTGGATGAAGCATGCTCATCTGTGCCTGTCCTACATGAAGCTGGCTCTGTCCCTCCACTGGCTGACTGGCTGGAGTCTGTGCTGCTTGTGAGAAACTTTAGCATAGCACCCGTAAAATATAGATAATGCTACTATTAATTCAGCTCCATCAAATTGGCTGCACTTGTTTTACTTTCATATACTTCAAATGTAGGTGATTTAGATTATTATTTAGCCTATTTAGCACCATTGTCATAATATTTCACGACATTTATTTATTCACTAACATATCTGCATCTATATTTGCCTGTGGGCTATCCAAGCAAACAAAATTCAATCTTAGTCAATATTTATCCATTCACTGATTCTTGAGAATTTGGATAACACAGGTTTTAATTTTGAAAATAAAAAAACAGCTAAATTTCAAAATCTGAAGGTGTATCATTATAGACCAAGGTCTTGGCTGTTCAGCAATGTACCGATGCAACCTCCCCATTTTGTATCATTTTCATAAAATAGGCGTTTTTCCACTTATGACTTTGTTTTTGTCAACACCGTCAGACACAGTAAAAAGCAAATTGTTTTTTATTTACTTGGTCTAATATGTATTTAGAGTTTTTAAATCATTATCCGGCATTCTTAGTACACATATATGCTGTTAAATGTTGAATATTCACTTTTGTTCATTTTTTATACTGTTTCACGTGTACTCCTTCAAAAGATCTAACATCATACAACGTTTACTTTAAGCCTAAATAGAAAAAGTTATGTTTTTTTATTTAACAAACATATTTTTGTATTAAAAGAGACCATTACTTTAATACTTCAACAGCACTGAAGAAATATATTGTAAGCATATTCATTTAAAACAAATAAAACGCCCTCTGACGGTGGTGACATTAGAACTGACAGTGGTGACAGTGGCCTCATTACAACATACAATTCCAAAATGTATACAACTCAAGTCAATGGCTTCTTGCTTATCAACTTTATTTAACTATTTGGTCCAAAAAATAACAATCCTGAGCACTGTGATAAACATTTTTCAAGGAATATAAGGTACAATTAAGCAATATCATTATAAAAATTATCCCATCCCCATATCATCAAATATCAAATCATCATAAGTAAAAAAGAAATCATTACCAGTAGCAATAAGATAGAATTCATCATTGACCTCATATTTAACTGTCATGTAGTGCCCCCCACTCATAAAATAATATAGATCATATTCTTCTGTAAACTAGACTATAAACTGTATATTGGCCCTGAATATAAATGAATGTTTCCAAGCCTTTCTCTGACTTCTCTTTTCCCTTTCATTCAAGTCATTGATATGTTTTATCTTCCCTTCCTCCACCCTCTTCTTCCATCTTTGCCTTTCCGTTCTGAGGTATTCCTCCTTTAACTCTGCATTACTGTGTGTTTTCTCTCTACGCTTCTTTTGATATTCCCTGTTTCTTCTCCTTCTCTCCTCCACAGATAGCTGCTGCCTAGCCATAACTTCCAAAAATACATAAAGTTGTGTGTAATGATTATGAAATTGGGGGGAATTACAGTGAACGTTGCATTTGGTTAAATGTTGTCATGCCATTTTCATTTGGCTTTAGTCATTGGAGATGCATAGCCTACAAGGGATATTGTATACTATGTGCATGTAGGTAGGTAGTAGGTGTGCGCCCCAAATGATGTAAGCCAAATGAACATGACATAACAGTGAATTGAGAGAGAGGGAAGGCACACCTCATCCCTTAGGGTTGGACGATATGGAAAAAATATAGGGGAAATGACATAAATAAAATATAAAAGAGGTTAATGAAACATTACAGATCAACAATTATATTCTAGCCTCTGTTGAGGACCATTTGGAGGTTTTTGGCACCACCGTCAGACAGAAAACCTGACGGTGGTGACGTCTGACGGTGGTGACAAAAACCTACTCTTTCACATGATATGCATGAGTTGTTCACATTAGCCATCTTGTTTTCCCTCTGTTACTAGCTACTTCAGACCTCCTCTTAAAAAGTAAAGATTTATGTCATGATCTAATCTAATATTTTTTATACAAAAGTGACGGTGTGGACATGTTATGGTTGTGACAGTAGCAGTGTCCAAAAATATGAACAAGTTTGAGAGAAAATAGTAAACTTATGGGAGCTTGAGTGTTCTTGAAGCATGCAGTAGAGCTGAAGGATTGAAAATTGGGTCCTCAGGAATGTAGTTGAACTTGTAGTTGCCTGATTTTATTGCTTTTTACAAATATCTGACGGTGGTGACGAATATGTGGGACACATTTTGAGCAACCACAAAATAATGGTAAATATTGTTCAAAACTCACTGTTTGTAGTTTTTAATACATATTACAATGTACTCTTTCATGTGGTGAAGATATTATTCAATTCAATTATTACTTTTTGTGTTTTTAATCAAGTTGAAATGATTATCTCCTATCCGAGGACAACTGATTTTGTAGGCAATGGGCCAGCATTTAATCATTAAATTAATAAAATTAAAAACAAACCTATAAAAGAACCTTACATTTGTGCAAAGGACCCCCTGATTATAACCTTGATGCTTTTTATTCATGAAAATTTTATTAATTTCCAACAGAATTAGCACTTTTCTCAGTGGGACATGTTTTATCCAAATTCTCAAGAATCAGTGCATTACTTAACATTTTGTATAAGTGCAGTTGTAACTACACTACAACAAAAATTATAGAAGCCAGCAAGACGCACACGGAGACCGGGGCTCACCAGGGCTCACCGACCTGTCAATGTAGGTCAAACACGGACGAGCCCCGTCCCTCCCACTATCCCACCCGGAGAGGAGAGTTACCTGACTGCTGTTCATTGTCATGCTGTTTCTTTTTTCTTTTCTCATTCCCCGAGGGATAACCCCGCTTCATCTTGCTAGGTTGATGCACATGCACTGGGAATCTGACGTGCGCGAGCAGCGCGACGGACGGTCAAGTCGTCACGTTGTTGTTGTTGTTGTTGTTTTTCACGGGGCCTCTAGCGGGGCCCTACGCAAAGTGCATAGTGTGCGTATTGGGTGAACCGGCTGGTGTGGGATGTACAGTGTCTTTGTATAGTGCTGCGATGAATACATAGTTTTAATATAGGTGGTTAAAGTCTCTCTCTCTCTCTCTCTCTCTCTCTCTCTCTCTCTCTCTCTCTCTCGCTCTCTCTCCCTCCCGCTGACTACCTCTGACACTCTCTCTCTCTCTCTCTGACTCACTCGGTCTGGTCTCTGTTCTGTCCACAATTCTCTGCTTCTCTTTGTGAGTCTGAACCTTTATCAGTCCTTACTATTAACCTGTGTTCAGAGCAACATCCAGCCGCTGTGTTGTGTTGGATCGCCACAGTTTCAGGTAGAACAACCCGCCTCTTTGGACCGTTGGTTCCTCCGGATGGTGGCGTTAGTCCGTCAGATCCAGCAGCGTTGCCTCTCGCTTCCTCTCCCGGTGTGAAGTTAACGGCTGTACGGGGAACTTTGCCGCGTGGAGCGGCTGTGTCATCTCACAGAGTCACAGAGTCTCACGGATCTAACAGCTACAATACTGAGAGGTGAGGCTGCTGTTTCCGCTGTCTGACTAATACTAACGATTCATGATTCAAATAGCAATAACAGCGATGATGTGATACAGATGTCATCTATTTGTTAATCATGAGCTCATGGCCTCATATGATATATTATACTGGTGTATTGAGCATTTTGCTGTCGGCTAATGTATGTATGTGTATGTCTTTGCAGAGTAACTTCAAATGTAAAATAAATGTAGTGGAGTATACATTTCTCTCTGAACTGTAATAAAGTTCAGAGAGAAAATGGAGAAAAGTGAAGTAGTAGATAGGAACCATATATCCATATTGGCTGGTATTAGTTTATAATACTGTTTTAGGGTCAGGCTGACAAGCCCCATTGTTGAAAGTAATTTAGAAACAGTTTGACCATTACGTAGTTTGTCCACAAGAAAGCACCAACAAGTAGGGATGTAACGATTATAACATTTGATGGTACAATTCAAGATTATAATGCATTAATTTATTTCACAACACTAGGGATGTATCAAATCACATGAGCATTTTTAATTAAAGGGTTTTATTGTATTTTGTCCCCACAACATTTCTTTGTTGACTTTTGTTTTGAATAGTTGCTGCCTTTCAAAACAGAATTAATACAGTAACCGAATAATACAGTACAAAATAATAAATAATATAAACAAAAAGTCTTTATCCCTTTGGAATTAAATATAAGCTACCTCTGTAAACATCCATGTCAGTATTTCCCTTTTGAACAAAACAAATGGAGTCAGAGGCTGCAGGACCTCTGTCTTCAGTGCATCAGCGCTCTTTTGATCAACTAGGCTATATAACGAGCATGATCACTATTGGCAAGCTTTGCAGAATGGATATCCATCTTCTTGAACAATCTCCAGGTCATTATTTGTGTATCCAAAATCCCCAAATCCCATACCAAAGACTTGGGGCATTTTTTGGTGGAAACAAAGTTTCGGTTTTGGGTCCCACAGCCATTGTTCAGCTAATGTAACGTTAGCCCCCCTCAAACACTAACTAGGGGAGTCACTGTTGTCGTGACACAGCATGTGTAACTTACTACCTGAACTTGTTGGTCCTGTTCGTTTCAGTCTCCTCACTGCTCAACTGTTGTTCATAGAGAAATAATGTACCATAATTACCATTTTCTGAGAGTGAGAATAGAAACACTCGGTGTAGCTGTGCTTTTACGGTTACAAAACTGTGGTGTTTTAAAGCGTGGTTTATAGTAAAGTTGGTTAATCGCTGCATCCCTACTGACAAGTAGTGGTGGGTACCTTAAAATACTACCCTGATATTGCAAGATGTGTTGGCAGTACTAATATTTATATCAACATGAAAAAAGGAAATGTAAATTTATTTTAAATCTGGAGTGTGTTCAGCTATCTTTGTTAAATGGTTGACTTTTTTCAAATACTTCCAAAAGACAAGTGATCATTGGTCCAAACAGACCAGGTCAGACTAGGTTTGCTTCATGTTCCACTGCATGTGGGGTGAAATGTTCATCATATATTCTAAACATGAGTGATGAGCTGCTTGACCCTTCATTGCCATAAAAACTCAGAAGAGTTTCCCTTTTTATATCAGGAAGTGACTGTGCAAGGTGATGACTTACCTGAGCTCAATCAGACCCTCATACGTCTTGTCTCGTGGTTACTTTTTTTTTGTCTTTAAACATTATTCATTTGCCCATATGTACAACGATCAGCCACAACATTAAAACCACTGACAGGTGAAGTGATTAACATACCACGCAGTGTTCTCCTGGGAAACCTTGGGTCCCGCCATTCATGTGGATACCACTTGACACACACAACCCACCCAAAAATCTCTCCAAGATCACTCAGCAATATCAACAGCCCCCCTCGTTCTCCAGTGAATGAAGGAATGAAAATGAAAATTGTCATGCAAAAATGATCATTCCCATGTGAATTATATCACAACTGTAATATCCACACAAAAAAACTGAACCTGTTCTTTAATGTCATCAAATCACTCTCTTCCACAGCAGAGCCAGCTGTGATGATACTTTCGCATTCAGATGTGTGTTACTGCTGTAAAGTCATGACATATATATGTTATATAATGTGCAATATTTTTAAATCATGATGTGACCATTTTTATATTACATTTTAAGCTATACTGGTATTAACATGAATGTTATGATATGGCACAAACCTCAACCTGCTCATTTTTTCATCTGTAAAATGTCCTGCTAAATTCATGCACATAGCGTAGTTGGTAAAAAAAATAAATGAATAAGGGGACCTGGTCAAATTTAGGTTGGGTTACACTTGACAGGGTTATTTTTATCAATCAGTCACTGACTGTACTATGAGCAGTCCAGTCCTACATGAACATGTCTGTGCTTTTCTCACTGGTTTGAAATGGGAACTGTCAATCAAATATGATCTTTAAATGCGATTTAAACTTGTACTTTAATTGTTGCTTATTTAGTCATGAACATTAAATGTTCTAAACACTTAAATGTACTGTGTACAGTTTTTGACCACTGCTAGCATTATGGAGCAGTGTGTTTATGAGTAAATGTGTTATACACTCTCAAAAGGATGCACTTGCATGTGATGCACATTACTGTCATCAGTTTTAAGCTATATGGCAATGTGCAAAGAAGCAAAATATCTACATTTACAGTCTTTAGCTTTGTTTTTATTTAGTATTTTTTGGTATATAACCCTTTGAACCTTACGTTACCCATGGTAACTGTTTAGCATTTTCACTATGGACAGTGCTCTTAAATGTAAGCAGGATAGTAAAGAGGGCTTTGGGGATAACTCCTTTCACTTTTCCACTAGTTTGAAAACAACAGTGGTCTCTCGAGGAGCTGCTGCATTCATTAACTGACACACTGTGACCTGTACTGATCATTACTGCCAGAGTGACAACACATTGAGCACAGACACCTTCAGAAGACGTCAATTACACATCTTTGTTGACCGTTTAAAAGGCATCAGCTGTTGCTTGAAAGTTTTTGCAATGTCTATTTTACGTCACTATTGATGTTGAAATGATTTTCTTAAAAAGTTCAAAATTAAAGTTTTTGCAACGTCTTGACTTTTCAATGTCTATTGCAGACATCCAAAGGACAGCCGTGATGGGTCAAAATTACTATTTTTATGTTGCCTTTTATTGGCTCACTGTAACATTCCATTTTGCATATCTCCTTAGTCAGTTTATATGGTGTTACAGATGGGATTTGAACTGCTGGCTGCAACAAATCTGTTTCTGAGGCAGGCTCTCTACTATTTGAGCTATCTAACTTGTTGCTAGAACTTGTTCTATTAAAAGTAATGATTGAATTCCTCAGTGCTTATCTGAGGTCCGTCTGGTCTTCATTTACGATCGGTTTGGTCATTGAAACCTCCACCAGGTAGGCTATTGGTCTAAAGTTGGATGACAAAAACATGGTATTCAATAAAACTTTGATTCTGAGTGATTGAGCCAAATTATCACTTCCTGTTTAATTATTTTTTTAATTATAAAAAAAAGTGTCCTTTTTTTTTTTTTTTTTCCGGGGTTGTATGAGCTCCAGTTTTCTATTGAATTTGAACAACTATACCTGATTCCTTGAAAGATTTCTGGAAATTTCTCCAAAAGTTAACCCCTTTGCAACCCTCATGTACTTGTAAACAACCAAATAGCCAGACTTTGAAATAATAGCACAATATAAAATAGCCATTTTATTCAATAATTGCCATTTTCACTATAATTTAATTATTAATCTTTATCTAACATGAATTCCACATTATAATTTGTAAAAACAAAAAACAAACTTGTTTGAATTTACAGCAATGGCAATAAGATTGGTTCAGATGTTGAACCTGCTTTAGATGTCTGTGGACGTCCAAAATGGGTCCTGGCTAGACGTCAAGATAGCTTTCTTGTATGTCCACAAACATCCAGAAAGAGTCCTAGCTTGATGTTCAGATATTTAACCTGCTTTGCACACAAACAGATGTCTAAAAAGGGTCCCAGTCAGATGTTCAAATATTTGACCTGCTTTACAGAGCAAAACTAATGGTCATTTTCAGAATTTGTTGACATCAGATCAGTTTGAAATATGTAAAGGAGTAGTTTTCTTCAGTCTGTTGGAGCAATGGAACAAAAAGGAGCTGTTAGATGAAGAGCTCATGTGACAGGCAGCATACCTCCAAGTTCTCAGTGAGGTAACCAACTCTTTTTTCCCTAACTAACATTATCAGGTTCCCTCTTAGCACTGAGTCCAAAACCAAAATATTGACAGATAGGTACTTGTGCATTTTGCTTTGCAACAAATCTCCCTGTCAGTCAACTATAACTCTTGTCACATTATGAGTGAAATGTCACTCCTGCTGCTGACTCCACAGCTAGCCAGTCTATTGCCGACTACAACTACAGGCCTAGCATTGAGCACTTATTTTAGTACCATCCACATTTTTTGATAATGGAAAAACAAAAGGAACTGTTATGTCTAAAGAACTGAACTGAACTAAACCGGACTGCTCAAGGCTTTATTAGCAAACACTGTAAACATTGCACAAGTTCAAAATATTGATTTTACAAATGTTTAATTCGTGTATGTTTGGATATCAAGGATACACACAAAGGGCCTCATTCATGAAACGTTAGTAAATTTGTGCGTAGATTTACACATAAAAGCCTACGCTACTAAAAACCTACTCCAGATTCATGAACGCTGCAGGAAACTCAGATCTGATCGTAAACACGTGTGTATGATCATGAATGCTAATCCATCGTGAAGTGACAGCGCGCTCCCGGTAATCAGCTATTAGCATAAAACCCCGCCCATGAATTGCCAATGACCACCATATAAGGAGGTGTAGAGGCATCCTGTCGACCTGTCAGTCATGGCGCAAAGAAAGAAAGAAAGAGAAAGAAAAAATAATTATTCCGAAGCGGAGATTGAAATAATTTTGGGAGAAGTGGAGTAACCCCTATCCCCTATGGATATAGAAGGGTAAGTCCATATATAACACACATGTAATTATGCAGGCTATATTCTTACCAATGAGCCAGCTGTCTCTCACAGCTCCATCCTCCAAACGCATGCCAACAGCACAATTAAGCAGGATAAATGTGTCATGCATCCCACCAGGCCAGGCAGGGATGGCATGGCTGCGTTTTGTTGGCCTTGTCAGATTAGGCTCCAAAATGTTGCATAAATGCAACAGAATTGGTCTCGGTAGTCTGAAACGACTAATCAACCATTCATCATTCTCAGCCAACATATCTGTCCGATCCCTGAAGTACCGCTCTCTCCAAATAGCGCCTTGCGTCAAATCATGCAAGAGTGCAAGTTCAGCCATTGTTACCATTAACTAGGACTGAAGGCCTTTTATACTGTGGGAGGTTTCATTAGAATTGACACCACCTGAGTGATCCAGATATGGTAATGGTTTACATCCTTTTTGTGATTTTATTATTAGCCTATATTTTTATTATCATCATTCAACATGTAGAAAAGAACGCGTAATCTATTGAGTCGATTTACATAGATAATTCACAATTATGAGCTTAATCTGAATCTTAATCCTGCCAATTGCCAACTAATTTAACTAAATGTGTTATATTTTTAATCGTTTGACATGTTGATATCACGTGTTTCAAAGGCATCTGCGTATTGTCTACATAACAGAGCGCAATATGTATTAAAATTGTAATTTCCAATAGTGACAAGCATTATTTATATGCATTCTTAAATTTACACAAGCACTACATGTGATCAGCAGCATGTGTAGATTTTGTTAGTAGCTACGAAAAGATCGGAGCTACTAAAATATTGATGAATGCAGAGATGCACGTAAATTTCCATCTGCGAACGGTTTAAACACAAATTTGTTCTGCTCACGTTTCATGAATGAGGCCCAATGTGTTTATGTGAGAAACACTACATGTAAATTTAAAATGTGTTTTAACAAGAAAACAGGGTAAATCTAATGTTTTAATCAAAGTAAATCTTTTGAATTACTTCCATCAATGGATTTCATAGTGACTGTAAAGACTATGTACTGATGAACTGAAGACTAGACAATGAGAGCACACATTAATACTACCAATCTCACTCATACCACTAACTGAAAATGATAATAATTGTTATATTTGTCATGTCAGCACATGCATTCACATCATTTATAAAAAATAAAATAATTATTTTGAATAAAGCTAATTGTTTATGAAACATTATTTGAACAAAGCAGAATGCTGCTGTTGATCATGTGGTTTATAATATTAATCAAATTAAAAAAGAATAGATAGAGAGCAGTGGACTAACAGTATTACATGGTCAAGCATTATTGTCCAATCAGAGATGGATAAATACTCCAAATAAGACACACTACACAGTATATATAGCATGTACATGTATAAGATATACACACACAGGAGTAGGGTCAGCAGTGTCAGCGCTACCTCACAGTAAACATGTAAGTAATCTGTCAGTCCTCTTGTGCTTCTGTTTCTCTCACAGACATACATGTTTTTTTTCCATGCAGGTACTTGTCTTCTCTACTTCTTCTTCCCTTTATCAACACTTCTTCTTCTCTCTGTCCTGCCTTCATCCTCCAGCTGCCGACATCAGTGGAACATTTCAATCCCCTGTGATATTCAGGTTAATCTGATTATGAAGATTTCCTCCGCGATGCCTCTTCGTCAATGACGGCCAAGATGGAGACTCCTTTCTACCACGACGACTCCCCCGCTGTCCCTGGCTTCAGCCAGATTGCAGAATACGAGCGTTACCCATCAAACAAGATGCTGATGAGCAAGAAGTCCATGTCACTGGCAGGCAGTCATCACTTCAGTGGTGGTAGTGGTCCGGCTGGAGGAAGGGGTGGGAACCACAACAACCTGGGGCTCACCGGCAACAGCTCCCTAATGACATCAGCAGCACCCTCAGCAGACATGAACCTGCTGAAGCTGGCATCCCCTGACCTGGAGCACCTGATCATACAGTCAAACCAAGGACTGGTCACCACCAGCCCTGTATCCAACTCCACCACCCCCTTCATCTACCGCAACCAAGCTACCAATGAGCAAGAAGGGTTTGCTGACGGCTTTGTTAAAGCACTCGCCGACCTTCACAAGCAGAACCAACTTCTGGGAGGCGGCCCAATGTCCCCATCCTCATCCTCTGCTGTCTCAGTGCAGGGACCCTATCAGAGGAACTTGATGTCCAGTGGAGATATGCCTGTCTACACCAACCTCAGCAGCTACAATGCGGGCCAGATGGCATACTCTGGAGCACAGATTGCATACAATAGCCACGGCCATGGTGGCGGTGGAGCTGCTCAGCACCACATCAGAAGCCTGGACAACCCTCAGACTGTCCCTGAGGTGCCTCACCCACCAGGTGACCCCACATCTCCTCCTTCCCTCTCCCCAATCGACCTGGAGACACAAGAGCGAATCAAATCAGAACGCA
This sequence comes from Lagodon rhomboides, assembly GCA_039737535.1. NCBI lineage: Eukaryota > Metazoa > Chordata > Actinopteri > Spariformes > Sparidae > Lagodon > Lagodon rhomboides. The sequence continues at coordinate 26,251,216 of CM077800.1, forward strand.
AGAAGCTCCGTAACCGCATCGCTGCATCCAAGTGCCGCAAGCGGAAGCTGGAGCGGATCTCACGACTGGAGGAGAAGGTGAAGGTCCTGAAGAACCAGAATGCAGACTTGGCCTCCACTGCCGCACTGTTGCGGGAGCAAGTCACTCAGCTCAAACAGAAGGTCATGAGTCATGTCACCAATGGCTGTCAGATCACTGTTGGATCGGCCTCCGCTGCCAAATCCGGAGGAGGGGGAGGAGGCACCGGCAGCGACGACTCCAGCTGCTGAGGAGGCGAAACATCAGGAGAATGAGGTTGTGAAAATAAGCTGAGAGGCTGAGGGTTTACTTTTTTGTTTTTGGCATGTTGCTCGCACTCTTGGACAGTACGATCAGAGAGCAAGGTGTCATCGATGGCTTAACAGGACAGATAGTTGTTGGTCCAGTAAGCAAATGCCAGTGCTCCAGCCAGCTTTGAGTAGAAAGAGGAGACAGAAGGGAGAAATCTCTGACATGAGCGAAGTTCAAATTTGAACAATTTCGAATATGATGGCTACTTTTTTAAGAAGAGATGGTGACAGATTCAATTTGAAGACATTGTTTTATGGAGGAGGATTTGTCACTAAGAGGAGTGTGTGTGTGAACAGACAGAACATTCAATTGACAGGTGAGATATATTTTTGGGATAGATTTCAAGTTTCTGGTACAGGAGGTTTTGTACAGTTTGAACATTAACTGCACTAGAAAAGCACAAATGTTTTTTGTCATTTACTATAAGAACATTGTTTGAGCACTTGTTAAATGGAATTTTTTGAAAATGTGTCATTTATATTTTACCATTTAAAAAAAGAAGTGAGAGAAGTGAGAAAAGTTAGAAAAGTTGTTTTTTAAATCTCATTCCCAACTTGTCAAATACTGATGCTTTGGGATGGCGACTGACCCTCCTACAATCTCAGAGCGTTGTTATTTGATGAGTTGGGTGTGAGTCTCAAAAATCAACATATCTCACAAATAGCACCTTTAATGGTAAATAATTAATGTGTCAAGCAATCAGATTACTTTGAGTTACAGAGTTGTCTGTAATTTGAATTTTGGTGTCATAATTTATAATAATCTGTGTTTTCAAAGAGACAATTTTACAATTTTTTTGTGAACACCTAAGTCAAAATGGCTGATGCTGCAGTTTGTTTTGTTGACTAAGGAGCATCCTCTTGACTTTGATGACCCTTTTACATTAACTCTTCATAGTAACTGTGAAAGATTTTTGTAATCTGATCTATACTACAATCTATTTATATGTCTGTAGCTAAAGTTCAGCTGTGGTTAGTAATGATCCAGTGATGACTTCATATTTTTTAACTTTGATTCTGTCTGTTGCTGCTGGAAGTGAAAAAAAAAAAAAAAAAAAACCTTTGAAAGCTACGTTTTGGACAGTTTTCTGGCAGTTTGTCTTTTTCAACTGGTGGAAACTATTCTCGGATTCCCTGGTTCTGTCAGAAAATGTAAAAAAAATGTTTTGGGCCTTATTGATAAGACAGCTTCAGAGAGATGACAGGAAACAGGATGAGGGGGGTGACACGCAGCAAGAGGCCCTAGACGGATTTGAACCCTGGGCTGCTGTAGTGTGGACACAGCCTCTGCACATGGGACCCCTGCTCTACCGACTGAGCTAATGGGCACCCCAGGAAATGTTCAATTTAAAGTCTGTGAGTGAGGATGGCTGCAAATGGATTAATGTTGAAAGCTGACATGTGCAAATCATATTTATGTTTACTTGAATCTAATTAATGAGAGTTTTAATCCCTCATTTTTATGTGAATGAATGTTGACATTAATTTTTTCTATAGCAGGAAAAACATTATCAATCATAAGTGAAGATTAAAAATGTCAGATGCAGTGTTTCATATTTCATTTATTCTCATTTCATAACAACATTGTTTAAACAAGACTTAACTACTGAATAATATTTATTGTTTTGATAAATATAATGTCAATATAATTATATATCTGTTATCCCTCTATCTCTTTCACACACAGTACAAAGTAATTTCACATTAATGGTTAATCTCATGAATTCAACTTGCCATTTTATTTATGCCAATTTGACTTTAAAATTACAACTAACCCTGTATCAGTTTTTTAACTTACTTACTACTTAAATCGTTGTCAGTCCAAACTTTTGCTTTCCCTTCTTGGCAGTAATGGGCTACCACAGATTTTGGTGTACAGAAAATTCCTCAAGGAAAATGATTATGTTTATACAAAAATGATCTTCGGGGACTATCACATGTCCCAGCTGCTTGGGAAAAAACACAAGACTCAATTTCGAGTTTCCGGAAGAGCTTTCAGAGGTTGTAGAAATGTTTAAGTGGGTTCCTGAGTTCCTGCAGAAGGTAGCAGAGGTCCTTGAGGAGCATAAAATGGGCCTTGAGGGTGCAGTAAAGGTCTTGGCAGGTGTTTTCTTGAGTCCTGAAGAAAGTAATAGAGGTTCTAGAGTAGGTTCCTGAGGTCCCTGACTGAATATACCACTAACAGTTTGTGTGAATACATTTCAGATTTATACGGTGAAAAGATTGACAGATTGGGCCTTTCATAATAATAAATAAAACATAAAGTAAATGTGTTGATTTATATTCTCACACATTTTCAAGCACAACATAAATGATCCATTTCTTATGTTAGACTCTGTTTTGTAGGGACTTTCTTGTCCATCTGTTTCATGTTACAGTTTATAAATTGCAGCTGTCATATAGGATTACTACAAAGAAAGAAAGTTATTTCAGAATACATAAAGATTTGTAACTTTTTTAACTGAGCTTAAATACTCAAGTTTGAAAAAAACAAAACAGTTTAGGCATGTATATAACATGTTTTCTGTTTGACAAATGAGAGACTTTCCTAAATACTGTTGATGATTGTCAACATTCTTTTTTTTTTACTTTGATGCATCTAATGATTCTATTTTTGTACAAATGTGTAAAAATTGTTGTAAATAATATTCCAAAATGATATGTGTGTAAAGCTGTTTGACTCGATCAAACATCTTACTGTATGCCTATGACTGATTTATTATGAATATCTTTTGTTATACGAATATGTCTATTTCTCTAACGCTGTTCTGCTGTGTTGAGATGTCCGTGTCAATATATAAGTGATGAAGTATTCAGCTGCTGCTGTTGCTGTTTGTTTATTCAGAGATGAAGTGAGTTCATTCCATTAATTTTAGTTGGGTGTTGACATTTCACATCAAAATATGAATTCTTTGTTGAATTTGCCATCATTTAAAGGTGTTATTGATAACATTCAGCCACTAAATGTGGCAGTCGAGCTCCCCCTACCATTGCATTCTTGTTACAGCACTACTGTTGTTTGGATCATATGCTCCCTCAAGTGGTTGGCAGTGAGCTGCAACAATTGTTGCTTATGCTAGCTAGCTATATACTATATATATATATATATATATATATATATATATATATATATATATATACATATATATATATATATATATATATATACATATATAAGATTATATATAAAAGATTTGTTTATGTTAGCAATACATGACCTTAAAGTTAGAACAGATGTTGGTTTCATGTTGACACATTCAGGGATTATTGTAATTACAAAGTACATCCTACACTTCCCTATTAGCAAGATTTCTAGTTTTGTTTTCACTGTAAATTTAGACAGTTTTACACAGCCAGTTGTATGAATCCTAATGAAATCCTCGACCTGCAAATGTCCATCTGGGCTTTTATACTTTCATAAGAAGCTATATACAGGAAAAATGCTGATGAAAAACGCACGATGCTGACCTGCCGACGCTGACCTGCCGACGCTGCGCCCTTCTCTCTCTGCCCTCACACACACACAGCAGCAGGCACCCTCCCCCTCACCGTGACGCACAATAACAGTAGAGAGCATGGCCAGTGCTGCTGCAGGAGGGCCAAAACAACCAGTTTTGGTGGAAAATGATAAAGGCAAGAGTGCTGTTTGGAGGTATTTTGCCTTCGAGCCTGACATGGAAGGAAAACCGAAGGATGTGAATAGGCCAGTGTGCAAACACTGTTTCAAGGCGGTGGCGACCAAGTCCAGCAGTACGTCAAACTTGGCGAAACATCTGAAAGACCGACACCCTGGCCTTTTCACTGAATTTCGACAGGTTAGTGTCTTTCGTTTCAAACTTACCTATTAGGTTACTGATGTTATCGTGGCCGGTGGCCCGCATTAATGTTGGGTTAGGGTTAGGGTTATTATTAGCCATTAGCCGCAGCTAGCAATTCGAGGCTAACGTCACGTTAATGATTATAAACAACTTAAATAAATAAATCAGGCACGTAGTATGCCCATATTACGTTAATTGACACAGTGTCAGTATACATAAGCATAGAGTTAATACGTTTACATAAATGTTGGTGACTGAAAAGTGTTATTTTCTCTCTTGAAGTCACAGAATGAAGCAGAGAAAAGTAGACCTGCGTCCAAACACCATCAAACACAGCCGACTCTACCATCTATGTTTGACCAACAACGGAAATATGATGCCAAGTCCCCAAAAGCTATGAAAATAAACAGAGCTGTGGCAGAGTACATATGTATGGATCAGGTTCCTATTTACACCGTGGAGAAACCTGGGTTCCAACAACTTATTAAGCAGCTAAACCCAAGGTATGCTCTTCCCTCCCGGAATCACTTTATGTACAGTGAAATCCCAGAGCTGTACAACACAACAAAACAAACAGTCTTGCAGCAGCTTCAGGGGAATCCGTACTTCTCCTGTACCACTGACCTTTGGACCAGCAGGGCTGCATCCTCTTTCATGGCTGTAACCCTGCAATTTATTACAGAGTCCTGGGACATGCAGAGCTGGTGTCTGGGATGTGTTGGGCTACATTCAGAGCATACAGGAGACAGCTTAAGGGAGGCTTTGGAGGAGATAGTACAGGAAACATGGAAGCTGGACATAACTAATATGGCAGCCATCACTACAGATAATGCTTCAAATAACAAGAAAGCATTTCAGCAGCATTTCACATGGGTCCCATGCTTCGGTCACAACCTGCACTTAGCCATAAACAAGGGTCTGGATATTGATAGTGTAATAGGAGCATTATCCAGGTTGAGAAAAACAGTGGCAGCTTTCACAAGGTCACCAAAGATGACCTGGCAGCTAAAGAAAAAACAAAAAGACTTGAAGCTGCCAGAACACAGACTCATCCATGATGAGCCAACACGCTGGGACTCAACTTTTGAAATGGTGGATAGGTTTATTGAACAGCAGCAAGCAGTCAGTGCGGTTTTAGCAGAGGACAGAAAGAAGTGGTATCTTATGTCAAAAGATTCAGACATCACCATTCTTGAGACTGTAAAAGAGGTACTAATAATAATAATAATAATAATAATAAATTGTATTTCATGGCGCCTTTCAAGGCACCCAAGGTCACCTTACATAAAAGCACTGAGCCCATTAAGCTCTTTTACTGATGCTCTTAGTGGGGAGAAGCATACCACTCTGTCCTCTGTCCTACCCTTAACCTGGAAGATATATTCCACATTAACAATTGAGGACACAAGCAGCAACTTAGAACGTCAGCTGAAGCAAAAAATTGGAGATGATCTGAAACACAGATATGAGGACAGGAATCTACAGCTGGTATTGAACACAGCCACCTTTCTTGATCCCGCTTCAAGGACAGTTTTACTACATTAAAAGACGAAGTAAAACAGCATCTTGTGGATAATATGCAAGGTCTGCACACTCAGAGAGTCCCAAGTTTGCAAACATCTCCTCCATCTGCAACCCAGCCTACGAAGAAATCCAGAACAGATCTGAAGAGACTTTGATCAAACATTCAGGGGGAGAGAAAGAAACAACATGGAGATGATACACCAACAGCATCCACAGATGAGGATCCAGAATGCAGGCTCAGGAATGAGTTGACATTATATGAAACCATGCCTGAGCAGAGTGCAGAGGAGGACCCCCTAAAATGGTGGAAAACACATGAGAGCACCTTACCTCATCTTGCCCATGCTGCCAAGAAATACCTGTGTATAGCTGCTTCAAGTTGTGCCTCAGAGCGTGTGTTTAGTACATCAGGGCTCATTTGCAGCCCAAGAAGGGCAAGACTTACAGAGGAACACATTGACATGCTTGTATTTGTAGCAAAAAATCTGCAAACAGCAAAGCAAATTCAGGCCAGTGCTACCACCAGTGGCACCTAAACAGTCATTCATCTAGAGTGCAGAATAGAGGAAAATGCACTTTCTGAACACTGTGTGATTGAATAATTCTGTGCACTTTTCAGTTTCAGACTTTTTTTTGCAACAGGTGCAGCTGCTGAGAATACAGCATTTATTTTTGTTTGTTAACTGGTTTGGCTAGTGTCATTGTTATGTGTGTAAAGCATAGTCAAGGAAGGAACACTTAAGTTAATTTTGTTATTTTTTTATCAAGCTTGCTTAATATTGTGCACAGCATGCAACCTCAAAATATTGTTCTTATTGTTTATTGTATTTATTTATTTATTTTTTGTATTTTATTTATTAATAAAAATATTTCTGTTAAATTTTGGGGTCTTTGTTTTTATCCTTGTGGTATCGAAAATGGTATCGAGTATCTGTCAGGCTGTGGCGGAAAGAAGGACTCAGATGCAGAGTAGCAGCGGTTAAGGCAGGTTTTATTTCTTTGAATCAGTTTTCTCTGAGACAGTAGTGACAAACAATCAGGCTGTGAAATCTCTATGGTCCGAAGACACACTAATGAAAAAAAAACACCGAACAAAAAACACTGTCGAAGGAGGAAAAAATAACTACGCTGATCTTATCAGGAATATCTATGAAATTTTAAGAAAGAAAACAAAATCGCTCCGAAGAGGAAAAGCACACAGGCTATGAAATTATCTACACTATCGTTGATACAAAACTACAAACAAAAGCGCTCCAACAAGGGAGGAAAACAAGGCTATGAAAAATCTCTAATCTTAAGAAAACAAAAAGCTAACCAGAAAAAACTATGAACGAAAAATCACTCTGACACAGAGGAAAACAAATTCAGAACAAACAAAACGTACAACTTAACTTGGCTTGGATTCACTTGGACAAGGCTGGAGATATCTTGACGAGACGACGAAAATACTCTGGCAACACAGACAGGGGAAGACAAAGACTATATACACATGGGGGAGGGGAACACAGGTGGAAACAATCAAGGATTAGGGATGACGTCAGACCATGACACAGGAGGAAGGGCAAGTGACCTGGAACGAGAGGAAAGTTACTTTTCAAAATAAAACCGGAAATTGACAAGACAAAAAACCCAAGACAAGACATCCCTCACCGCGGTGTGACAGTACCCCCCCCTCTAGGACCGACTCCTGACGGTCCAGGCCGTTCGGGGTGGTCCCTGTGGAAGTCCGTGATGAGGCTGGGATCCATAATGTGCCGGGAGGGCACCCATTGTCTTTCCTCGGGTCCGTAGCCTTCCCAGTCAACCAAGTACTGTCTGCCCCGGCCCCGGTTGCGTACTGCCAGTAGCCGCTTGACCTTGTATACAGGACCTCCATCAATGACTTCGGGTGGTGGTGGGGACGTGGTGGCCGGAACCATAGGACTTTCCCTCACCGGTTTAACCTGGCTGACGTGGAAGGTCGGATGCACTCGTAGGGACCGGGGCAGACGAAGCCGGACCGCCGCCGGACCAATCCTCTTGGTGACTGGGAACGGACCCACAAAGCGCGGAGCCAATTTCTTGGATGCGACCTTCAGATGCAGATCCTTGGCGGACAGCCACACTTTCTGACCCGGCTGGTAGTTTGGAGCCGGGCGTCGTTTTCTGTCCGCTGTCCTTTTGACTCGATCTCCTTGACGAATCAACACCTGACGAGCGGCCGCCCAGATGCGTCGGCAACGTCGAACCATGGCGTAGGCTGAGGGAACCGACACCTCCCCTTCATTGTCTGGAAACAAAGGAGGCTGATAGCCTAGAACACAATGAAAGGGAGACAGACCAGTAGCTGATGTAGGCAATGAATTGTGCGCATACTCTACCCAAACCAGGTGTTTGCTCCATGTTGAGGGGTTCTGGTGGACCACGCACCGGAGGCCGGTTTCCAGTTGCTGGTTGAGGCGTTCGGTCTGGCCGTTGGCTTCCGGGTGGTATCCTGATGTCAGGCTGACTGTGGCTCCGATGAGCCTGCAGAACTCCCTCCAGAACCGTGATACAAACTGGGGCCCCCGGTCCGAGACGATGTCTTTGGGAAAGCCGTGGACTCGGAAGACAATGTTCATCATGGCCTCCGCTGTTTCTTTGGCGGAGGGTAGTTTCGGTAGGGCGATGAATTTGACCATCTTCGAAAAGCGATCGACCACGGTGAGCACCGTGGTGTTTCCTTGTGAGACCGGGAGCCCTGTGACAAAGTCAATGGAAATGTCTGACCACGGTCTGGAGGGGATGGGAAGTGGCTGGAGAAGGCCCATACGAGCCCTGGACGAGTTCTTGTTCCTGGCACAGACCGAACACGCCTCGATGTACTCCCGGACCTCCGGTTCCATAGCCGGCCACCAGAACCTCCGGGATATCATGAACATGGTTCTCTTGATCCCCGGATGGCATGAAAGCAGCGAGGTGTGAGCCCAATGAATCACCTGTGGACGCAGCTCAACAGGGACAAAGAGACGGTTATTAGGACAACCGGGAGGTGACGGGGCTCCACCGTTAGCTTGCTTTACCTCATTTTCTATAGGCCAAGTTACCGCTCCAACCACACAGTTCAGTGGAAGGATCGTTTCTGGTTGCTTGGTCTCAGGCTCGGGATCGAACAGGCGGGACAGGACGTCGGGCTTGACGTTTCGAGATCCCGGCCTGTAAGAGAGAGTGAAAGAGAAGCGGTTAAAGAACAGCGCCCACCTGGCCTGGCGAGAGTTGAGCCTCTTGGCCTTTCTAATGAACTCAAGATTTTTGTGGTCTGTCCAGACAATGAAGGGATGTTCGGCCCCCTCTAGCCAATGTCTCCACTCCTCCAATGCCAGTTTTACCGCCAATAGCTCACGGTTGCCGACGTCATAGTTGCGCTCCGCTCTGGACAATCGTCTGGACAGGAAGGCGCAGGGATGCATCTTGCTGTCGCGCTCCGAACGTTGCGACAAAACTGCTCCTACTCCTTCATTGGACGCGTCGACCTCCACCACGAATTGGCGCTTTGGGTCGGGTACAGTGAGGATGGGGGCCGTGGTGAACCGGTGCTTGAGGTCCTGGAACGCCTTCTCTGCTTCTGAGGACCAGCGAAACTGCACCTGAGTGGAGGTAAGAGCATGGAGAGGAGCAGCTATCGCGCTAAAGCCTCTGACAAACCGCCTATAAAAGTTTGCAAATCCCAGGAATTGCTGAACCTTCTTGCGGCTGTCTGGAGTGGGCCAATCGGCTACAGCGCTAACTTTAGCCGGGTCCATCTGTACTCTTCCAGGGGCTACAATGAAGCCCAGGAACGAGACAGTTTCGGCATGAAACACACTTTTCTCAGCTTTGACATACAAGTGATTAGCTAGCAATCTTTCAAGGACCTGGTTAACATGGCTTTGGTGCGTAGCAAGGTTGGGTGAATATATCAAGATGTCGTCCAAATATACATACACAAAGTGGTCTAGAAAGTCTCTCAGAACGTCATTAATCATAGCCTGGAACACAGCGGGTGCGTTCGTGAGCCCAAAAGGCATCACACAGTACTCGTAGTGTCCGCTGGGGGTGTTAAATCCCGTTTTCCACTCGTCCCCCTCTCTGATGCGTACCAAGTGATAGGCGTTGCGAAGGCTAATTTCGTAAATACCTTGGCTTGTTGTAGCTGGTCGAATACGGACGTCATGAGGGGGAGTGGATAGCGGTTCTTGATAGTGATGTCATTCAGTTGGCTGTAGTCGATACAGGGTCGGAGGGATCCATCCTTCTTTCCCACGAAGAAGAACCCCGCTCCGGCGGGTGAGGAAGAAGGGTGGATCAGTCCTTCTTTTAATGACGCGGTGATGTAGTCATTCATGGCTGCTTTTTCCGGTCCAGATATGGAATACAGCCGGCCTTTGGGAATCGTGGACCCTGAGATTAAGTCGATGGCACAGTCGTAAGGACGATGGGGAGGAAGAGAAAGAGCTTTAGTCTTGCTGAATACTGCTTTGAGATGGTGATAACAGGGGGGTACTGAAGTCAGGTCCGGTTCTTCGGCATCTGTGGTGGGGTGAGTAGAAAATAAGTTAATGGCTGCACTCGGTTTCTCTTGATCAGAAGACTCAAAACAGTTTTCGGAACAACTCGCTCCCCAATCATTGATCTCTCCTGTCCTCCAATTTACACGTGGATTGTGTAACAGAAGCCATGGTTGTCCCAGTATCAGAGATGACGAGGTGGAGTTGAATAGGTGAAATTGAATCTTTTCCTGATGGTGTCCAATGCTCATGATTACCGGTTTACTGGTGTGTGTGATTGTAAATAGTTCTTTTCCATTGAGAGACCTGGCGCGAATGGGATTAGCAAGTGGTTGACTCTCAATATTTAGCTTGTGGGCTAATCCCCAGTCCATTAAGCTCTCGTCTGCTCCAGAATCAATTAGTGCTTCTATGGCATGAGTGGTGTTTAAATTAACTTTCGTGAGGTTGCGTATAGTAGACTTAGAAGCCTGGTATTGACTCACCGCCTGTAATTTCTTGGCTGGGCAGGAGCTGACGAGATGACCCGTTTCACCGCAGTAGAAACACCGACCCTCCTGTAGCCGCCGCTGACGTTCCTCAAGGGTTAGTCTAGCTCTTCCCAGTTGCATGGGTTCTTCCTCTGGAGCTGCCTGAAGGTGAGGTAGAGTGCTGGGTGGTGATCGTTGCTGCGTCGGCCATTTTGATGCAGGTGTGGTGGTCATCCTTCCTGGTTCCCGTGGCGTGGACTCGCGCTGTTGTTGGAATTGCCTCCGTCTGTTGTCGGTACGGATGGCGAGTGCGATGAGAGCGTCTAGATCAGCCGGTAAATCCAGGGGTACTAGCAGGTCCTGAATCGTGGGTGTCAAACCTTTCAAAAACGTGTCGTATAGTGCCGTATTGTTCCAGCCGCTCTCTGCTGCTAGCGTACGGAAGTGAATGGCATAATCACACACGGAGTTCTTGCCTTGTCTCAAATTGCTTAATTGCTGGGCTTCCTCTCGGCTGGAGCTCACCGGGTCGAATGTCCTTTTTAATGCCCCGTGAAAACCTGCGAGGGTGTCACAGACTGTGGCTCCCCTGCTCCATTCAGCAGAAGCCCAGGCTTTGGCTCTGCCGGTTAAATGTGAGATCATGAAAGCCACCTTAGAACGTTCGGTGGGAAATGCGTGAGGTGATAACTCAAAGTGAATAGAACAGTCCACAATGAAAGTCTTACATAACCCCGGTTCTCCGTTGTACGGGGTTGGTGCGGCCAATTTGCAGGTGGCACCTCCGACGTGTGGTGGCGGTCCTGGGGCGCTGACTGTGGTTGGTGTCGGAGCTGCTGCACTCGTCCGGCCGAGCTGGCCCAGGAGCTCATGAATCTGGGTGGAGATCTGACTCATGTTGGCTGCCATGGCGGTTTGAAACTCCTCCTGGCGAATGAGACGGGCTTCCTGGGTGCGCATGATCTCTAACAGCCGTTCTGCCTCTGCTGGGTCCATACTGGCCAGAGTATACTGTCAGGCTGTGGCGGAAAGAAGGACTCAGATGCAGAGTAGCAGCGGTTAAGGCAGGTTTTATTTCTTTGAATCAGTTTTCTCTGAGACAGTAGTGACAAACAATCAGGCTGTGAAATCTCTATGGTCCGAAGACACACTAATGAAAAAAAAACACCGAACAAAAAACACTGCCGAAGGAGGAAAAAATAACTACGCTGATCTTATCAGGAATATCTATGAAATTTTAAGAAAGAAAACAAAATCGCTCCGAAGAGGAAAAGCACACAGGCTATGAAATTATCTACACTATCGTTGATACAAAACTACAAACAAAAGCGCTCCAACAAGGGAGGAAAACAAGGCTATGAAAAATCTGTAATCTTAAGAAAACAAAAAGCTAACTAGAAAAAACTATGAACGAAAAATCACTCTGACACAGAGGAAAACAAATTCAGAACAAACAAAACGTACAACTTAACTTGGCTTGGATTCACTTGGACAAGGCTGGAGATATCTTGACGAGACGACGAAAATACTCTGGCAACACAGACAGGGGAAGACAAAGACTATATACACATGGGGGAGGGGAACACAGGTGGAAACAATCAAGGATTAGGGATGACGTCAGACCATGACACAGGAGGAAGGGCAAGTGACCTGGAACGAGAGGAAAGTTACTTTTCAAAATAAAACCGGAAATTGACAAGACAAAAAACCCAAGACAAGACATCCCTCACCGCGGTGTGACAGTATCGAATATTTTCCTGAGTATCGGTATCGAGTTGAAAATTTTAGTATCGTGACAACCCTAGTATGAAATACATCCAAGCAGGCCAGCAGGCCAGGGGTGAGTGGGACTGCTGACTGGACATCTGGGGAGAAAACGGAGAACCCTTAATTTTTTTTTTTGCAGATGAGGAACCGTTAGACCTGTCGCGGGAGGTTGGGATGACCGGGGAACAGAGGCCACCAGCTGAGGAGTCTGGGGAGTCCGAACCGCAGCCAGAACCATGCAACCCCGGCAGACACACTGACGACCCGGGTATAGAGTACTGGTGTCTGGTCGAAATGGAGGAGGGGAGGATGGCAGAGGAGCGATAAGAGAGGGAGCAGCAACAGCAGTTCCGCCAGTTCGTCAGTGACACATTGACTAGTGTGAACAACAATTTAAGTTCAATCAATGCTGCACTGAATGAGCTGGTAGAGCTCACGCACTCAAGCTGCGCGTGGCTCCCGCCGCCCTCCCAGGACAAGGGGTGGACATCGCAAATAAATAAAAAAATACACATATTCTGGTGTGTCCTGTCTTTAACTGGTGTAAAATCATTTAAATATACATACCTAGAAATAACGATCAACAATCATATGGCGTACTCATGCTGCCCTGTCCATAGGTAGGTCGTCATCCCCCGGTAGGTCATCCAGGTGATTTTCCTGCACATCTGGCACGGGGAGGCGCCTCTCCGATTCCATATTGTGGAGCATGCAGCACACGACTGTAACCCGGCACACTTTTTCTGGGCTTAAGAGCATGCAGCCACCAGATTGATCCAGGCATCTAAAGCGACTTTTTAAAATGCCGAAAGTGCGCACAATGACGCCCCTGGTGACTGCGTGCGCCTGGTTGTACCGGCCCTGGCTCTCGGTGGCAGGGTTGTGGAACGGGGTCATCAGCCATGGTAGGAGAGGGTATCCCTTGTCCCCTGTGTAAAAACAACCTAAGGGTCAGTATAATGTTGCACCAGGAAATGGCATGAAAAACGGGTTTCTCGTTACTTACCTACCAGCCAGGTATCCTCGTCAGCCAACTCTGCCATTTTCTGCCACAATGATGAGTTGCGCAAAATAAAAGAGTCATGGGCCGAGCCAGGGCATGTGGCACAGACACTCAGGATGCGAGCGTTGTGGTCGCACAGGACTTGAATGTTCATGCTGTGTTGCCGTCTCTGATCTCTGTAGATGTTTTCATTTCTTGATGGTGCTCTGATTGCAACGTGGGTGCAACCCCGTGAAACCCTATTTTAATTATTCGTCTTTCAGTGGCTGTTGCTGGCATTCGGATGAACCGGTTGGTGAAGTGCAACATTGCGTCCACAAATTGTGTCAAACACCTTGACACAGAAGCTTGCGATACATGGACCACATCACCAGCCACCCTCTGAAATGAGCCAGATGCAAGCACCGACAGCGCAGTGGTTACTTTAATAACTACCGGTAAGGCATGGGGATGATTGGTCTGAGTTGAGAGCTGCTCGTCCAAAAGCCGGCAGAGTTGCATTATGCCTTCACGGTCGAAACGAAACCTTTGGATGCATTCAACATCCGTGAGCCCCAGGATGTCCAAACGTGGCCGATATATGCGCCATCACCTCGCAATGCGCCGTTGACGCGCTCTCCTCCTCTACCATTCATGGAGAACCACAGCCAGGTACACGATGGGCATTTTGATGTCTGATTGTGAACTCACAGCCCTCACAGTCCTTTTTATACTCATCTTAATAGATGTTTCCAGGTGTTTCCAATTTAAGTCGTCATCACGGTTGACATTATCATTACATCAATATAAATATAAATGTTGTAGGCCTATAATATTGTGTAACAAATAAGGGGAGAAAGAAAAAAACTTCGTGACATTGATTGTTTTAATACATTTGATAGCTTTCTGGGAGTCTCTTTTACAATATTATTCCTACATGTGGCGTGAATTGTAACTGCATCCCAACTTTAAGTGCAATATTATGTTTCATCTTCCAGTGGCGCGTGACTTACTACAGCCTCTGAAGCGCGTAAGAGGAGAAGCGCTTAAGTCAGTGGGAGAATACACGCAAGGCCAGATTTGAAAGGAAACACCCACATTTTCGGGTTGCTCCACCCCAAGTGCGCATCTCGACTGAAGGTGCTTAAGCGGCGATAAGTCAGTGGGAGAATCTGCGCAGTCCAAAAGCGCGCAGCTGCGCGCCTTTTCCATCTTACGCGCATGGGAGAATAGGGCCCTTAGTTATTTGATGCTATTAAAAGGGGGTAGATTGATTCTGGTAGATGTATGGACAGGTAATCAAAACCATGGCTCCACCGCCAAATCACTACTGCGCAGGTCTGGCTCCAAATTCCCATTCAAAAATCCACTGACCCCAATACGAGGGAACCAGAAGTACAAAAACGCTTACCGATTTTGGGGTTGTCTGACTTATTTCAGTAGTACTCTATTAAAATGTCTGCACACCAGTGGCGTCATTAGGCCTATTTTAGGGGGGCTGAAGCCCCCCTATAATATTCTTAAGCCCCCCTAAATAATTTGATGTTTTTATTAAAAAAGAAAAAAAAAAAGAATATTTAATTTTTTTTTTTTTTTTACATAAAAGTGCCGACAAATTAAATATAAAGTGGCCAGAATATGAGTTTAAATAAATAATCATATAACTTGTCATTATTCACCTAAATATGATCATAAATCTGTCAGTTTCCCTTCACTTCATAGTGTAAGGTAGAGAGAGCCGCTTCAGTGCGTCGTAATGCAATCCATTCCACTTGTTCATATAGGGCCCTATTCTCCTGTCCGCGCGTAAGTCCTGATTTACGCGGCTGGACTTAAGCGCTTTTCATTTACGCGGATTCTCCCATCCAGACTTCTGACACACCCACCGCGCGTAAGTCGGGAATCGAGGCGGCCTCATCAGAGAGGTGTGATTCATTGAAAACGGAGGCAGACCTGGCCATGTCATCATTCATTTCGGCTGTCTGGAAATCATGGAACATGGAGTTTTCCTAAGACTTGTGAATGCCATTGAAATCCGTGCAAAAGATAAACCAGACTTTAAATTTGAAAAGGCCTCACACTTAGAAGGAGAGCATGTTTTATGCTGTATGAAATACATCCAATAAAATATTTAAATCAGAACACTGTGCATATGACTGAATAGCAAACATGTTTACAAGTCATCAATGAAATCACAGAGGATGAGAGGTGTGCCTATACCGCGCTCGCAGCTTACTGAAATCACCTCCACCTGTCGTCGATTGGGGAACCCGGCAACCCCGTGAAACCCTATTTTAATTCTTCGTCTTTCAGCGGCTGTTGCTGGCATTCGGATGAACCGGTTGGTGAAGTGCAACATTGTGTCCACAAATTGTGTCAAACACCTTGACACAGAAGCTTGCGATACATGGACCACATCACCAGCCACCCTCTGAAATGAGCCAGATGCAAGCACCGACAGCGCAGTGGTTACTTTAATAATTACCGGTAAGGCATGGGGATGATTGGTCTGAGTTGAGAGCTGCTCGTCCAAAAGCCGGCAGAGTTGCATTATGCCTTCACGGTCGAAACGAAACCTTTGGATGCATTCAACATCCGTGAGCCCCAGGATGTCCAAACGTGGCCGATATATGCGCCGTGCATCGCAATGCGCCGTTGACGCGCTCTCCTCCTCTCCCATTCACGCAGAACCACAGCCAGGTACACGATGGGCATTTTGATGTCTGATTGTGAACTCACAGCCCTCACAGTCCTTTTTATACTCATCTTAATAGATGTTTCCAGGTGTTTCCAATTTAAGTCGTCATCACGGTTGACATTATCATTACATCAATATAAATAAAAATGTTGTAGGCCTATAATATTCTGTAACAAATAAGGGGAGAAAGAAAAAACTTCGTGACATTGATTGTTTGAATACATTTGATAGCTTTCTGGGAGTCTCTTTTACAATATTATTCCTACATGTGGAGTAAATTGTAACTGCATCCCAACTTTAAGTGCAATATTATGTTTCACCTTCCGGTGGTGCGTGACTTACTACAGCCTCTGAAGCGCGTAAGAGGAGAAGCGCTTAAGTCAGTGGGAGAATACGCGTAAGGCCCGTTTAGACAAGGAACGCCCAGATTTGGCAAGATTTTGAGGTTACTCCACCCAAGGTGCTTAAGTCGGCCAGAGGCGCTTAAGTGACAGACATAAGTCGACGGGAGAATGCGCTGAGAGGATATGCGCTTTTTTGCGCACCTTTTTTGACTTAAGCGCATGGGAGAATCGGGCCCATAGAGAACACCCACATCACTGAAAATCCAGTCCACGTTTTCCCTGCGACCTTGCTTGCACTCGGTACCTGCAGCGTGTGTTGTACCTTGAAGCTCACAGAGCGATTAGAACAGCATGAGGAGAAGAACGTGAATGAAGAAGAAAGGATATAAGAAAGTTTTTCAAGAAAGTAAGTATTCATCACTGCTGGTGGTAAAAATTACTTAGCTCCAGCCCCCAGCTAACAGCAGAAAGTCCCATGTAATGAATGAACCAAGTGCTCCCTGTTTGGCAAATACAAACCTAGCTTGCACACTATAGACAACCTCTGCGCACACCTCACCTTTGTTGGTTCGCGGTCAAAAGTTACATTCCAGCTCTAAAAGAATGCTGCTACTTAGCTAGCTAGTTGGTCTGAAATGCATTGTGAAGGCCCTGCAGGTTGTTTATAGAGTCAAGTGTGCACTCTTTTTACCATATACTATCTTTGGGGTCACTTCCTTCTGGAGCAGTGTTTCTCACTTTTTGCATGGATACACAGTGTGAAACAGGAGCCGAGCTCATTCACATTTGATTATCATCAGTGGATAATAATAATAATAATACACTAATAATAATCACTCCACCACCCCTATTGACCTGTAGGAGTCAGGGCAGAGGAGCACAGGGAGTGAGAGGGGAGAGACCTCTACTGGAAAGGTGAGTCTAAAGGATTTCACAGGATAGAGTCATTTGTGATGCAGACAGTCTTGGAATTGTATAATAATAATAATAATAATAATAAATAATTTCTCAGTCTTTGTTAGCTTTTTGTGAAATTTTGTGCTTGCGCGCTACGTTCGCTCACGTCCTGTGCATCTCTTGGGGGCTAAGCCTCCCCTGTCCTTAAAACCTAGTGACGCCCCTGCTGCACACGATGTTTACTCTGGCATCTTTATCTAGAATGAATCTTGTGGACATCTACAGACATAGCCAATCTATCAGCTATGAGCTATCAGCTGTAACAAAGAGTTCTTGTATCTGACTGAACATTGACTCCTGCTTGTGAGATTTTTGGGATGACTGTCTAGTTTACTAGTATATAGTTTTGTATCTTCGATAGTATATAAAAGTACACCAGTGACAATTTTTTGCTTGCCGCAAAAGGAAACAAAACAGAGTGAATGTTGATGATTGAATCTGAGCATGAAAGAACCAATTATGTGTGAACTGTAAATAGAGAGAAATCATGGTGGTCAATCAGATCAGGGCTCTGTGAAGGCCCACATCAAACTGCGCTTCTGTATAAACCTCAGTCAAAATAGGTGCAAGTATGTGAATGTACTTCTTATAGTATTTGGCTGAAAAGCCATCTAAACCCTGTGATTTAAAAAAATAATCACAAAAAAATTGATGATATAGCCACCCTAACTTTAGACTCATCGACGGGCATATCCAACATCTCCACCTGGGCTGGGGACACAGTGGGAAGATCTATCTTTGTAAAAACTTGCATTCATCTACAGATGCCTCTGATGTATACAGATTCTCATGAAACATTTTAAAACCTCCCCCTTATCATTATTAAATGTGAAATTAAGAAACTCGCATCCTTTTGTTTCAAGAGTTTTGCAGGCAGCTTGCCAGATTTTTCCCCACGTTCATAAAAGCTTGTTTTCAATCTAAAGAGAGCATTTTCTGCTTTCTTATTGTTTATCTCATTTAGCTGATATTTCAATTCATAAATGTCTTTTAACTGGTTGTCACTATAATGTTGTGACAGCTTACGTTCCATGTTTTTAATCTGAGATTCAAGCTCCTTATTTCTCATGTTGGTCACGCCTTTGATGCTTGTCACACTGTCCCCAGTCTCTCCGTTGAGCCAATATTATGATAAACAATTTTTTGTCATTCAAATTTTGTATGAACACATAATACAGACATATCACTTACAAAACCGCAAACAAGACAAGAACAAAAAGACAGTCTATAACGACAATGTAAACATTTCACATATGCGCCCATATATACTTTTTCACGAGCCCTGAATAAAAAGAAGGACGTTATTCCAGACTTCAGAAAATGTCCCTTTTGTATTGTTTCACTCGTGCCAATAAGTATTCGAAAGAGGCAGTTTCTGTTATTAGTCTAATCCATTCATTGTATTCTGGGGGTTTCATATTTTTCCAGTTCCTCACAACAACTCTGGCTTATTGGAAAATAGTTTCATTACTGCATCAAAATTGAGCTTCAGTGACCTTTTAATATGGGTTTTATTTCTCCATATGTTTGTACCACCTGCAAAAGGACTTTGGTTCGGCACTGGTTTAAAAGGGGACGTCATAGATTTCTTCATTTCTACCCAGTCCAAGTGAGAATCATATTGTCCCTAATGTTTGACTAAGTAGTTCTGACCGAGCAATCTGATTGGTCGACAACACATTTTGACCGTGCTCAAATCATCGTAACTGTCAGAGCTGGAGTAGGAAACGGCGGAAAAATACGCTACAAAATGGATCGGTTTGCTGTTAATTTTGATTTTTTTGGCAGTCTCAGTTTGGATGAATGGATGGAGGAGGATGAGAAGAACCAAATGACAAAAAGGGAAAGATTTGTGGTAAATAAAGTGATAAATCTGGAACTTCTCTGTTCTTGATAACTAGATAATAATAAGATAAAAATTACATGAATCCAAGCTGAGTATTTTATTATTATTATTTTTTTAGAAACGTTATTTATTAATTAATCATGAAAATAAATCACAAACAACCTGTCAGCTGTCAAAGTCACATTTATAGAATAAAGTGTCCCGTTTTACCGAGAGGGCCGAGCCTATTCCCTTCAGTGTGAGAGACACTATTGTGACCGCGGTGAAAACGTTTTATAAAAAATATAAAAGAAAAAAATCAATATCTTTGTTATAACTTGGGCGATAAAAATAAATAAATCATTTTCTGTTTATCTGTGCAGTATTGATTTAGTTCAGGAAATTCCGAGACCGCGATAAAACATTAACGTCAGCTCACTCATCTGGGACTAGAAAATCCTTTCTGTTGCTAGGTCGTTACTATGGGTTGGATTACTTGCTGTAGTGGTAAACTATGTTCCATTACACATATGAGTCTACTGACGGGACTGATTTTGTTTCAGTTATTAGTCAGACCCATGTGTTTAGAAAATCCTTTCTGTTGCTAGGTCGTCACTATGGGTTGGATTACTTGCTGTAGTGGTAAACTACGTTCCATTACACATATGAGTGTATTTTGTTTCAGTTATTAGTCAGACCCCATGTGTTTCCATGGAAACGTGATGCAAACTCGCAAAAACCTTTAAAATTTGAGAGCAAATTGTCTGTCAACATGGACATATTTTGAGTATACATTTTATTTTTGTTGGTATTAGTTGTATAATCTCAATATTACCCTCGAGGGTGTGCTTTAACGTCATTTGAGCACGACAGTGATGCGGTCAGCACCCTCGAGAGTAATATTGCTTAATTATATATTTTCACATTTGGGAGTGCCAAGTCACCACTTTGCCTAGGAGTGCATAACTTCTTAAAGCTGATCCTTGTCCTTTTCCCATTCCATAAATAGTCTCTGATAAGTCGATGATATTGTTGAAATATCTTATTGGGTATATGTAGTGGTAACATCATTGACATGTAATTAAATTGAGGCGCTATCACCATCTTAATGGTATGTATTTTCCCCGACAGGGTAAGATGAATTATTTTCTACCTTTCCAGATTGTTCCTTATATCCCGAAGTAAAGGTTGTATGTTAATTTCAACAATATTCCCTAAATCCACACACACACACACTCAACCTGAAGTACTTCTTGCCCTCTGGAATCCACTTGAATTGGAGAGCAGAAACAACTGATGAAAACATGTCCAAGAGACAGGCATAGCCTCCAACTTATGCCAATTCATTTTGTATCCAAAGATTTCTGAAAATGACTCAATCTTGCTTAAAACTAGAGGTATAGATTAACCAGGTTCTGAGATTAGTAATAAAATATCATCTGCATACAAAAATAATTTGTGTTCACAACCCCCCACCCATACAACCTAATTTCCTAAACCTAAAAAACCTAAACCTTATTTTTGCAGTGGCTTTAGAAATAATACAAACAGCAGAGGACTAAGAGGATCCTTGTAAGGTTGAATAGAGGTGACATCAGACCATTAGTCAGGACAGATGCTTTTGGTGGTGAATAAATTATTTTAACCATTTTAAAAATCCTTCCACAAAGCCAAATATTTCGTATGTATGCATGAGAAAAGCCCATTCCACCCTATCAAACCCCTTTTCGGTATCGCGTGAAAAGGTAGCTATGGGTGTCTTCATTACAGCTAGACCAGATGAGATCTAATACACGTCTAACACTGTCTGATGATGAGTGCCCTTAAACCAAGCCAACTTGGTCCATGCGTATAACCTGTGGTAATACACTCTCCATTCTTGTTGCAAGCATTTAAGTAAGAATTTTACTATCCACATCCACCAGACATATGGGTCTAAAGCTACTCAGCTCAATGGGTTCTTTGTCTCTCTTCAAAATCAATGTTATTGAAGCCTCATTAAACATGTCCAGCAGTTGCCCAAATGCGAATGCTTCATGTATACACCTGTCAGTATGGGCGCCAGTATATCAATATATTTTTTATAATATTTTACTGGTAACCCATCCAATCCCCATGATTTACCCACTTTGAGGGATGAAATAGGATTCCTAACTTCCTGTTCCATAATAATGTCCTCCATTTGCTTAGTCTGGTTTCTGACAGTTTTGAGAGAGTCATTTTTGAAAAAAATGATGATGGATTGGATTCCGATTTATAAAGTCTAGTATAAAATCCTTAAATACCTCATTAATTTCCCTAACACTGGTCACTACATACCCATTTTTATCCTTTATAGCTGGTATTGTAAAGCTTGCATCTTTTTGTTTCAGCTGCCTAACCAGCAGTTTGCCTGCCTTTTAAGTTACCTTTCAACCTGAACATTGCATATTCTACTTTTTTGTTGTATATTTCATTTAACTGGAATTTCAGTCAGTATGATTGTCAGCTAATGACTTTTCTGCGTCCTTAAATTGAGATTCTAGCCTAATTTTTCTTGGTTTTCTTTTTTCTTTTTGCTTGAGTAAGCTATTATTTTGCCTCCTACATAGGCCTTTGAGGCCTCCCATACAGTGCCCAATTTCTCTGTTGAACCTATCTTCCCCTAATGAATTGGTAAATGTTTGATCCTGAAATAAAGACACATTTAGTCTCCACCTGCTTCTTTATCACATCTGTCCCAATTTTCATGACCAACTGCACAGTAACATGGTCAGTTACCACAATAGGCCCAATTGTACGGTCCACCACCCCTCCTGTGAGCTCATTTGATAACAAAAATTAGCCTATTCTTGAATGTGATTTATGATTGTGCGAATAAAAGGTATTTTCTTTTTCTCTGGGATTTACAAGCCCCCAGATATCAAGCAGGCCCAGATCCTTCATCAGCAAATGTATGACCTTTCTGTCTTTTGGCACATTACTAGTGGGTGAATTTTTATCTAGAACCCCATCTTGTACCTGAGTGAAATCCCTTGCAATCATTATGTGATATATATCCTCCATCATTTCGTTCACCTTATGGGAAGATTTTGGCTCTTCCATATTTGGGGCATATGTATTGCACACATTAATCTTAATTCCATTTATCTTGGCCTCCACACATATTGTTCTGCCTTCATTATCTTTATGTTGCCTCATCATTACAAAGTTTAGTTTTTGTGGACAAGTATTGCCACCCCACACTTTTTGCTCGAGTAAGAGCTATGAAATATCTGGCCAATCTAGTCTCTCTTAAATTTAATTATCTCTGAGTCAGCTAGATGGGTCTCCTGTATAAAGGCTACATCATCTTGTTGGGAGTCAAGCATTTCTTCCGTTTTACTGGGCTCTGGGATTTATTTATGTTCCAATTGATTAACCTTATAAAGTTAGCCATACCCTGATATCTTTTATAGTTTTAAATGTAAGAAAAATAGCTGTGACATCAGATATGTAAAAAATAAACAACCACTTCATGAGCATTTAGGGTGCTGTCCAACTGTCAAATTAATCAAAAAAAAAACTGTGCGGAACACTCTGCACAAACCATACCACCGATTTCACACAAAAAAAATGACAATAGACATAGGTAGAAAAAGAAAAATGTCTGCCTTGAAGATAAACAAACAAACCCCCAATCCCCCTCCTTTTCACTATCCTCTGATAACTTATGCTTTCCCCACTCGGTCCGTGAGCCGTGTACAGTGGCCAACCCTGAAACCCCCCAAAGTTCTCTCCTAAAAATAAGAGTGTGTCCATAGTATTAAAGCCGTCACTGGCTATTCAATTAAGTCAGCAGACAGAGTGCACTCTCATTCAGCTCTATAAACACAAACTAAAAAATTCCATTCTTCATTGGGGCCTCTATCTACTAATACACAGCCTGTCATGGTCAGTGTCTGTTAACTGCAGTACAAAATACAGAGCTTGTCCATCATTTTCCTTCTAAGTAAAATATGATTAAAGCAATTCTCGTGCTTGATAATAATAAAAAACAAAAAGGGAGGTCATCCATGGCCTCAAATGGGCCCCATGTAAGTACAAAAAAGGAAAAGTTTGTAATCATGGTTAATCTCTGCCAGCAGTTCACTATTGAAATTTTCTACTGTTTTCCCATGTTGATTTTTATTCACCAGACTCTGTGGTCACCTTGTTCAGAAACTCCATGGCTTTGTTATGATCCTCTAATTTCATCCATGCTCCTTTCCAAGTGAAGTGCAGCTCTGCCAGATATGCCGGGGTTGAAACATACATCCAGGGCATGCAACCTCTTCCTCACCTCCATGAACTTGCATCTTCTCTCCGCCAACTCTCTTATCATATCTGGGAGGAAGGATAGTCTGCAGCCCGCCCATACAACACTCTGGCCACTTCTGCATTTTCCTGTTGCTACTGTCAGCACTCACTCCCGCTCAAGTAGCTCAAGAAGCAGATGATTATAGGCCTGGGAGGGTGGGTGTCATCGGGCATCGGTAGGGGGGGCTCCGGTGTATGCGTTGCAGCTGTGCATGGTCCAGCTCAATGCTGAAAGCCTCCGCGATTATTTTCCTCACACACTCCGCCTGCTTGCTGTCCTCCAGCTTCTCTTTTAGCCCCACCAACTTCAAGTTCTGGCATCTGTCCCAGTCTTGAAAAGCGGCATTGAGTTCCTCACACTTTCTGCCGTTCTTATCTGCTGCTTGTCGAAGGCCGACATTTTCATCCTCCAGCTGTGAAATCCGACTCTCTGCTTCCTCCAGTCTTTGTAGGATGCTGTTCAGAGCCCCACGTTGTCATCTTTAATCTGCTTGATATCAGTCTGCAGGACCATCAGTTGTTTGCTCACCAGGACAATCTCCTCCATGGCTTTCTCCAGAGAGGCTTGCATAGCAGACAAAACTTTTGATTCTCTCTTATCATTCCCCGTCACCGGGGTAGCTTAGGACCCACTTGTTTGGCATGCTGCACCTTACCTGCCATGCTAGTGCAGCTCATCGCTTGTCATGCAGCTCTGGTCTTGGCGCAATTTACTGTCTACATTGAATATCACCGGTGCCTAATCGGAATTAAGTTAAACTTAATGAGAAATTCCAGCCATTGTTTTGGTCATATAAAGAGTTTTCTATCTGCCGAATTTGGAAGTTATTTGGTTATCCCTTTGGGAGACTCGATTCAGGCCTGTAAAAATTTTTAAGTCGATCGGTTAAAACTTTGTTGGGTCATGGCACCAAGGAACTTTTTTATAGATGTAGGTACAGTAGATATGTGCTCCAAATTCAATTCATGTGCATCAAACTAGCTGCAGGGGCTATTCAAAAAAGTATAGACATATAGATATAGATATAAGCTTTTCAACGCAAAGGTGAATTGCCATCGAATAGTCGACTGAGTGAAAGCTTTAAGCCGAGTTTATTAAAATAAGCAATAAATTCAAAATGGCAAACTTCCTTTTGGGATTAGGTCATGGCAACAAGAAACTTTTTTGTAGGGCTTAGTGCGACACACGTGCACCAAATGTAATACATGTGTGAAACACTGCCAGGGAGCTCTTGAGGCGGTGTTCGTGGGGCCATTTTGTCAAAATCAAAAACACGTAACTTTTTGCCACAGGCATGTGCAAAGTTTAATT
Source organism: Lagodon rhomboides (assembly GCA_039737535.1). Classification (NCBI taxonomy): domain Eukaryota; kingdom Metazoa; phylum Chordata; class Actinopteri; order Spariformes; family Sparidae; genus Lagodon; species Lagodon rhomboides. The sequence goes on from CM077800.1 coordinate 26,276,064, forward strand.
AGTTTTCAAGCACCTTTAGCTCCTCCTATTAGGGAAAGAAAGACAAAAAATATAATTCCTTGCATTTTAAGAAGGTACATGTGTAGTTTATTCTGTAGCAATGGTGTGAAGAAGATGAAGGAGTCTCCGCTGACACTGACTTAGTTGTATATAAAAAGGTTTATTACAAAAAATACAGCATCTGAACAAGCACCAAAAATTGCCTGTGAGAGGATCCGAAGCCAATGTGGATCTCTCCCGATTTCCACACAGACCACACTTTTTAAAGCCTGTGAACACCTTAATGCATATTCATAATATAGCCAGTTTCTGATCAATTCGCAAGGCACAGAGCCAACCCACTCTAACATCATCTTACCCAAACCGGGGTTCAACCTATAGTTCAAATTTTATGGCACTGAGAACAACAAGTCTGAAGAATCCCATCCACCTAGGGGATATGACTTATGACCAGGGGCCTCTTCCTATTTATTTTTTCCCACGAGAATAGTTTACTCTCTGGAAAAATACACCTCACATGCTACATACAATATACACCGCTCGGGCATAACATTATGACCACCTGCCTAATATTGTGAAGGTTCCCCTTGTGCAGCCAAAACAGCTCTGACCTGTCAAGACATGGACTTAAGACCTCTGAGGGTGTCCTGTGGTGTCTGGCACCAGGACGTTTTATAGTGGATCCTCTGGGTCCTGTATGTTGCAGGGTGGGGCCTCCATGGATCAGACCTGCTCCACGAGGGCCCAAGGCCGACTTCCTTATCCGACTTCTTTATCCGACCACTCCGTCGCCTCCTGTCTGACCCGTTCGGCAGAAAAGTTGCATTGAAACACACCGCCCCGGCTACACAGTAGCGTATACGTTCTGCGCCTGCGCGAGATGCAATAAGTCTCCTAAACATCAGGTGGCGCTAGTCTCGTGCCAGTAACCCAAAACATAAAAACAGGAAATGATGGAACGGAGTGTGGACCGTAGTTATCAAAACAAAGCACACACAGTGTTAGCTCAGCATTACTTGTGTGATGTCGTGTAACGGTGGTCTCTCTTCCACCAGGGCAATCAGCTGCTTCTCAAAGTCCTCGGTCCACACAGCCACAGCTTTCAAAAATACATTGGTTTATCCCAAAAATAACGAATGAAATGTTGTTTGTAACTCTGCACCATCTCTGTTTATGTGGTTTGTTTACCATCGTCACTTCCGCCGCCCCTCCCACATGCCACGCTGATTCGCTGGCACACCGCCAATCAGAATGGTCACTGAACAGCTAGCTAACAACCAATCAGAATATCCGACGGCGTCCAACCTGTTTGCGGTGTGTCAGGGCACATTGTCCTGCATGGGGGTCACTGCTATCAGGTAGTGTTGTTGTGATGAGGGGGTGTACTTGGTCCACAACACCAGCCACTTGACATGGGTGGTTCATGTCAAGTGGCATTCACATGAATGCCAGCACCCAAGGTTTCCCAGCAGAACATCGCATTGTGATGAGATGATCAATGTTATTCACGTCACCTGTCAGTGGTTTTAATGTTGGTGTATAGATTTCAATTGTATACTTCATTGTATCGTAATGTATTGTTCTTATTCATATAATCATTAGCACAAATCATGATTATTACTTAATATTTTCATCTTGTTTATTGACTACTTTATATCAATGAACATTTATTTTCCAAATGAACTCAGTATGAGGAGTTTTTCATTCATGTATCTGATGAGGTTCTGATGTGTCAGTTTCAGCCTTTAAGAGGGAATTCTTCAGAGGATTTCACAAAAACTTTGATTTAAACTTCACTTAATGTAACTCTCCATAAATCTAAACAGGTTTTATTATGAATCACTAAGATTTATTTTGTCACTTTAATCTTTATTGCATATTTTTAATATATAATTACAAACAAACAAAACCAGCAAAAACATACACTGCTTGGGAAGTGTCTTGTATTATACACTCTCAAAAATGGGTTTGTCTATTTATTATTATTCCAGTCCGATGTCCTCATTTTGAGTCTCATTAAGCGTCCATTTTCCCATTTTCTGTCAAATTGTGCTTCTTGGAGTGTCAGTATACATGTCACTTTCTCCATCAGAAAGATCTGCTCGACAACTGCCAGCCATTGGATCTCTGTTGGCGGTGCTCCTTACCCCATTGCCTGGTGATTGCTTTTTTTCTTGCTAGCAGTATCTTAAACAGATATACATCATGTGCTGTAATGTTTTCCTTCGAGAATTTACATAAGTAGAGCACCAAACTACTTTTGGGGACCTCATATCCTAATATTAGCTGTAGTACCTGACATACCATTTCCCAAAATACAGTTATTTTTTTACATTTCCAAAAAACATGAGAATGATCAACATCATAAGACCCACATTCTCTCCAACACTTCTGATGACTGTGTAGCTGCTTGCTTTTCCTTTTCAGTAAAATAAAGAAACAAATCAGATTCTTCCATGAGAATTCCCTCCAGATTTGCGAATTGGTGGATGAATGGTGTGTCTTCCACGTATCATGCCAATTTTTCTTCTGATATTTCTACATTGAGTTCTTTTTCCCAGTTCACCTTGATATATTCAGTTGAATGATTGTCGTTAGTGCTGAATCCTTGATATAATGCCGAAATTATTCTTATATTAGTTTCCTGATATGCTTTCACACACATTATCTCTTTGGAAGGATCTGCTTGCATTTCCTCTTTTAATATTCCCTTAGTTGAAGATATCTATAGAATTCATGTGCTCCCAACTCATACATTCTTCTCAGATTTTTAAAATTCTCCATTTTTAAAAAAATACAACCTGCAATATGCTCTTTAATCAACTGACGCACTTAAAGCATAAAAGATAAAGTTCAACACAACTGGGACAGAGAGCTGGAAATCCAGCAAGTTGACCTTGAGTTTAGATTTTCTTTTTGTCAAACTAGTGGTGAATGTTTTCGATGAAATGCTGAATAACATACAAACTGGATGCATCAAAACTTTAGGAGGACACAACTCACCAGTAAAACTACCGTAATCTGAATACCCAGTAATTTTTGGTTGAAGATTTTTTTACATTTAGCCCATGGTCAAATAAAAACATTAAAATTATCTTTATTAATGAATTAGTCCAGCTTTGATCTGCATCAATTTAATGGCTTATTCATATTAACAACTTACTATCAAGACATTTGAAATGAGCCTTTTCTGATGTGAAAATCACAAATTCACTTGTGAATTCAATATTTTCAAATGCTATATGCATATATGCATATGCTTTGTGCATGAAAATTTCCATAATATGAAATTTCATGTGACTTACATACATCCACATGTGTTTGGCTTTTTTCACGTTCATGAAATCACATGAAATTTGCTTCTTCACGTGTGATTTCCAGTTTTTACATGCAATGTCGATTTCCACATGTGAACTAAAGCAAAATTGAAATATGCGAATTGTCATATCAAATGTGAGCTGGCTATTATCACAAGTGTTTGGCTACTTTCACATATGAATGAAAATCTCCACCAGAGAAAAATTAACATTCTCACATTCATGCATACAAATTTGCTTTTTAATCACATGTTGATTAGAATTTCCACCCTGCAAACTTGCAGAAAAAGTGTATTTCAAAATAACTTTTAATTTGCAGATACTCCATTAATAAACCCTTTCCCTACAACTAACTCTTAATGTTTGGAGCTCCCTGTATTTTTTGGTAACCATTAATGTCATTTGTTGCTGTATTTACAGTAAATCTAACATCTAAAAGACTAACAAGTGATCCAACCAGCTGATCAGCTCATGTTTAACTGTTGTTACTTTGTACTGACTTCAGACTGACAGATTTTTGTGTAGAACCATTTGGTTGAAAACGTTGAGTTGCTGTTTTTCCATATTCTGCACCAGATGGAGTGACCCACTTACTGAGAGAGAGAGAGAGGCGCTGTGCCATTTCTGGTGACTAATACCCCCTCCACCCACACCTCAACACACAAACACACACAGATGCACACACACTGAGCTGTATCGGTGTGTTTGCAGTCTTGTTGTTTCTCTGATGATTCTGTTTGTTAAAAATAAAGATGTCTGTGAATAAATGAGTGTTGACAGTGAACGTCAGCGCCTGTTATTGTAGTTTTTCATTTTTCCAGTTCAGGAACCTTCAGTCTAACACTCACTGCTGCTTCCTGCCACAAAAAAACTGCGGCTCACTTTAAATCAAATACAGGTACTTTTTACACCAAACCATTACCCCTTTTAACATCTCTTTCTTTTAATTGTTTGGTCTTTTCATGGCACAAACAAAGAGTGACAGGAAATGGGGGGGGGGAGAGAGAGAGAGAGAGAGAGAGAGAGAGAGAGAGAGAGAGAGAGAGATAGGATGACCTGCAGCAAAGGTTCACAAGCTAGAATTGAACCCAGTACCTCTGCGACAAGGACATGAGGTGCATAATCTACCAACTGAGCTACTGGGGTGCCTCAAACCATTGTCTTTTACAGGAGATTTTCAAATCAAATAACAGAATAAAATTAGGTTATTTGTATGAAAATATTGTAAATGATTGTTCAAATGATTTATGAGTATGATAATCAGACTGACTTTCCATATAATTTTTACTATGCTCTACATCATGTTATTGCATATGGCTAGCAAATTATGGCCATTCACAGTAGTCAGTTTCAAGTTGTTCCACTGGAGTGTGTAACCACAGTGGTGCATCAGCAAGAATGCAGAGAGGTTGGGGTCTTATTTTCAATAAAGTATATTAATAACAGGTAGGTAAAGTGATTTTGGGTTTTTTGAAATATAAAAAACCTTCACCTAATATCCCTTAAACAATGGAACTTACTTGTTTCTGACCACACAAAAGCATGGATAGATCACAGATGGCAAATTCCAAACAAAACTGACATCAGATGCCTTTACCTCTCATCCACTTCTGACTGCAAACTACATCCAACATGGCCCCAAGCACATGTTTTGCAGGTAGGTGCAAATACCAAGGCACTGATTGGCTTATCCCTACCACAGGACAATAAAAAACGATGTGGATATGCATATCTAAGTGACTAACCTACTATTGTACAACTATAATATACATGTTAACAAGTCCTTCATTACAGCCGCCCCCAAATTTGCACTGTCAAATTTTCTGTCTCTGTCTCTTGTGCCGATCCTTCCATCTGCTCTTGGAATGACCTTGGTGACAAGGCTGACAGGCCAGAGCACTCTCGGGAGCTGTGGGTCCACGATCATGGCAACAATGCCGCACTGTAGACTTCAGTGTTACTGGGTCCTGGTCTGCAACATCACTGGACACCCCAGGGTTTTGAGCTGAGGATGCCCTCCACCTTAATCAGTACTGTGCACAGAACTTCCTCTGTTACAGTCTGCATTTGGACTGTGGCATACAGAGCAACTTTGATCGATTAAATTTATCTCCCCCAAATGCTCCCAAAGTGTGGCACAATTGGTGGATGTATCAGGCTTCAGGAATCAATTCTGGTCCATACCACTCAAGACAACTATGTGGACAACCTGAGTGGTGAGGCACCTATGTAATATCCCCCAGGGCTTTTTTATTGCTCCATCTGACACTGACCATGAAGGGACCAAAGAAATCCATGCCTGTAGAGAACAAGTGTGGTTTCAGTAACCACAGAGGGGAAGTCTGCAATCTGTGGGAGTTTAGGTTTTGCCTAGTGCTGATGCCGCTTTTACAGCCTCTCGTCCATGGAGGATCCAGTACTTTCGGCTGAGTTCTGCAAAGATCCGCTCAGATCCTGGATGACGGAGGTCTCAGTCAGCATCCTCAATGTTCACCTGGTGGGCTGGGTCCAGAACAATAAGATGATAATTTCTGTGTCAAGCAAAACACTGTAATGCAGTCTACCTCCGACCCCGCTCAGTTTCAGTTGATCGTCATATTTAGGGGATTAGGTGCTGAAGTTCCTCAGCAAAGCAGTTCACCTGGGCTTGTCTAAGCAGGTTTCTTTCCACTTCCTGATAGTCTTTTAGTCCAGTTTACTGGTTACCACACAACAGCTTCTACCATGTCTCGGAAAAATGTAAACTGACTGGGATCAGGTTGGTGAGGAAGAGAAGCAGTGACAATGGAACCACACAATACGGCCTTGCGCAGCTCTGTGCCATTGCAAGGCTCATTCTCTGGCTTACTAGGACAGCACTTTGGTGACAGGGGCAAGAATCCTGGGCCCTGGCTCCACTGGCTCTTCCATGCCAGCTCCCTTAGGGTCTTCCCTCGGGAAGTGTTGTCTGCAGGATTGTTTGCAGAATCCTCGTACCTCCAGGCTTGGACAGTCAGCTCCTGGATCTCCATGACTCTGGTGCCCATAAACAGCTTAAATCTGCAGGAGTCTGGCGGGAGCCAGATGAGAACTGTGTAGCTGCAGAGCACCAGTCGCGAAGCACCAAAGTGAGTTCACAATGCAACAGAGCTGCAAGCTTGGCACCAGTCAGTGCTGCGCATACCACCAACCATGGCATAGACTTCTGCCGCTTGGGGGCCACTCTCGACCCTGCTGTCAGAAAGGCTATCTCAACCTTCCCTCCTGGTCCCTCCATGCACAGGTAAGTAACTGAGCCATAGCTCTTCTCAGATGCAGGGGCAACGTGGCAGAACGATCTCTGGGAGATGTTAAAGCTCATCTTCCCAGACAAGCCAGGCCTTAAGGGTGTTGTCTGGCAGGGACAGGTCATCCCAATCTCTCTCTCCATTCCACAGGTGCTCTACAATGACATTAGCTCAAGTGGTGAGGGGAACAACAAGGCCTATTGGATCAAAAAGCTTTGCTAGTGTGCTGTAGATGGTCCTCGTTCGGTGTCAGTGTCAATAAGTCAGCACTTGTATCCAGGGGTGTCTGAGACACAAAACCATTGAGGACCAAGTGCAAGTTCCTGTGTGTCTGCCATATATCCCATGAGCCATTACTCACTATTCTGTGATCTCCCCTCTTTTGGAAGGTGACCTATGACTTCTTGGACATTGCTTGTCCACTGGCACAGCTCAAACCCACCTAACAATGCCTTCAGACTGTATGCCAGAGTGAGGAGACAGATGCAGAGGGGGTACAAGTACCTCATAAACCCAACACGCAAATTGGGGCGGCTGTGGCTCAGGGGTAGAGCCAGCGTCTTGTTATCGGAAGCGGCTGGTTTGATTCCCCTGGTCTGCATGTTGAAGTTTCCTTGGGCAAGATACTGAAACCCAAATTGCTCCTGATGTGCTGGTAGGCATCTTGCATGGCAGCCACCGCCATCAGTGTATGAATGTATGTATGAATTACTGTAAGTCGCTTTGGACAAAAGCGTCTGCTAAATGCCCTAAAATGTAAATGTAAAATGTAAATCTAATGGTAGCTTGGACACCAGTTGGGTGACATGGGATCTGCACTGAAGCTGCATGTGGCACTGATGGCTGCCCAGTTGAGCTGTACTCTAACTAACTGCTAGCTGGGTTGGAGTGTGTAACCACTGTGGTGCATCAGCAAGAATGCAGAGAGGTTGGGGTCTTATTTTCAATGAAGTATATTAATAACAGGTAGGTAAAGTGATTGTGGGTGTTTCTATATAAAACAGGAAAACAAACAATATCAGTACACAAGCACAACAACAGCACTAACAGGAGGTATTTAACAACACTAGTGGTACAATACTGATAGCAGACCATTTGACTCACCTTAAACATAGCTGCTAATTAGCAAGTGACATGAACATTAGCACAAGACTTATGCCATTATAATGCACTCCAGTAATAATGCTGACATCAAACATGCAGAATGACTCTAGACGTACAAATATGTGTATCTGCATTACAACATGGCAGTAACGACCGCTGATTTAGCATAACTGTTACTAACTATTGCTAATGGTAACATGGGGCCGACTCTACAAAGCATATATATATTTATATATATAGCAAATAAAACTCCAAGTGCAAAACTTTCCTTCTGCGCGGTGATGCACTGTAGTCCAGTCACAAGTGTAGTTCCAGTCACAACGTACAACACGGGCTTGTGACGCTCTGAACTCAACAAGCCGAGTGCCATCTAGATCCATGTTCACCAACACAATCTAGACAGACAAATAACATTACAGGTAAGAGGGAAATGTGTATTTTTCATTTTGTGGTGATCTGTCTATAGATAGTTCACTCTGTCTATATATAGTTGACTGTGAACTCAAGGTGCGCTGCGTTTTGTTTTTGGTTGCCTGTTGCCATAACTTCTGGGATGGAATGAGAAATTAGTCTATGAATAAGTAATGTGAATAAAACTTTAGAACAATAACTCGCCTGTGAACATTTCTGCCTGAGTCATGTAGATTTTCATCAGCAATAGTGGTTGTTCAATGATGTTCACCACCTGCAGAGTGTGTTTGACCGCTGGAACATTTGTGTTTATACATGGTAGTATACATTTGCCCCAAACAGCCAGATTACTTTACTGTACATTGCCCGTCAGCTAGCGAGCAACAGCAGGCACCAAGGGTGTGTCTATGTTTGAATTCAGGTCACCGCCTCATTCAATTCACTACTCACCAGAGACTCCAATTCGCTCTCTAATTTACCCTCTTCTCTGAAGGTTATCACATTAAATAGATATACACTAGAGCTGTACAATACTTTTAATCCTCACACAACTAACTCATCATACAACCGCAATCAGCAATCTGATGAAGTGAACACTCACAAGTCATACATATAGGAATCTTTCCCACCTCTACCATTCATCCCACATATCATGTTGATGACATTAATTTCAGTCATTTACACAGCTCTGTCTTTTGCTCAAACTGTCCTCAGATTAGCAGATTTTGGGACAATGTGTTCTTATTGGGCTACTGCTCCTCACTGTCCTTAACTCTTTCTCTGTTGATGTTGTTGGATGACTTAGAGTTACTGCCTGTTATGTAACCACACACACACACACACACACACACACACACACACACACACACAGTGAAAGTTTTCAGCTGTGCCTTTGTTTGGTGTTTGGGTTGGATGTTGCTATGGTAACGCTGACTGGAAACCAAAACAGAGGTAGAAAAGGAAAGCATGACAGGAGACTGTAAATCATATCTGTAAACATTCAGAGAGGGAACCAATTCAACCAATCAGGGTTTTTTTTTCTTATTTCATGTGACTGATCACTTTCTAACCCCATCACACCTCAACGCATGCTCAGAGAGGGTTTGTTTGTTTGGACAAATGGTAATGTAAAAGTTTTAAAAACGTAAATCAACTAAATGAATGAATGAATGACTGGAACGAAGAAGAGTCAAATTAAGAGAATTAATTTATATATGGGAATGGAAATGAAGCTCGTTGTGTGCAATTACACTGATGTCATAGCTGAAAAGCTGAGTTCAGAGCTAAAATGTTATGCAACCAAATGTTTTGTCACTGAAGAAAACAACATTTTTTGCTTCAAAACAAAACAACAAACTGAGCAGATCTGACAGGAAACACAAGTGATCATATGAAAAAAATCATTTTTATAATCAATGTTGCTCTGAAACTGACGGAGGGATGATGGAGGTGTGCAGTGATGGAGGGATGGATGGAGGAATGTATTATTGGCTCTGTAGTTGTTTGAGGGTGACTCAGATGCTCCGCCCACAGAAGCGCTGAGTCACCATGAACCACCAAGTACTGTGTGTGTGTGTGTGTGTGTGTGTGTGTGTGTGTGTGTGATGTACCTGATTTAAATGTCAGTAAAGTGCGAATCTGACTCTCTCTCACAGTTTTTTCTTCGTCTTTCAATCGGACAATGTGACTCTGTGAGGTTAGAGCAGGAACAACATAACGAGGCTCAAACTCATTGACCTCCTTGATGTTGTAAAGTTTAGAGGCATTCATTTTTTCTCCTTGTAGCCCGGTCTAAAAATATTTCACTTTAGATCAAATACATCTGTTAAAGGGGATATATGGCGAACTCACTTTTTTAGTGCTTGTGCACATACATTTTGGTTTCTGGAGTGCTGTGAAACTGTGAAATAAGACATCTCGGTAAGTGTTTGTGGGCAGCCTAGGTCAGAAAACATGGGATTCAACAAGCTGTACAGATTTTTGCCTTCTTCTTATGTGAAGTGGAAGCTCATTTGAACAATACTGCCCCATTCTGAATATCCCTGGCAATGGCTTGAGAGCTACTTTTGCAAATGAACACCATCTTTTTTTTTGTAAGTACCAGACTCGCTGAGGTAATGTTGGAGGTGAATGTTAAGCCCATATGCACTGTTGTTGGCTGCACAGACCAGCACAAATCACTACATTGGCCACCACCAGGGGTAGGCTGGCCATATGGAGGATTCGGGAGTATTCCCGAACGGCCAGTCTGTCAGACTGGGTCAATCTAATATTTTGCATATTAAGGGGAGATACAATCGACCCCTTCCAACTTGAGCTGATCCTTGTTTCTATTGAAATGTGATTGGCTCAGCCGCTCAGTCAGTCATTAAACACTTTCCTGTTTAAAAAAAGATATAAAAGAAAGAGGAGCGGAATAAATTCAAATTAGCAAAACATGCTAAAAAGAAAGAAGCCGGAGAAAGAGATGAGTGGAGCAGAAAAATTAAGGGCAAAAAAGAAAAAAAGGTTAATACAGGATGCAGCCAAATGCGCCAAATTGACCAAGCTTTTCCGTGGGGGAGGGGCGAGGGTCAGCGTCTGTCACCTTCATCCTCCACCACATGCAACCTTTAAATCATACAGCTCTTTTATACACTTATCATTAAACACACACAAACACGCACACAGTTAGTTTTGATTGTTGAAAAAACATAGTGTGGGATTATGAGTATGCATAGTATGTGTCAGCATATGTACTTCAATACACTCTACTGACTGACTAATCTGTGTGTGTTGTGTTGGATATCATTAGATTGTTTTTATACTGCGAATAAAGTATTCGTGTTAATATTACGGTTCCACTTGCGTCCGTCATGAGATCAGATAAAAGGCCTCTCCAAACCAAGCTCCCGGGCTGAATTTGGTAGAGACATGACTGGAAGTCATAAGCAGGGTAGAATGGATCAGTAACAGGTTATTTAGCATGGATAAAAAGTACAGAGGGAACACAATGGACATTTCTCTATGTAGCGTTAAGTTTCACTTTCACTTCGATTCGGTCTTGTCCCCCAGTTTAAAACACATGGTAATGACTTTACCGTTATTTATAATCCATCGATGAGAATCAAGGCTGAGGACAGTCAATAGTAGGTCCAGCATGCTAGTAGCAGAACAACTTCCCCTTTCAGCAAACTGATCAGTGGGGGTTCCCAACACGCCACAGACCCGGACCATGGAGTGACACTCCCACAGCGCCCCAACAACCTGCAGCATTTCATGTCACCACTGTCTGCTTGCTATGCGTGTGTAGCATACGCGTCCACAGGCAACACGACATCAGATCTGGAGTGAACACAGGAGGGTCAATTAAGTTCTGCCTCTTTGCCATTTTACCTCATGGCTCAGTTACAAAGAAGCTGGAAAGGTCATTCAAAAATGCATTAAGGCAGCTACACCCCACCCCACCCTCTGTGACTGGCTCTGAGACTTTCTGACTGGCAGGCCCCAGTCTGTCAGGATTGGAAATAGGACTTCAGCCAGCATTATCACAAACATTGGCACTCCACAGGGATGTGTCCTCAGCCCCATCCTCTACACCCTGTTCACCTATGACTGTGTCGCCTCCCACAAAGACAACATCATCATAAAGTTCGCAGACGACACCGCAGTGATAGGATGCATCACTGGCGGGGACGAAGCGGCCTACAGGAGCATGGTGGCCAGTCTGGTGTCATGGTGTGAGGACAACAACCTCACCCTCAACAGGGACAAGATGAAGGAGATGATAGTGGACATGAGGAAGAAGAGGAGACCTCATCGGCCACTGTACATCCAGGAGCTTGAAGTAGAGGGGGGTGAGCAGACCTCACTTGGTCACTCAACACCACACAGCTGGTTAAGGGGCCCAACAGTGGCTGTATTTTCTGAGGAGGCTGAGGAAGTTTGGCATGTCACCAGAGATCATCAGCAACTTCTACAGCTGCATTGTTGAGAGCATCTTTAGCAGGACTTCTGTTATGGACAAACGCCTGCAGAAAGTGGTAAAGACTGCTGAGAAGATCACTAGGACTCCACTGCCCTCCCTGCAGAGCATCTACCACCGAGTCCATAGGAGAGCCACCTCCATCTTCAAAGACCCCACCCAGCCCCAGCATGGATTGTTCACACTTCTACCCTCAGGCTGGAGGTACAGAAGTGTTAAATCCAAGACCACCAGACTAAAGACCTCTTTCTTTCCCACTGCCATCAGACTCCTAAACAGCGGATAAGAGTTTACAATCATGTTAAAAAATTCTAACTCATAACTGTCCCGTTTACATTTTGCACATGCATAATTGCACAGCTCAGATTTGCACTGTTTTATTATTATTATTGTTGTTGCTTTTTTTCTTTATTTATCACATGTGCCTTGTAAAATAACTTTTTTGGGATATATATTCCTTTTTACATTGTTGGCATTCTGTGGACAGCAAAGGAAGAATTTCATTGTGCAGAGAAACATGTTTCCTTACTGTGCATATGTCAATAAAAACTGAATGTGAATGTGGAACAAGAAACTTAATTTTTTTATTGATTCTGGTGCCCCCTGTGGAGAAAAGTGGTGTTAGCACCAATGCCTCCTGTGGTTAAGATCTTGATCTGAATAAGACAGTTGTTTTAGAAATGAGTTAAAGAAGGTAATACTACCCTCTAGGTGCCCTAATAGAGCTGTTGGACAATCAGAGGGAGGGAGAGATATCATATAGGGGAACATGATGAATATTTTCATGGTCCTGATAACATTAGACCCTGTTCTCACCAGTCCCCAAGTGCCACATCCCCCCGGGGTGGGATGACAGTGGTTCATGATGAATCTTTTGTTTTAACAGGCCATATGTCCAATGGTTGCCTGATGTTAATGGGTGGTGCTTGTGTTTTTCTCATGGTTTGTAAAAACAACCAGCCAGCGGCAGAGCTGATGCAGTAAAAAGGGATGACGGAGGTGAGCTGCCCTGCCACTGCTTTGCCATCCAGCCTGTACATGCTATAGCATAAGCTCAGGGACACTGCAGTTGCTGCGAAGAGCAGCACTGGAGGATGAGTGACCCTGAGAGGAGTAGCAGAAGACCAAGAGAAAGGTCTAAGAGATAAGTGTGTTTAAGCTACAGCTCATAAACTGCCGTAAACAGAGCAGTTTGAGTCAGACCTACTGTATGAGTCAATAAAGCCATAACAAAGAACTTCCGGGTCACATAAATCAAAGAAATTAAATAGCAACATCATCGTTTTTGCAATCCCGTATTTTTGATCTGAGCATAAAATAGAAAGTACGAAAAACCAAGCCTTATTTGTTTTTTGTATCACACTCAAAATAAATAAACAATTTAACAAATAATGAAATAACGAAGAACTTTGGCTTCTCAATTGAGCATGAGCACTTCGCTCCACTACATCAGCTGTCCGGCTGGTACCGCCATCGCTGAGAGCAAACAAACGTTGTTCAGTGAAGTCACGACTCCTCTCTGTTCGGGCACCTCAGTGGTGGAACGAACTCCCGACCAGTGTCAGGACAGCAGAGTCACTCGCCATCTTCCTCAAAAGACTCAAGACTCACTTGTTCAGACTTCACCTTGACCCCGCATAACAAAAAAAACATATATGCACTTGTATGTTCTTACCCTTAGCACTTATGTGCTTAAGGTATCCTTGATAAATAGCAGCTACTATGCTCAGACGAGGGCTTGAAAATAGTTTCTATTTTTTGGTTCTTACTTTATTGACAGTGATATGTTGTGGTCTCTTTCTTGTGACAAATATACTTATTGTATGTCGCTTTGGACAAACGCGTCTGCTAAATGCCCTAAATGTAAATGTAATGTAAATGCAATTGAATATCAAATGAACGAATGACACACGGACCATTCAGGTCTCTCATTAGCTAAATGCTAAACATTTCAGATCTGACACTAACTCCATTGTTAGTTGCCGTTAATGATAATGTTACAGGCCTTAAACTGTTAGGCTCAAACTTTAGTCTTACATTTTTTTTTGTTAACATCTGTATTTTAGTCAGCTGGCACACAGAATCTCAATACATTTAAACAGGGGCGTCGCTAGGAGTGCAATACATCCGCAGATAGAGTCTTTTTTTAATGGGGGTCCGGGGATTTTGTGAGTTTACCCATGGTTCATAGCAGTAGTCGGTTATGCTCTTCCGGTTAAACTGGTTGGACAAAAATCGGAGGTAAGTAAGGTAAGGAGTGTAAGGATGTGTAAGTAAGGATGTTTTAAAAAGTCGTGAGGACAGTTCTGTGCCCCTTGTATAAATGGTTATTCAATTTGACACATGTATTGATTATTAGGCCACCTACATCCATGATAACACTCTGTCTCAGACTACGTAGCATACCCTTTTGACAATGACAGTATACAATATTATATGTAATATAACATAACAGATTTGCAATTTCAGATATAATATTCAACTTGCTCGTAGGCTACTAATGCAACAGTAATGAATGTAAAAACAATAATTAACAAATACGAGGCAAAATATAATGATATAGATATTAATACTGTAGCCAAATAGCTAACGTTAATGCTAATCAGCACATATGCTACTGAAAAAAACGAGGAAATAACAGGAAATAACTGCCATTACAGTTAAACTTATGAGGTCCATCTTCAACGTCTTGATTCATTTTAACGCTGCTGCTGCTGGAAGTAGCCGTCTGAGTCACAGTCGCATGGACTAGCTTTCGCCTCTTCTTTGGAGGAAGTTGGTGGTAGCCCAGATAGAGCTCCGGATCAGGGTGCAGTTCCATGAGCTTTTTATCAATGAAGTGGAAGGAGCAAACATACACTCTCTTCGGGGGATATTTTAGTCTCAAAGCCGCGAGCCGCGCTAGTCTCCATTCCTCCTTCCTCGACATGGCCGTATTCAGCATTGATGTCACCGAGGTCCGGACCTCGGTATTTTTTTGAAGTACACATCATAAAAGTTGTCCAATAATTACCTAAACATAACCCTACTTGAAAGATGCAAAAAAAAAAATTGTACTAAGATAACCGATTTTATCATCTGACTAGGAGCACCGGAATAACCAGTCCTTCCAGAAAAATGCGGAGTTTTTTAGTGATTGTTGCAGGCAAAAATCCTTGATTATACAGCACGTTTTCTTAAAAAATGCGATGGAATATGCGGGATATTTATGCCATTTTAGGCGATGAAATTGCAGGAATTTGCAAAATTGTTAACCCTAACCCTAAAAAAAAAGATTACCCCAACACTGTGTTCTCACTAGGCTACTATCTTAATGTAAAGAGTCATTTCTAATGAATGAAAAAAGCAAGCATACTACATCACAGAAAGTGCTGGAAATAATTAAGTTCTCATCTTGTCAACCTTTTCATACTTTTACAAGCTTTAATGTTGTAGGCTACTGACCTTGATCCTTTCAGCCCTAGCAACTGTTTTGGAAGTTAACGCCTCGGTGTAGGTGAGCTGCTTCCGGCGGAGGTGGTTGTCCAGCGTCGACTTCTGCCTGTTGTCCGACATGCAGTTGCACAGAGTGCTTTTGGAAAATGCTTTGCTCGGTCTTTTGCGCTTATTTGGCAAATGAGATTGATTTGCAGACTTCATCATGTCTTCTTCATGGGGTTTGCAGCTTTCCGATGACGTCATTTCATAACGTTCCCAAGGCAACAGGAGGAAAATGGCTACTCATGTGTGAAGTAAACGCAACATTTTCCAACTTTCTGCGAAGATGTGACTTTTTTGCAACGAAAATGCAGGGATTATGAAATCATGCAAGCCCTGCATATTTTGCGCGGAAATTGGCAATTTATGCGCCGAAAGTGCGGCGTCTTTGAAAAAATGCGGCCCCCACATAAATGTGTGAACTTTGGCTGATTATGCATTGAATTATGCAATCGCATAATCGCGTTTGTCTGGAGGGACTGAATAACGGTGGTTTATTAGCCTACATACACAGAGAGAATCATTTAAGTAGCCTCCGAAGTAAATGCTGTGGTCAGTGAAACACAGTACAGTGAACCCTCGTTTATCGCGGGGGGTTACGTTCCAAAAAGAACCCGCGATAGGCGAAATCCGTGAAGTAGAAACCTTTATTTTTTTACAGTTATTATACAATGAAATACTCCATAAAACATTGAAAGCAAGGAACAAAACCTTTTTACAGGCCCAAGCATTTGTTTAACAAATAAAAGTACTGTATAAACGTTTGTTTTGTTTTGTTTTTTTTTACAAATAACTACTGTACTGTACTGTAAAATAATATAGTTATAAATAAATAAATGATAATTTTAATCATCAATACGAGCTTAAGGGTTAATATTGCGGGGATCAGCACCGCCCCACCGTGACGGATTGGAACGGGAGAAAATGAAAAATGATTATGAAAAAAAATACAAAGTAGCCTACAGTAGGACAAATAGTGACTCACGTGTACAGTACAGTATTTCACTGCTCTTCTGACTGAGCCGCTGCATCCTGACTCCGCTCTGTGGCGTTTTTTTCTTCTAAAGCCTGCGGTGCAGGTGTGTTTTTTGGAGAGAAGAACATAGTTATCGGTAGTTGTTGTCGCTGTTTTACGTACGTGTACATATTAAACCATAACGTTATTGACACACAGGTAGAGAAGACGCGGAGAGACTGTTTAGCCAATCAGAATGCAGAACACAATGCATGATGCAAATCCGTGAAGCAGCGAGACCGTGAAAAGTGAACCGCGTTATAGCGAGGGTTCACTGTATTACTTTGTCACTTCTATCAACTGACAATGGGGGGGGTGCTGCAAAAGCTAACCAACCATGAACCTACCTAAAGGCAAGAATGAAAACAGAAAAACAATAACAGATCATTACCAGTGATGTTTTCAATACGGACAGAGACACCAGAGTATTTGTAAGTCATCCCTCCCAACCATAGACCGATAAACTATGAAAATCGAAATGGATGTATGTTACGAGGTTGCTTCCCACTGGCAGAGTTCACGCTAGACTTTTGTGATGGTCCAAATGTCTGTAGATACTAAAGAACCATGGTGTATTGTTAGAATTGTGGCGAGGGTAGGGTGAATCACTTCACTGGAAGAGGATGTACACTGTTGCTCAACAACGCCACTCTGGGAATTTCACCCAGAGAGTTTTTTTTTAGCTAGTTCAATACTAGACACGCGGGTTCGCTCTATTCATAGGCATGAGACGTGATTCCACAAAATATATATTTTATTATAATTATTTAGATGCAGTAAAATCCAACAAAATTATCAAAATAAAGAAAAAAAGAAAGGAAAACTAATCAAAAGCAGAGGCTTTCTGGGTGGATCATTGGTCAGTGGGAGGGAGCCACCAAAATCAATAAAATGGCAAAAAGAAAAACTAATCGTCCACACACGCAACACCCGGAAGTACCCAGCACCAGGGAACAGCACACGAAATGGAGGGGAACCCGCCACCAGCCACCGTCACCACCACCGGCCTCTGACAACTGAAAAAAAGGGATAAAACAATTAGTGTGGTTGCACTTAAACAAAAGAAACCCAAAAGAAGAAAACAATTAATGAACAGGTTAAATCAAGAAACAGGAAACTAAATATACAAAATGATTCAAAACTAAGCAAATACCCAAATCTAAATTTAGACAAACAAATGAAAAGAAATCCAACTGACTGCCAAAGAATCAGAAAAGTATATATAACAATATCAAGACAAATAAATTAATCGGTGCAGCCCACACTTATACTATAAAATTTCAAATAAAAGTCATGCTCTGTTCCTGCCTTGAAACAATGCCTGCAGGCGTGCGATAGCAACAAATTGCGTCTGGGCCGTAATTAGCAGTTTTATTTTGAGAATCCACGGACTGCAATTGTTTCTAGAACTAGTCAGCTCACACAAGACAGTCAGCGGCAGGCAGGCAGGCCGGCCGAACAGACGACAGGAGACTCAGCAGCCGACAGGCAGGCAGAATAGACGACAAGCAGGAGACAAAACCGGAGACAAAGCAGCAGCAGTCCAATCGGTGGTTTAACCTAGCAGACACACAATATTAGCAATGCTGATAGGTTAGCAACACTCAAAAAGCTAATGATGCAGTTATAAGAAAAGCCAAAACATACCGTTCAACAGGAGCAGGTGCGCATAATGCTCACAAGGGGAACGGGAGAGGCGGAGCCGGACCATCAATACTTTCTATGACCACACTAGCATTAGCCACATGAAACAATATATCGCGATGTGGAGAGAGAGCACTTACCACAGCTAAACACGGGAGCACGCACAGGCAACACAGAGCAGCGCAGACGCCGTCATGGGCCAAGCAGCACGACCAAACACCGGAGCACAAAAGGGGCAGCACGAGGCAGCACAGACGCCGACACGGACACAGCAGCCGAACTCCAACCCGGAAGTGGTGCGGAAAAGAGGACGAGCAGCAGAGTGAGCCGTCTTTTAAGACTGCCCCCGCTCGCTGATAGGTCATCAGTGTGTCAATCCAATTCACCGCATAACAAGCCTGTACTTCTATGCTGCTACATTCTACCCCCCCCTTTCTGCATCGTCGTCCCGGCGATGGATAAACACAGACAAGCTAGCTCCAGGGCCTAAACAAGGCAGTATCAGCATTAGACACAAACATTTGCAACCTGAACCTCTCCAGCTGGCCGGGGGAGGTGATGTACGTTAGGGTGGTGGCCGGCAGTTGACCGTGCAGTGCGGTGGGGAGCAATGTTACTTGGGCCAGGCCCGGTGGCAGGTGAGGTGGTCACGGACGTTGCAACTTCAACAGGTGGAACGGTTAGAGGGCCAACCTGGAAACAACCTGAGGCAGAGGATGCCACCGGCACTTGGGATGTCGTTTCACGAGATGAGGTGGAGCTCGTAGAGGGCATGACGGGAGTAACCACAAAAGGTTGTTGCCCAAGAACCAGCAAATCGCAGTCAGACAGGCCTTCCTCCTCAGAGGGTGGCTCTTCCACAGATGGCGGATTCTGTGGAGAGACAGGGCCAGGAGAGTCTACTCCAATCACAGCCTTCAACATGGTGCGATGGACCCGTCTCACCTGAGTCTGATCATCCATCGGCGCAATGGTATACACTGAGCCACCCTGCCTGGGCTCCCTCACCACTCGATACTTCACAGATTTCCAACGATCACGGGTCTTATGGGGGCCCCTTGCACTAAAGTCCCGCAAAAATACCAACTGCCCTTCACTCAACGGCGGTGCCACAATACGCTGGTCATGGGTTCGCCTTCAGCGATCTGCAGCCTGTTGTAGGCGTTCCCGTGCCCCTTCAAATGCCACCTGCAATCGGGCTTGGTGTTCCTGAACCCACACACAAACCGACCCGCCAACAGGACTCTCGACTCTACCCAACAGGAAGTCTATGGGCAGGCGTGGTTCCTGGCCAAACATCAAGAAAAAAGGAGACTCTCCTGTGGCCTGATGGGGAGTCGTGTTGTAACAGTAGAGAACCTGGGGCAGACACATATTCCAGTCCCTTTTCCGGGACACAGGCAAGGTACGCAGCAAATTGTGAAGCATACGGTTAAACCACTCGCACTGACCATTCCCCTCTGGGTGGTATGGGGTAGTGCGTGATTTTACCACACCATACAAGCTACACAGCTGCTGGATCAGGGAACTTTCAAAGTTCCGGCCCTGGTCGGAATGTAACTGAGCAGGGACACCAAACTTGAAGAACCACTCTGACACCAGAACCTTTGCTACCGTAGTAGCCCGCTGATCCCGGGTGGGGACAGCTACAGTGTACTGTGGACACTGAAGACATCAGTTAGAACCAAGACGTTCTCAACACCATTCTGGGCAGGCTCAAGAGTGGTATAATCGATAGCCACAATCTCATTGGGGCGTGATGCCAACAGATGGCCCATAAAGCCACCAGCTTTTGGGTGGACATCCTTGGCAACTTGACATCTTTCACAAGTTTGACACCATTGTACCACATCAGTGGACATGCCAGGCCAGTAGCATCGGGAGCGTAAAAGTGCCAATGTTCGCTCCACTCCCTGGTGTCCATGCTCCTGGTGAACCTGTGTCAAAACCTTACCAACTAATGCACTCGGCAACAGCAGCTGAAACACGGCTTCAGCCCCATCGGGACGAAACACCTGGCGGTACAAGATCCCATCCTTCTCAGCGAGGCGGTCCCACTGCCGAAGCACGGTTAGTGTGGACTGCGACAACTGTGCCCGCTCCTCACGGCTGGGACGTCGCCTGTTACCCCAAAACTGCAACAGTTCCTGGATAACAGGATCGGCCTGCTGGGCGGTGCGAAGCTCCGAGGGGGTCTGTTGCGGCATGGAGCAATAGCAGCTTGAGCTGCCTTCGCCTTCCCCCAACCAAGCGCTTGCTGCAGCGGTTTTGGTATGGCAGTGCCTGGGAGCATCGCTTCCATGTCAGAGGGACCAGGTGGATGTTGACGAGAGAGGGCGTCTGCATTTCCATTACTCCTCCCAGACCGATATTTTAGCTCAAAATCAAACGAAGCTAACTGGGCAACCCACCTCTGCTCGGTGGCGGCCAGCTTGGCAGAAGACAGATGACTAAGGGGGTTGTTATCAGTGTACACGATACACTTATTCCCCAACAAGTATTCTCTAAACTTCTCTGTCATGGCCCACTTAAGGGCCAGAAATTCAAGCTTCATTGAGCTATAATTTGCCATATTTCTCTCTGCAGGGCTCAGACACCAACTAGCGTAGGCTATCGGCCTCACCTTGCCTGCCTGGGCTTGAGAGAGGACGGCACCCAGTCCACCATAGCTCGCATCAACCTCTAAAATGAATGAAAGGGCAAAGTCTGCATAAGCCAACACTGGTGCAGTAGTGAGCTTAGCTTTCAACGTCTCAAAACTTTGTTGGCACTCATCAGTCCAACACTGAAGAACCCCACGATCCGGTTTCCTTTTAGTTTTACCCCCGCCACACTCTGCAGCCACCCGATGCAGAGGAGCTGCCAGCTTGGCAAAGCCCTCCACAAAACGACGGTAATAGCTGGCAAAACCAAGGAACGAACGCACATCTGATGCGGTAGTGGGAACAGGCCAATTGGCTACCACCTCAATTTTGCTTGGGTCTGTGAAAACCCCGTGGCCAGAAATCACATGGCCCAAGTAGCGTACTTCCTTTTGAAAGAAGGAGCATTTGCTGAGCTTAGCCTTCAGACCCTCATGTTGAAGTCGCCCCAGCACCACCTTCAGTCTCTCCAGATGCTGTTCAACAGAAGAAGAAAACACAACAATGTCGTCCAAATATAACAACAGGGACTTACACTGTTGGTCTCCAAAGATGCGCTGCATTAACCATTGGAAAGTGCTGGGGGCATTACAGAGCCCAAAAGGCATTCGGTTCCACTCAAACAACCCAAAGGGTGTACAGAAAGCCGTCTTCGGCCGATCTGCCTCAGTAACGGGCACCTGGTTGTAACCGCTGGCCAGGTCTAGTGTGGAGAACCAACAAGCGCCAGACAGGGCATCCAAAGACTCCTCTATACGGGGTAGAGGGAAAGCATCCCTTCGGGTCTTGCTGTTGAGCTGTCTGTAGTCAACGCACATGCGTATACTACCATCCTTCTTTTTCACCAACACAATGGGAGACGCGTAGGGACTGCTACTCTCACGAATGACCTGTGATGACAGAAGCTGGTTAATGTGTTCTTTCACTACCTCATATTCTGAGGGGGGAATGCGCCTGTAGCGTTGCCTGACTGGGGTATCGTCGACCAGAGGGATGTCATTAGAAATGAGGCTCGTGCAGCCTAGGTCTCCCTCGTGAGTGGAGAAGACAGGGGTGTACTGTCTAAGTAGAGACCTCACCTGACACTGTTGCTCAGCAGACAAGACAGACAAATCCACGTCTTCCACCAGATGTTGAACACTGGGGGGAATGGTCTGAGAGGATATGGTGGCCACAACTGAGGGCACTTCGGTAACCCCTGAAGGAAGACTGACAACGTTTACGTGGTCCAGGGTACCAACAGCGGTTCGGGGGTGCAACACCACATCAGTGGAGCCAACATTGAGGATGGGTATGTAAACAGTGCCCCTGATCACTCGCACCAAAGTAGGGGAAACAAGCAACCCATCAGGCAAGCCAGAATCCAAGGGCTCACACAGTACAGTGGAGTTCGAGTACTGCTGAGAACAGGTGGCAGCAACAACCTTGGTGACACCTCCAGGAATCCGCCAGACCTTCTTACCTCTGACCTTGGCCCAACCCGGACCGTCCCGAAAGGTTGGGATGCCAGCATGGTGACACTTTTGCAGCGCCCCAGAAACTTGCGTAGGGGCCTCAGAGACGCAAGGCTGCGAAAACAAGGCCGCACCATACTGCCTGAAAAGCTCCTGATAACATTTCCTGATGACATTCATCCCCAAAACACCAGGCACGCCGCCAGGGGGGTCCTTCACCACCAAGACACCACAGCGGGGCATCAATTTGCCACACAACTGCACATCAAGCTCCAAGTAGCCAAGGTAAGGGATTTCCAGACCGTTGGCAGCTCTCAGCTCCAACCAATGACATGAGTGGAGGCGCTCCTGGCCCCAAGGCTCAAAATGTTGGTGGAAAAAGCTCTCAGAAACTGTAGACACCATAGAACCAGTATCTACCAAGCACGGGACCTTCACCCCATTCATGTCCACATCTAAATGGGGACAAGTGGAAATCAACTCAGAAATGTCTATGCTGCTCGAAGCAGCCTCTGAGCCTGTGGCGGCCCCACCCAAACTGTGGCTCTGCAGCTCGGCGGGCACTAGTTTTCCGACGTGGAGCAGAACGAGACTGACGTTCAAGATTCGAAGGGCGTTGTGAATGAAACTGAGTGAGGGGGAGCACGTACCCCATCACACTCCCGTGCAAAATGTCCAGGTTGATTGCAACGTCTACAGATTAAGGGGCCAGTACGAGGTGGACGTGGATGGCGATAAGAGTTCTGCAGCTGGGCAATGCTTCCCACAAGCCGATCAAGCTGCTCTTGCTGACGCGTCAGCATCTCCCTCATCTGACTCATCTCAGACCCTGGAGCAGCAGCTGAGGACCACCTTGAACACCATACTGAACGCCATATACTGAGGGGAGGGACTGACTGCGACTCCGCACACCACTCGGTAGACCTTCTCGCTCCCATCGGATAGCCTCTGCCCTAACATCAAGCAAAGTGGAGTCAGACTGCCCACGCACCAACTGCTTCAACTCACGGCGGAAAGAACTATCTAGCACGTGCTCAAACTGGTCTCAGAAGGGCCTCTGCATTGGGCACCTCAGCAGGTGCACACTGCTTCACCTTCTCCATGAGACCGATCAGAGAGAGAGAGAACTCCAGAAGAGTCTCTCCCTCTTGCTGCTTTCTAGAAAAGAAGGCGGCCTGCAAGGCGACATATGACTCTGTGCACCCATACAGCTCCTTTAAAATGGCAAGTTTGCTAGCAGGGTTCTCTCTCTCCGCATCAGAGCAATACTTGATCTCATCCCTGGCCTCACCCTCTAGGTGGTCGAAGAGGAAAAATGCCTGGTCCGACAGCGACAGACGCCAAGCCCTCATACACGCCTGCACCTCCTCCATCCACTCACTCAGCCCTATACCAGTCCTTCCCCTAAAGACAGGACACTTCCTATCCCTTGACACGAAAATGAGTCTCTCTGCTACAGGAAGACCAGAGGTGGAAGGAGCAGTGGTCGGGGCTGCAGAAGTGGATGGTTGAGCACTAGAGCTACCCTGTCCCTGCCGCAACTGCTCATTATCAGCTTTTAACTGCGCAATCAACTCCCTAAGTTCCTGCACTTCTTGCTCCATGATTACTGCAAATGAACTAGACTACACAAAAGCTACTATGGTGCAACGGCACCACACAAAAGGTAACTATTGTAAATACCTGACCAGAACGCTCAAAAAGAGGGGCCACTGCTGCTTTGTCTCAGTCTCTCCAACCTGTACAAACAAAAAAACAGAACACAATAAACACACAGATTAATAACAAAACAAAAAGCAATAAAGAAAAAGGAACACGTCTCAGCCGTTTCAAAGAATAGATCCTGCCAACAACGCCAAGTTTGTGGCGAGGGTAGGGTGAATCACTTCACTGGAAGAGGATGTACACTGTTGCTCAACAACACCACTCTGGGAATTTCACCCAGAGAGTTAGCTAGTTCAATACTAGACACGCGGGTTCGCTCTATTCATAGGCATGAGACGTGATTCCCCAAAATATATATTTTATTATAATTATTTAGATGCAAAAATTCCAACAAAATTATCAAAATAAAGAAAAAAAGAAAGGAAAACTAATCAAAAGCAGAGGCTTTCTGGGTGGATCATTGGTCAGTGGGAGGGAGCCACCAAAATCAATAAAATGGCAAAAAGAAAAACTAATCGTCCACACACACACACACACACAACACCCGGAAGTACCCAGCACCAGGGAACAGCACACGAAATGGAGGGGAACCCGCCACCAGCCACCGTCACCACCACCGGCCTCTGACAACTGAAAAAAAGGGATAAAACAATTAGTGTGGTTGCACTTAAACAAAAGAAACCCAAAAGAAGAAAACAATTAATGAACAGGTTAAATCAAGAAACAGGAAACTAAATATACAAAATGATTCAAAACTAAGCAAATACCCAAATCTAAATTTAGACAAACAAATGAAAAGAAATCCAACTGACTGCCAAAGAATCAGAAAAGTATATATAACAATATCAAGACAAATAACAAATTAATCGGTGCAGCCCACACTTATACTATAAAATTTCAAATAAAAGTCATGCTCTGTTCCTGCTCTGAAACAATGCCTGCAGGCGTGCGATAGCAACAAATTGCGTCTGGGCCGTAATTAGCAGTTTTATTTTGAGAATCCACGGTCTGGAATTGTTTCTAGAACTAGTCAGCTCACACAAGACAGTCAGCGGCAGGCAGGCAGGCCGGCCGAACAGACGACAGGCAGGAGACTCAGCAGCCGACAGGCAGGCAGAACAGACGACAAGCAGGAGACTCAGCAGCCGACAGGCAGACAGAACAGACGACAAGCAGGAGACTCAGCAGCCGACAGGCAGGCAGAATAGACGACAAGCAGGAGACAAAACCGGAGACAAAGCAGCAGCAGTCCAATCGGTGGTTTAACCTAGCCGACACACAATATTAGCAATGCTGATAGGTTAGCAACACTCAAAAAGCTGATAATGATGCAGTGATAAGAAAAGCCAAAACATACCGTTCAACAGGAGCAGGTGCGCATAATGCTCACAAGGGAAACGGGAGGTGGAGCCGGACCGTCAATACTTCCTATGACCACACTAGCATTAGCCACATGAAACAATATATCGCGATGTGGAGAGAGAGAGCACTTACCACAGCTAAACACGGGAGCACGCACAGGCAACACAGAGCAGCGCAGACGCCGTCATGGGCCAAGCAGCACGACCAAACACCGGAGCACAAAAGGGGCAGCACGAGGCAGCACAGACGCCGACACGGACACAGCAGCCGAACTCCAACCCGGAAGTGGTGCGGAAAAGAGGACGAGCAGCAGAGCGAGCCGTCTTTTAAGACTGCCCCCGCTCGCTGATAGGTCATCAGTGTGTCAATCCAATTCACCGCATAAGAAGCCTGTACTTCTATGCTGCTACAGAATCAAACTAAGTTTCTTTAAATCGACTCACCAATAACAGGCGGTGGGCTGAACACGTTTTATATGATATAAAATAAGTATTACATCTAAGAAAAAATTTTGACAGCTCTGCTTTGATCAAATATTTTCGTAAATTCATATCTTAATCAGTCCAGCTGGCGTCAGGTCAGTGTGTTGGCCAAAGGAGAAGCAGAGACATACTTATTAACTCAGTTTGAAGAAGACCATTGTCTATACAGCATCCATTAAAACAGGTATGGTGATAAAGTTACAAAAACAAATGCACATTCACTGACTGTTACAATGAGTGGTGTAAAAATGCATTGTCACGGAAACGTTGGTGCTTTCTCATTCTTTTGCGTCATCTGTGTAAACTCTGCTCAGTAGCTAGCCTTGGTATCTTCATGACTTCATTCTAACAGACTGTGGTAGCATGCATCAGTTGACCATGTGTTTACTTTATTCACCGACAGGTGAAAATGAAAAGACTACATCAGGCAAAGCTGAACTTTTGTAATGGAGAGGAGAAAAAACAGAATACCCAAATTATTTCCTGGCAAAGAACAATGTATTCACTGATATGAATTTAATTGCAGATGGATTTAATGATTTTTTTTGTTGGCGTTGGTCCTGGTCTGGCTAGTGAGATCGCAAGGAATGGTAGTAGAGATGATCTTGAAAGTAGTGACTTAACTGTAAATGAATCGATACTAAGGGAAACAGATGAAAATAAAATTATTGAAATTGTAAAGTCATTTAAGAGTAAGAGATCCACAGATTGGAATGATATCGACATGTTTATTGTTAAAAACATAATTGAATGTGTGGTGAAACCTCTGACACATATTTGCAATCAATCCCTAAAAACTGAAATATTTCCCTAAAAAATGAACAAAGCAAAGGTCATACCAATATACAAGACTGGAAATAGACAAGAACTGTCAAATTACAGACTTGTCTCTTTATTGCCACAATTCTCAAAAATACTAGAAAAAATCATGTATAGTAGATTAAACGATTTCATCACTAAACATGACATACTAAGTGATCAGCAAAATGGATTTAGGGCTAACTGGACAACTTCACTTGCATTAATGGAATTTGTTGAAGAAATAACAACTGCACTAGAGAAAAAAGAATATGCAATAGGAATATTCCTAGATTTAAAAAAAAAAAAAAAAAAAGCATTTGACATTGTCGACCATCTCTTATTAAAGAAAATGCATAGATATGGAGTCAGAGGGGTGGCACTATCCTGGGTTGGCAGTTACCTGGAGAATAGGTATCAATACATACAAATTAATAACAACTTTAAATCTCAATTTCAGAAGGTCAGTTGTGGGGTTCCCCAGGGCTCAGTACTGGGACCAATGTTGTTTATATTATATATAAACAGCATGTGTAAGGTTTCTAAGTTATTAAAAACGATTGTGTTTGCAGATGATACAAATCTACTCTGTTGTGGCAATAGCTTGGAACAACTCATGGTTACAGTTGAGATGGAATCGAAAAAATTAAAAGAGATGGTTTGATTATAACAAGCTAATGTTGAACCTAAATAAAACAAAATGTATAATTTTTGGAAATCGACCAATAAACTCAAACAGGAAATTTATGATAAACAATGTTGTCATTGAATGTCCGAAATCAAATTTCTTGGAATAATAATTGGCAATAAATTGTGCTGGAAGCCACATATAAATGACATTAAAACTATAATATCTAAGTCAATTGCAATACTATACAAAGTTAAAGATTTTTTTTTATAAAGTCAAAAATAATTTATTACCCAGTAGTATCCAAGAGTTGTTTCAACTGAGAGAAAATCAGTATAGCCTGAGGGGAACCAATATATTTAAGAAACAACCAGTGAGAACAAATACAAAATATCACTGTATTACAGTCAAAGGAGTCACATTATGGAACAATTGTAACAAGGAACTGAAAATATGTACATCATTAAATAAGTTCAAACGAATGTTTTAAAGATAACATACTGAATGGATATATGAGAGAATAGGATGCGTAGGTTGTTCTGTTATTTAAAAACATCTTAGTCATTAGTCTCTATGATCTGAATCTTTGATTGCAATCGTAAGTTAGGATCATTTTCCACAGTACCTCTTCTAAAAATAGCATTTTTATACCCGCCTGCCTGCGTAAAAGCTCTACACAGGTGATCTGTGATTTCTGTGCATGGATCAACCTCCATTTTACATAAATTCTCATGTAAATCAGCATTATATTTGTTTGATGCTGAAGAAAATAGGTGTTCTTCATGGTTTTCCCTCTCAAGGGCTGAGAGGAAGTGCTCTGTCAACATGAATGCAGTACTACCAGTAAATAATATGACATCCAGTTGAAGATGAAAAGGGGTCATTGTATAGAGTAATATTATTCACATGAACAGAGCTTATAAGGGAGACAGTGAGTGTAATAATTACATTTATGTGTCCTTCATTTCCATAACTCTGCCCAATATAGAATTCTCGATGGAGATTCACCTGAAAGAAAGTGCACCATTGGGATATTTCACGATAGCAAAATTCATATTAAATTAAAATACTGCTATAAAGTGTGTATTGGTTTGCCCTATTACAATTGCCTAATAACAATCATACACTGCATGAAAATGACAGATAACACAGTAGGCCTGTAAATGCTGTTGGAGATATGTTCCCAAAAGTTAAATTCAACTCACCCAATGTTGCCATATCATTCCACGTAGATGCCAAATGACCCAAGTAGAGAGGCAAATAATGATGCAGGCCTATGTATATTACAAAATATAAATACATTTGTCTTTTTTTGGTTGATCTAATTATAGATTTTCAATTTAGTTTCATAGATGACAGCATTTATGTACGTTAAAAAGAAAATTACAAAATGTTCCATTCTTGGAAGTGCAGGGAAATACCTTCAAATTTGGCTGTGAAGGTGGTTCATCAGTTGATCTGTGTCTTCTTCCTCAATTCTTGCTTTTTTAAGCCAGCTAGCTAGCTGGCTGAGGGCAGCCCAGAGAGGCCCGTCAGAACTATAGCAACCATATAGGTTCCTTATTGGAGACTTCTTTCAACTTATTTCAACAGTTCCATTTTAATCAGAAGAAAAATTAAACACACACACACAACAAGTTAAATCAAGTTTATATTTATTTCTTTTCTTACATGAATTTTTGTATTTTCTGTGACAAAATGTATTTTGATCAAACTTGGCTGGGCGGGCCAGTGAGTAACGTGGGCGGGCCAGTGCTGCCCTGACCCATTACTGGTTACGCACCTGCTCAACGTACTCCGGTGGTAACTCAGTTTACATCGACAGTACAGTAAATGCAAACAACTTTGTTCTTGTGGAGAGAACCATCTGGCAGAACTTTGTAGCTGAACTTGACATTCAAAAGACCCTTTTCTTTATCCATTTCTGCTCAAGGGGGTTTGTTTCTGCTGCCATCCACAACGTTACTGCTGCATCCCTTGTTCCCCTGTACTTAAACCTGTAAGTATTGTTTATGTACTCATACAATGAAATTACACAGTATATTGTGAAGAATTACAGGGTAAATACCTGGAAATTACATCATAAGTTGCAGGTTGTGTCATCAACTGCTACCCACTTTTCATGCCTGAATTGTTGTCTGTGCCCAAATATTTTCTTAAACCCACTCAGGTAGCCGATAGAACCTCATTCCAAGGCTGAAATGTTTCTTCACATCATGACCTCACTAATGCTCTTGATGCTGATTTGGAGCAAATCACTGCAGCCAAGTCCTATGGAGGAAAGTTAATCCATCAGCTGTGATGAAGAAAAACCAAACAGTGAAGCTTCCGCTGTAGCAGATGAAGCCCTTAAAGATCTTAAGTTAAGATGGATATTTTTACAGCGTTGTGTTGAAGTCGCTTTCTCCACTGAAGAAGAACATCTGACCTGGAGTGTTCCAGCCAGAGATGAGACAAGAGGTCAGGAAGTCATAGCAGACCATGACCCTCCTCCTCCTCCTTATCCCAGCTCTGTCTGCTCGCATCACTTCCTGCAGGCATTTGGGTTTTTGTTTTTTTTCTCTAAACAACAGCAGCTCATTCTTCAGTCTGAAGAGCAGATTTGGCTGCTGGGACGTCAGACTGGATTAAACTGTGCTGTGGTCCATTCTCGTTTTAGCTCTGACCTCCGGGCTCCAGCACACATCATACAGTCTGCTTCTAAAACTCTAGCCATTCATGTTGGAGGAAGAGTCCAGTTAGCAAAGGCAGACTCCACCTTCAGGCAAACACAAAGTCCCTAAGGGTCCTGTGAAAATATTAATGAGATATAAACTGACTTCTCATTAAAAGCTGTAACCCTGAAGTGGATTTACCTGCAGTCCTCAGATGGTTTTACTCTGAACATCTCATCTCTGACACAAAAGAGTTTTTTTTTCTACTAAAGAATGAAAACATATTGGACCTAAAATGTTGTTGCTGCCAAAATCGAATATTTTATTAAAATAGTAATGATACGACAATGTGACAATTCTACATTCCAAGTCAAAGTCATTTGCTGTCTGTGAAATAAGGCAAAACTCTATGACCGAGGCCTTTTTCTACTATGTCTGAAAAGTGGACGCTGATGAACATGATGATCAAGAAATAGCTGACGAAAGTACAGTAAATACAAGGTTTCACCCCTCACCAGTGCAACGGCTGCCGTGAAATACAATAACTGCAAGGATGCGAGATTGATAGATTTTTATTTGTTAGTGGTTTGATTAACGTATTCAAGTAAAAAAAATTAACCAGTTGTAAACGTCTTTTCAACTGTGATGTTGGACATTTCTTAAACTTCTTTTTAACAAAAAATAAATAAATGCTCACTGGGATTCCTTCTGTGTCAAACTTGATAGGTTGAAGAAACAAATATGAGGTTTCAACCCTTAAAGTCACAGTGGCTGTGATAGTTTAATGGGTTAAGTGGTCAGACTGATACTCTGAAGTCTTCTGTCCATGCCAGTACATTTCTTTTTTGCTTTAAAACAACTCCTGTAACGGGCAAATAAGAGCATATTGTCATCTTAGAGTTCAACTAAAAGAAACCGCATTCAAATTCCTCATTCAAAGCCAGTATTGAAAATCCCTGTGAAATATGGTCTAAATGTGAACGTTTAACTAACATCTTCAAATAGTAAGTAAAAAAAACTTTCAATTCTAAAACAGTGTTGAACATCTCTTCACTTTAACCTCTTAAAAATTCTCACTGGCTTGTCTGCTGAGAGCAATGAAGGTAGTAATGTTATAGAGTGACAAAGTCCACATAATTTATATTGTTTATCTCATATGGCATTTTTGTACTAAACCCAGATCATAGCTGTGAAGGAACCAGTGTGTTTTAAACAGAGTGGTTAGAGCGGAGTACTGACAGAAAAGAAACAGAGCCCCTCCCCCACATAGTTCATACCCAATATTACCCACTTTGTTCACTCAGTGGCATTTGAATGTAACATTTCCTTTATTAGCTTTTATCAACTGGAATAGGTCTTTTGCTTGAAACAAGCATTCCTTTATGTTTGTCATGAAATTTAGCAGTTACCAGTTTTACTTGTTCTTATGTGTGCCTTGGTGGTTATTTTATGTTGATTTTGCTAATTGTATTTATTGTTCCATAGGATAGTTAAAAAAAATGAAGAGAAATAAATAGCAGTTTAGTCCGATTTTGATTTTCTTATACAGTTCTATGCAGCGGCCTGCCCGCCATCAGCCTATCAATTGTGCTAATATAATGCATGAAGTTGTTTTGTCGGTCGGGCTGAGTCATTGATCATCCCATATTTTTAGAGGTTGGGCGGTACTGGATGGTGTTTAATAACGGGGCTAGGCGGGTATGGGTATGAAAACACAGTGACCTGTGCATCACAAAGCATGTACAAAGTTTTGTCAATACATGGCGCATGGTGTGTTTCAGTAGTGTATCAAGATCCATCAAAAGTTTTCTTCTCTTGCTCACCACTTGTCCACTTGTCCAGTAGAGTATATCTCAAAAAACAAAATTAAAAAAAAAAAAAAAAAAAAAAAATGCTATTAAACTGCTAAATCTAAAGTAGTTACATAAAATGGCTGCTGACCTCTGAACTATTGTTTGACACCTTATTTGATGAGGTAGGAGCCTCTGTAACTGCCCTTTGGCCTGCAACAACCTAGGAGTGATTTCATGGACTGGACTTTTTGACTATTTTATATCCACAAAGTTAGTGTAAATAAGGAATTAAGATCTATAATAAGTTCTCCTGTTGCTCCTGTTATTCTCATACACAGATATTTTGAGGTCACAAAGGGGCATTTATTTGCCAGGCCCATGACTATCCATTACTTTAAACAAATGTTGACTGTCCATTTTCAGTGATATTGTTATTAGATTTGAACTTGGACCGAGTAACACTATATAATTTGGACCCATTGTCAAAAAAAGCCTGCATATGAAGGGGGGCAGTTAAAAAAAATATATATAATTTAATTACACTTATGTAGGTTGTAATATTTATTGATCCATCTGTGACCCCAGAGAAAGATTTCAGTGCTAATGCTTTCCTTGTTGAAATTTGCAACTTCTGACATCTGAGTATTCCAGATATAGAGGAACACAAGATAAAAACCGTCATTATACATTAGATTTTTACAACATTTCTATACCTGGAAACATATCTAAATATTCCATTCAATAGCCTAACACAAATACTGTAGTCTACAAACATACAACACACTCTACCACAATGTGTGACATCAGACAACTGCTTCCTTGTGAAGTTGGGGTAGATGGATGAACTCCAAGTTTACAAGTAGGAATTCCAACTTCAAGTGGCGATCTATTTACATTTTCTAGTAGGAAATATTCAAGTTCCGAGTATAAACCCCAGATCTACACTTTATCACCCACACAGGCACACACGTAAATACTGTATGTGGTCTTACACTGTAAAATGGTCCCTTTAGTGAGAGAATAACGCAGGATTATTGAGAGTCTATGCTGATACTTGTATTGTATCATGCTCCTGTGTAGGACAAGGTCTCTCTCAGCAATCCTTCCCTGCTGTGTGATTGTGATTAATAAGTAATTAAAGCGATTATGATTAAAGACCAAAGTTATCAGACTAGGAATTTAATAATAATTCAGCAACCCAAGCATTACATTCTACCTTACTTCTGTAAAAATAAAAAATAATAAAAAAACATAGCTTTTATATTGACGCATATCTGACAGGGCCAATACCAACATATCTATGATAGGTCAATATCTGCCAGTAAAATTGGTCAACCGATATACTGGTCAGGCTGGCTCTACTCTAAAGCTCAATCATTGTTTACTTCCTACAGCATACAGCATAATTCCCTAAAACTTTTCATTTAAGCCTTTTGGCTTCTTTGCCCCCCGCAAATAACCATTGGATTGTATATTGTCAGTCTTGTACCATGATATTGTAATAACATAAACATATGAACAATGAACAAAAAAAACGGAGTCGGTCAAAGACCAGCAGTGACCACTTTTTAATTACATTTCCTAGTCAAAGCTGTGCAGTTGATAAACAGAAAAGTGCATTTCAGACACCTGGGAGATTTTATACTGCGTGAGGAAAGAAGCTGCTCTGTAGTCTAATGGTACAGCCACAGGGTGAACAGACTGTGGCTGGGTAGATGTTGTCTTTTAGTATCCTTTGGGCTCTGTGCAGACACTCCACTTCACCAATATCACTGATGCCCTGTCAATGGGTACAAATCGGGGTTCGAGTTACAAGGGAGCCAATGGGTGCTGAGCGCCCATGAAAGCAGTAAAATCACACATCTGTGAGGGTCTCTAATACATTCCCAACAGCCATTATTTCAATCACAAATAATTAATTTCTCAGTGTTTTTACATAATTAATACAAATATGTTAAAAGAAACATGTATTCTAAAGGAACTATGCACCATATTCTCTCGTGAATGACAGTGACAATGACCACTGTGTCTGTCTCTAGTTTAGTATAGTGTAGTTGTTGTTGTGATCTTGATAATACGAGTTCCACACGAGCAAGAGGATTCAGGCTAAAACATGTGAACTAGCCCTTAATTTCTTGTTATATTTAAAGGGGGATTTTTGGGAAAATTGGGCCTCCATGTCACTATATGTTGAAGAGAAGTGGAAATAAAGCCTAATAATTAAAGTCTTTACTGTTGGCTGTGAGGTCAGTTTGAGAATCAGACAAAACACAAATGAAAACCCTGCAGAGAAACTGAAAACATTAGCAGATTCTCCAGTGTGGAGATATGAGGTTTCTGTTGATGTCATTAGCATTAGTGTCGGTCTGAACGCAGCACATTAGCTACAGGTTTTACTGCACTATTATTAATCCTCTTCACGCTCATGGATAATTCATGGAGGTGTTTTTTCTTGGATTTGGAAAAAAGGGAGAGGGGCTTATTTAAATTTGACACAGTTTTAAGAAAATAAGGTGGTGGTGCTGGTGGTGTGTCTGTCTCTGCAATTAAACTATAGCGTTTAATGTTTCATTTTGTTTTTTAATCTATATTATTGTCTCTGGCCTGTGGGGAAAAAGTGATGTAACCTTAATTTTTTAACCAGTGAAACCACTACAACCAGTAAAACCAAAAGCACAAGAACCAGTCTGATTATGTTGATATATGATTCAGATTTAATGCAAAAAAGACAAAAATCCTCTATGTTCAATCCTTTTGTTGTGTCCTCATACATATGTAACATGAAAAAGCCTTTTGCAATGTAAATTGTAAATGTAAATTGTAAAGCAAAAATAGAATGTAAACCTTCTGATTGAGCGAGGATAGCAGTATATCCCTCTGTTTCCAGCCTTTGTGGTAAGCTGAGTTAAACATGTCCTGAATCTATCTCTATACTGAATTAACAAGAGATAGAACTGATGTCCATCCTCTCATATCACAATGGGTAAAGACAAAACCAAACTGTTCATTGCAAAATCCTCCCTCTTATGATGTCATTTGTGTCTGTTAAGTAAGATGAGTTTTATTTTCTTAAAACAAGTGAAAACAACACTAATTCCACATACATACAGATCCAGAGTAGTAGACAGTATCTGGCCTCTTGTGGGTGCACTGAAAAATTGTCATTATACAACATAGGGTTGTACAACAAAATGGAAGTTGTACAACCCACACAATACCACACAAGTAAAACTATACTTATAGTGGAATGTGGAAGATGAGTTCAGAGGTCTCACTGTGTGAGGAAAGAAGCTGCTCTGTAGTCTAGTGGTATGGCCACAGGGTGAACAGCCTGTGGCTGGGTGGATGTTGTCTTTTAGTATCCTTTGGGCTCTGTGCAGACACTTCACTTCACCAATATCACTGATGCCCTGTCAATGGGTACCAATCAGGGTTCGAGTTACAAGGGAGCCAATGGGTGCTGAGCGCCCATGAAAGCAGTAAAATCACACATCTGTGAGGGTCTCTAATACATTCCCAACAGCCATTATTTCAAATCACAAATGATTAATTTCTCAGTGTTAGTAAATTTTACATAATCGATACAAATATGTTAAAAGAAACATGTATTCTAGAGGAACTACGCACCATATTCTCTCGTGAATGACAGTGACAATGACCACTGTGTCTGTCTCTAGTTTAGTATATTCAGTGCCTTATTGTAAATTCAGCATTAAATACAATACATTTAGGTGTTTCTTTCCTTGTAAAATGTGTCAGTTTGTCACGGCATCACTGTAAAAGCCTGTTTTTCATGTTTTGAGTGCATTCTGTCAGCTTCCGTATCTGAAGTGCTGTTTGAACACACTGTTTCAACTAATTTCACCATTTACGCCAAATTTATTGAAGAATACAGTGAACCCTCGCTATAACGCGGTTCACTTTTCGCGGTCTCGCTGCTTCACGGATTTGCATCATGCATTGTGTTCTGCATTCTGATTGGCTAAACAGTCTCTCCGCGTGTTCTCTACCTGTGTGTCAATAAAGTTATGGTTTAATATGTACACGTACGTAAAACCGCTTGCCAAATTGAAGTTTGCTAATTCCCTTGCAATTTCAAGTTTCTCTAAAACCCATAATGTCGACAAAACGTTCTGCACCGACAAAGGCACTTGCGGCCGGGCCCAAAAGGCAGAGGAAGATGCTAACTATCGCAGAAAAAGTTAAACTTCTGGACATGCTAAAGGAAGGTAGAAGCTATGCGGCTGTAGGTCGCCATTACGGAATTAATGAATCTTCCGTTCGTTCCATAAAGAAGGAGGAAAATAACATAAGGACGACAGCAGCAATAAGTTTTAATAAGGATGCAAAAAGGGTTGCAACTGTCCGCAACAAGACCGTGGTAAGGATGGAGTCTGCAT
The DNA here is from genome assembly GCA_039737535.1 of Lagodon rhomboides. Lineage (NCBI taxonomy): Eukaryota > Metazoa > Chordata > Actinopteri > Spariformes > Sparidae > Lagodon > Lagodon rhomboides. The sequence continues at coordinate 26,312,140 of CM077800.1, forward strand.
TAGCTTTGTGGATTAATGACTGCAGAAAAAAAAACATCACGCTGGATACGAACGTTATCTGCACAAAAGCTAGAACACTGTATCAAACCTTTGCTGACAGCGACAGTGACAGGGAAGAGGAGGAGGATGCAGATACCGGGCCATCATCAAGTGCTGTTCACGCAGTACCAAGCGCATTTAATGCAAGCAAGGGCTGGTTTGAAAAATTTAAGAAACGCTTTGGACTTAAAAATGTTTCTCTGCACGGAGAGATCGCCTCTGCGAATACCGCTGGAGCAGAAGCGTTCGTGAACAATAAATTTAAAGCGATCATTGAGGAAGGGGGATACAAGCCTGAACAAGTTTTTAATATGGATGAGACTGGCTTATTTTGGAAACGAATGCCCTCCCGCACCTTCATCATGCAGGAAGAAGCCAAAGCCCCAGGATTTAAAGCCCAAAAAGATCGTTTGACTCTGGTTATGTGCGGAAATGCTGCAGGTTTTATGATTAAACCAGGACTTATTTATAGGTCTAAAAATCCCAGAGCACTGAAAAACAAAAATAAGGATGATTTGCCCGTTTACTGGATGCACAACGCAAAGGCTTGGATGACAAAAGCGCTCAATCTGGATTGGTTCAAACACTGTTTCATCCCGGAGGTCAAGTGTTATTTGAGAGGAAAAGGACTGGACTTTAAAGTGCTTCTGCTCGTTGACAACGCCGGAGGTCACGCTGATGATTTGGCGTATGATGGTGTGCAAATCGAATTTCTGCCGCCAAACACTACATCCCTGATTCAGCCCATGGACCAAGGCATCATCCGTGCTTTCAAGGCTCTCTATACGCGCAACACCCTGCAACATCTTGTTGAGGCTATGGACTCGGATCAAGATTTCTCACTAACGAACTACTGGCGTGGATACAGCATCGCATCATGTCTCCAAAATATTCAGAGGGCCATTCAGGAGATGAAAACTGAAACTTTGAATGCCTGCTGGAAAAAACTGTGGCCAGAGGCAGTGCAAAACCCAACCGGAGGCTCGCTTGACGAGATCCATCACTCTGCCGTAGATACAGCTGTGAATCTCGCTAAACAGCTTGGAGGAGACGGCTTTAATGACATGACTCCGGATGACATTAATGCCCTGATTGATGCAGACGCACATCCGCTGACCGATGCAGACCTGGCAGAAATGACAAAGCCACCAAGCGATGATGAAAGAGAAGAGGAAGAAGAGGACACAAGTGTGGATAAAGATGAGGAGGATGGACTAACACTTGGTCGCTTAGCAACAATGCTGAGAATGGCCACTGAACTTCAGCGAGCAGCTCAAGAATGGGACCCTTTGATGAGCCGTTCATTACAGTTCTCAAACATAATCGATGGTGGCATGTCGGTTTATAAGGATCTTTTGGCCCAGAAGAAAAAAGAGCGGCAACAACTACCGATAACTATGTTCTTCTCGCCAAAAAACACACCTGCACCGCTGGCTTTAGAAGAAAAAAACGCCACAGAGCGGAGTCAGGATGCAGCGGCTCAGTCCGAAGAGCAGTGAAATACTGTACTGTACACGTGAGTCACTATTTGTCCTGCTGTACTTTGTTTTTTTTTTCATAATCATTTTTCATTTTCTCCCGTTCCAATCCGTCACGGTGGGGCGGTGCTGATCCCCGCAATATTAACCCTTCAGTTCGTATTGATGATTAAAATTATTATTTATTTATTTATAACTATATTATTTTACAGCACAGTAGTTATTTGTAAAAAAAAAAAAAAAAAAAAACAACAACAAACGTTTATACAGTACTTTTTTATTTGTTAAACAAATGCTTGGGCCTGTAAAAAGGTTTTGTTCCTTGCTTTCAATGTTTTATGGAGAATTTCATTGTATAATAACTGTAAAAAAATAAAGGTTTCTACTTCGCGGATTTCGCCTATCGCGGGTTCTTTTTGGAACGTAACCCCCGCGATAAACGAGGGTTCACTGTATAGCACATTGACAGTAAACATGTCAACTTTTTACGAATCCAGTAAACAGTAACCAACATGGGCTACTTCTTTGGAGAAAGAAGAAAGTGGAGAAAGTCACCAGATTTCCTTAAAAAAACACTCAATTTAGAGACTTGTTGGGTCCAGAGAAACTGTATGAACCTTGTGAAACACTGTATGCAACACAGTCTTGTACTAGTTCATTCAGCAAACGCATACATAGATAGAGATATGGTTACTGACTGACTGCCAGATACTGCATTATAGACATATCCACTTCTTCCAGTGATGTAGGCCTATATTTGCATATAGGCCTACAGTGGGGAGAACAAGTATTTGATACACTGCCAATTTTGCAGTTTTTCCCACTTACAAAGCATGTAGAAGTCTGTAATTTTTATCATAGGTACTCTTCAACTGTGAGTGACGGAATCTAAAACAAAAATACAGAAAATCACATTGTATGATTTTTAAGTAATTAATTTGCATTTTATTGCATGACATAAGTATTTGGTGCATCAGAAAAACAGAATTTAATATTTGGTACAGAAACCTTTGTTTGCAATTACAGAGATCAGACTTTCACAGCTTTCTGGTCTTGGCCATTGTGGAGAGGCTGGAGTCTGTTTGACTGAGTGTGTGGACAGGTGTCTTTTATACAGGTAACGAGTTCAAACAGGTGCAATTAATACAGCTAATGAATGGAGAACAGGAAGGCTTCTTAAAGAAACAGGTCTGTGAGAGCCGGAATTGTTACTGGTTGGTAGGTGATCAAATACTCATGTCATGCAATAAAATGCAAATTAATTACTTAAAAATCATACAATGGGATTTTCTGTATTTTTGTTTTAGATTCCGTCTCTCACATTTGAAGTGTACCTATGATAAAAATTACAGACTTCTACATGCTTTGTAAGTGGGAAAACCTGCAAAATCAGCAGTGTATCAAATGCTTGTTCTCCCCACTGTAGAGCGAGGAAGTGAGATCAGATCTCTCAGGATGGATGATACAGACAAACATGAGTAGTCTCTCTCCCTCAGAACGCACCTGTTTGGCTCTTAGCCTATTTATCTATCTCCGTCCTACACATTAGCTAGGGTCAGGGTAAGTTAATTAAGAGCCCCCCCACAAAGCTCAGATTATAACTGGAACCCTTTTACCAATGATGTTTTCAATGGTTTTAATCACTGCTGTAGAGCCCGATCCTGCAGATTTGCCCTCTACAACATCCGCAGGATTTGGTCTTTCCTCACAAAGGACACAACGCAACTCCTGGTCCAAGTGCTGGTCATCTCCCGCCTGGACTACTCTTGGCTGGACTCCCAGCCTCTGTGACTAAACCGTTGTAGCAATCCAGAACGCTGCAGCATGCCTCGTTTTCAATCTATCCAAATTCTCCCATGAGACCCCCCTCCTCTGTGACCTCCACTGGCTTCCTGTTCCGGCCCGCATCCGATTCAAGACAATGGTGCTGGCCTTCAAGGCCGTCAACGGAAATGCACCGATCTACCTCCAAACACTGGTCAGACCACATGCCCCAGCTCGAGCACTTCGCTCTACTACATCAGCTGGCCGGCTGGTACTGCCATCGCTCAGGGCAAACAAAGGTCACTCTTCTCTGTTCAGGCTCCTCAGTGGTGGAACGAACTCCTGACCAATGTCAGGATAGCAGAGTCACTCGTCATCTTCTGCAAAAGACTCACTTATTCAGACTTCAGCTGGACCCCGGATAGTGTGATAGCTTAAGGTATCCTTGATAAATAGCAGCTACTATGCTCAGACGAGGGCTTGAAAATTGTTTCTATTTTTTCATTCTTACTTTACGACGGTGATATGTTGTGCTTTCTTTCTTGTGGCAAATGTACTTATTATAAGTTGCTTTGGACAAAAGAGTCTGCTAAATGCCTTAAATGTAAATGTAGATGTAAATGTTGATCTTTACATAGCCAGATGGGATGCGATCGCGATGGTACAGCTGATACTGCTGAACAATACATGTTTAAATTGAAATGTGACAGAAATCAGAAGTCTAATTATACCAACCTTATTTTTTCTGTTTTAAGACACAGACACTCACAAGCTCGCCCAGTTCCTTACGCATTAAAGGAAGCCGTACAAAAGGAGCTGGACAGGTTGGAGAAAATGAAAGTGAGAAGACTGAAGAAGAAGACTGAGAAGAGTGAGTGGGCCTCTCCAATAGTCAAATAATAATAAAACAATTAGGATTTGTGGCGACTACAAGGTCAGTATCAATCAGTGTATGGAAGAGCAGACATACCCACTACCTAACACAGAAGATCTGTTTGCTACCATAGCAAGAGGAACATCACTCAGTAAGCTTGACCTTTCTCATGCCTACCAGCAGCTGCTGTTAGATGAAGAGTCAGAGAACCATTTGACGGTCAACACTCATAAGGGCCTGTACAAATTTCATCGTCTCAGCTATTGTGTTTCCAGCGCACTTGCAATTTTTCAGTCTGTTATGGACCAGATTCTACAAGGGCTAGACCATGTGACATGTTTTTTGGATGATATTCTCATCATTGCTTCATCTGAGGAGAAGCACTTAAAAAGACTGGATGAGGTGCTCACACGTCTGGAAAAACATGGTGTCTGAGTGAAACTGTCTAAATGTCAGTTTTTTCTGAGCAGTGTGGAGTATCTGGGACATCGCATTGACCGGCATGGCCTGCACCCCACTGATGAAAAGGTTGCAGCCATAAACAAAGCGCCTGAGCCAACAAATGTCACCTTCTTAGGTCTTCTTAATTACTACAGCCATTTCCTGCAAAACTCCTCCACCATCCTCCCCCCTCTACACAACCTGCTGAGAAAAGAGGCTAAGTGGGTTTGGACTTCTGAGTGTGCTAAGGCATTTGAAGATGCAAAGCAGCTGTTAAAGCACAATAAGGTGTTACAACACACGCTTGCTTGGATTGCATGTGATGCGTCACCTTATGGAGTACTGTAGGGGCTGTAATTTCTCATGTCACGGAAAATGGAGAGGAACGGCCTGTGGCTTTTGCATCAAGGACAAAGGCTGAAAGAAAATATGCCAAATCAAAAAGGAGGAACTTGCCATCACCTTTGGAGTAAAGAAATTCCATAAATATCTATATGGGAGGAAATTCACACTCATCACAGATCACAAACCACTGTTAACTATCCTGGGACCAAAGTCAGCTGTTCCAACTTTAGCAGCATTAAGGATGCAATGCTGGGCTCTCATCCTCATGGCATACAGCTATGATATTGAGTACAGGAGATCAGCTGATCTTGCAAACACTGATGCTTTGTCTCGCCTACCCAGAGCCTCAGTCGACAACATAGGAGAAGAGGGAGGTATTTTTTACTTCTCACACGTTTAGGAACTACCAGTGGGTGCAAAAGACATTGAGAGAGCCACTTTAAAAGATCCTATACTGAACAAGGTGTGGAGCTACACAATGGATGGATGGCCCAGTCATGTTCAGGAGCAAGCACTGCGGTCTTATTTCATATGCAGGCAGGAGTTGTCAGCGGAACAAGGCTGCATTCTTTGGGGCCAGCGAGTCATCATACCCCCAGGTTATCGACAACGCTTACTGGAAGACCTTCATCATGTGCACCCAGGTATCTGCCGCATGAAAGCTCTCGCCCGCAGCTACATGTGGTGGTGGCCTGGCTGTGATGGGGAAATTGAAGAGCTAGCCGCCAAGCTGTTCAGAAAATGCCAGCAGTCGTACCGCTGCACCACTGGAGATGGCCAGAAAGAGTGTGGCAGAGAATTCACATTGATTTTGCTGAGAAGGATAAGCAGTATTTTCTGGTGGTCATAGATAGCCATTCAAAGTGGTTAGAAGATTCTCCCATGTCTTCCATCACCTCTCACAACACTATTGAAGTGCTGCGAAGCCTGTTCTCTGCGTATGGACTGCCTGAAGAGCTGGTATCAGATAATGGTCCACAGCTGGTGTCGAGGGAGTTTACACAGTTTCTGGAGAGAAACAGTATCAAACACACTGCTGTACCTTCGTACCATCCTGCATCAAATGGAGCTGCAGAGAGGTCAGTGCAGATTTTGAAATGAGCACTGATGAAGGATGTGTTGGAGGTGGAGGGAAAGGCTCCCTTGCCACTCAGTCACAGACTTGCAAATTTCCTGCTCATGTAGCGCAGTACACCCCACACCATGACTGGACGGACACTGGCTAAGTTATTTCTGAAACGCCAGATCCAAACCCGTTTCAGTTTACTGCAAAGGCAGTTGCTGTGTTAAGTTTTTTGGTTGTCCAACAATTATTGTTGTTTTACCCAGCCAAGCGGCACCTGTAGTTTTGAGTCTGTTCCGGGAAGTAACAAAGTAAAGACATGTTCCGTAGCCATTTCCAGCCTGTTTATTGTCTCCTGCACGATACACCACAATATGGATCTTAGAAAATATAAGAAATGATCATGTTTCAGCACCTCACTTGCTGATATTTTTCTCTTTACAGACAGATTTAATGACAGAATGTACATTTGAATGATCATTTAGAAAATAGTACATTGTGGATCCTGGACACTTAAGTTTAATAATCGTCTTTTCCTAAATCAATCCTGGATGCTTTTTTATTTTTTCCTGGAGGGCCCTGGGAGCAGATCATAGTGTAATCAACACAGATGTTTGGAAGAATCAATCTCAGAAATGCTCTAACATCCTTCTGCTCAGCATTACAGAGCTGTGAGTCACTCCACTGAAGGAACCCAGTGAGGGATGAAAGTGGTATTAGTGCCGGTTAATTCGTCCTGACAGTTGGAAATGTTAAATCCTGCAGGGGGCTCAGCTTAGCGCACTCACTCTCTGCCTAAGTAGGTTAAATACAAACCAGTGTGATCAATCTGCAGACACTAAATAAATCCATGCTGAAGCGCACCGACTGGAAACTTGAAGAGGAAGAGGAAGAGGACACTGAAGGAAAGTAAAGGAGTAGATGAACTAGTGGTACAATTGAGTAACCCTGGAGCAAGGCACTAAACCACCAGCTACCCAAAGGCAACCAGTAGAGGCAGGGGTTGGGCTGAGTTGACGTCACTTTCTGCTCAGGACGTCTTTACTCCACTACATCTTTACATAGGAAATAGTTGTCAGGCTAAGGCATGGGTACAGTGTTGAATCAACAATTAATCACATCCCATTCTCACTTTGAGAAACAATGTTAACAGTTCAGATCATTGTTCCAGTTAAATATTGATGAATATATTGTTTCTGCAGTCTCTGTGGACATTTTCTGTATTAAACCAAGAAATTATTATGTTTGCAATGTATGTTACTGCAAACCACAATTATGTTACAACCTATGAGATTTTTTATGTTCGATTTTCAATGTGACACGCTGTGCTTATGGTCTGGTTAGGTTTGAGCACAAAAAACACTTGTTTAGAGTTAGAAAAAGACATTGTATTGGCTTAAAAAAACTGGTTTTGTCACCACAAATGTGACTGGAAAATGCCCGGAATTTATGTTCATGATTTCATGTTTAGAAATGCTGAAACACAGTCTTGATCAGTAATTACTGGCTTGGCAGATCTGTCACAAACATTTTCAAAAACTCTGATACTATCAGTATCATGCCAGTTACTGAATTGCTAAAATAATCAGTTTTCACATCATAAACAATCACTAAAACAGATGATTGCTACTTTGTTGGTCTGGAATCTGATTCATCAACATAAATTTAAACACCTTTTCACTCAACTAAGTTTCATAATATAATTTTCCAGATGATACACTGCCCGTCCCCAAAAAAAGTCACACACACTAATATTTCGTTGAACCTCCTTTAGCTTTGATTATAGCACTCATTCACCGGAATCATTTTGATAAGCTTATGCAGTGTAACAGCATTTATTTCCGTCCAGACTTGCATTAATCTTTCACCACGATCTTGTGTTGATGATGGGAGAGTCGGGATGCTGCATAAAATCCTCTCCAGCACATCCCAAAGATTCTATATGGGTTAAGGTCTGGACTCTGGTGGCCAATCCTTGTGTGAAAATGATGTCTCACGCTCCCTGAACCACTCTTTCACAGTCTGAGCCTACGATGAATCGTAGTGTTGTCATCTTGAAATATGCCCGTGTCATCAGGGAAGAAAAAAATCCATTAATGGCAAAACCTGGTCAGTCAGTAATTTCAGGAAGTCAGCTGACCTCATTTTTTGGGCACATAACGTTGCTGAACCAAGACCTGACCAACTGAATCAACCCCAGTTCATAATACTGCCCCCTCAGGTACTCTTGTACTGTAGGCACAAGACATGATGGGTGCATCACTTCTTCTGCCTCTCTTCTTACCCTGATGGGCCCATCACTCTGGAACAGGGTAAATCTGGACTCATCAGACCACATGGCCTTTTTCTTTTGCTCCAGAGTCCAATCTTTATGCTCCGTAGCAAATTGATTAGCCTCACTGATAAGTGGTTTTCTTAAGGCTACAGTACATAGCTGTTTTGTCCTAATCCCCTGATTTCTCTTCACATTGTGTGTGTGGAAATGCTCTTACTTTCAATATTAAACACAGACGTGAGTTCGACTGTTGATTCTTTACGATTCGATTTCCCCAAACATTTAAGTTTTTTTTTTCCATTCTATTTCCTCTTCGAAGATGATGGTTCACCACTATCCTTCCAGGTTTTAATAATGCGTTGGACAGTTCTTAACACAATTTTAGAAGTTTCAGCAATCTCCTTAGTTGTTTTCTTTGTTGATGCAGGCCAATAATTTGACCCTTCTGAAACAGAGTAACATCTTTTCCACGACCACAGGATGTGTCTTCTGACATGGTTGATTAAGAAATGAGAAGCCACTCACTGCATCAGTTAGGGTTAAATAACTTCTTACCAGCTGAAACATAATATCACTGCAGTAACTATCCAATGGAAAGCTCTGACATATTTGTTTAGTTAAATCCAGGTGGTGACTATTTTGTTGGCCAGGCAGTGTATCATTTAGAACAATCAGCTTGTTAAACAATAATAAACTCAAGTCATAAATGTAGAATTTTTGTATTAACACTTGTTTCAAGTGTTCACAATCAGACACCTTCTACTATGATATGATTTGGTCTATCACGCATAATAAAACACAAATACAACACTTTCTGACCAGTCATGATATACAGTATAACGATTTAGAGAAATACAATATATATAACCACTTGTAAAACCACTATAAGAGAAGGATGTTCAGCTGATCCCAGAACTGTGAGAACTGATGAATTAGTGTCACTATGTAAATAAAAGTTCATGTTCATCATACTACTGTAAAATAATGTACAGAAGGTGGAAAGCACACCACTGTAAAACTTGAAAATGTTGAAAATGCATCGACATAACTTCTGTTTTTACACAACATACTTTGATGACACCATCCTTTCTGGTAAATGCAAACATCTCAAAATTAATTCTTTCCCATTTAATTTACAGGTGGAGCAGTGGGCCGAATATTTGAGGCGAGATCTCCCGCCAGCACATTATGTACTCATCTGTTGACAATTACTTTTAGATTAGATTAGAATTTTAAAAAATGTGCACATTCCATCCACTTCATTTTTAACACTGTGCATCTTTATAATAGCTTTATAAATAAATGGTGACTAAATAATTCCTTAAATCTGAAGCATCATAATTAAAAAACATGCAGTGCATATAAAAAGTATCCACCCCCTTAATTGTTGGCCCCTTACTGCTTTTATAAATGGAATCATGGACAACATACAAACAAATTTACAAAACAAAAAAAAATGGCAAAAAAAACTCTTTAATGGCAGTGTGAAAAGGGATTTCTACAAAGTGATGTCAATTAATTAAAAATATATAATGCAAAATAAGTGATTGCATAAGTATTCACCCCTTTAAATTAACTGACTTAATTCAACAGAGGACCAGCCAATGGGTGCTAGTAGTCTCACAATTAGTGAAAGTGAGATCATCAGAGTGCAGTGAATGTGTCTCAATGACTGTAGTATAAAGACACCTAAAAAGACAAAAGAACACTCCAAGCAACACAGTAAACGGTTATTGAAAAGTATAAGTCAAGGGATGGATACAAAAACATTTCATACAACAACTGTTGCTCGGGCTCTTCAGCGGTCAAAGCTTTATGGGAGAGTGGCAAAGAGAAAGCCACTGTTGAAGAAAGCTCATTAACTCTCAACAATAGTTCACCCAAAGGCATGTGGGAGACTCCAAGGTCAACTGGAAGAAGGTTCTTTGGTCTGATGAGACCAAAATAGAGCTTTTTGACCATCAGACTAGAGGCTATGTTTGGCAGACACCAAACACTGCACATCACCACAAATGCACCATCCCCACTGTGAAGCATGGTGGTGGCAGCATCATGCTGTGGGGGTGCTTCTCAGCAGCAGGCCCTGGAAGGCTTGTAAAAGTAGTGGCTAAAATGAAAGCAGCAAAATATAGGGAAATCCTGGAGGACAACAAGATTCAGTCTGCAAGAGAACTACAACAAGACTTATTTTCCAGCAAGACAATGACCTGAAAAATACAGAGAAAGCAACACAGAAATTGTTAAAAGACAACAAGGGGAATGTTCTGGAGTAGCCAAGTCAAAACCCAGACCTCAATCCCCATATTTGTGGCTGGACTTGAAAAGGGCTGTTGAAGCCTGATCCCCGTGCAACCTGACAGAGCTTGAGCAGTTTTGCAAAAAAGAATGGAGTAAAATTGCCATGTCCAGATTAGAGTTTGACCGATTAATCTGTAGGACCTTTTACAAACTATTGTTATTGGCTGAACTTGGCTCAGATAGTTGCTGACCATGCGGGGGAGTACATCACCATTTTACATGGAGGATATGCTGAATCATTCATTGTTTGAGAGCCACTTCAGATGAAAATATCTAAATCCTTTTAATCTCCCTCTCCCTCTTAATCTAAAGTCAACAAATTGACACAGACAGGTAACGGCTGTACGTTAACGTTAGCTATACATCAGCCATACATACACCATAGACTTTAATGTCACGTTTTTCAATGTAGACTGGGACTAACGTAACAGAGAGACTTTTTTTTCATAAAATAATTCTCCTGTGACGGTTTGAAGGTTTGTAGATGGATCCAAAATCAGACAATCAGACAGGTGAAGGTTACAAGGTGATTTATTCAATAATCAGTGAATATTCGTGCAGTTCTGGGGTAGCTTGTTGAAACAGGTGAAGAGGGCTTTGTGAGGAGAGGGGTTACTTGAGGTTATGAAGCTCCACAGCTTGCAGAGAAGCATGGTGGCTGGATGGGTTCTGTTGTAGGGCTACCAGTGAGTAGATAAAGTAATTAAATCGCGAGTAAATCGTTGCAGTCCCGGGGTAACGGTTAAACACTGGAACAGCTGATTTTACCGAAGGCTGACAAGTGTGGCATTCAAGTCATATCTAGTCTCACATAGCCAGACCTCTCTCATCTGACCAGTTTTCAATTCATCTGTTCTTGAATATATAACTCAAGACCATCACCTTGTCCATGACAGGGACAGGGCACTGAAGGCAGCCAGACAGACATACAAAAGAAACAATTCTGTTAACTTTATGTTACTCAATACTGTACTTACCAATAATCAATAATCCAGCCACGTAACTATCCATCCATTCATGAAAAGAAATCACACACTTTAGCATCCTCCTTACCCTGGAAATATGCACAAACATTAATGGTTTGTAAGAGTGACATTTAACAATGTAACGGGAAGTAATCCTGGCCAGTTCAGCCACAGAACAGCTCATCGTCCATTGTAAATAGAACAGATTCCAATTATGTAATCCACTAAATCACAGGTTTCCAGATCTTGTGTCTTGATATCAAACAGACAGCCACTGTCAGTTTTACAACTCAAATTAAAGATTGTGTCCTGCACATCTCTACAGTTACTCTGTTTTACTAACATTACAAAGCCTGAGTTTCACTGTAACTTTTCACAGAGAGGGTGTGAGAGAGAGAGGGCCCTAATGTTCAGTTCAACACTTCTAATGAAGTTAATAGCAACAATTGTTGTTGTTACACTTACAAAACTTACAAAAAGAAATAAAAACATTTGAAATATGAGTATAGATGACTATGTAATTACATTTTAATTTTATATACATATATACAATGATGTCAAGAGCACAGAGGAACAAAGAGACAAACAAAAACAAAAACAAACATTGTTAAAAACAGTTACATTCAAAAGCAGAGTAGCTGGAAATCATATTTTTAAATTGGTCCATTGAAACGATTGTGTTGAGTTAGAGTGTCTGTTGTAAAGCATTCCAGGATGATGCAGCAGAGTACATGAAAGCAGTTTTACCAAATTCAGTGATAATCCGGGGAATGTTGAGCATTAAGTAAACGCTTGAATGTGTTGAAAAGTTACTATGCGACCAATTTAATAAAGTGCTGATGTATCATGGTGTGTTGTAAATGGTGAACAGGGTAGGACCCAGTATTGAGCCTTGTGGAACCCCCATTGTTAATAATAAAAAAGAAGATTGATAGTTTTGAGGGTTACACACTGCTGTTGGTGAGATAGATAATTATGAAACCATGTTAGGGAATTGGAATTGAATCCGATATCTTTTATGTCTTTGTAGGAGCATAACATGGTCAAAAGTGTCAAATGCTTTAGTAAGGTCAACAAATAGGGCTGCACAGTATTTATCCTTGTCCATAGCACATATGATGTCATTTGTAACTGCTGTAATTGCAGAAGTGGTGCTATGTTTGGTTCGGAAACCGGACTGGTGAGGGCTCAACACATCATGATGATTATTAACTCGAGATTCTAGGACCTTTGCAAGACAGGGTAATGTGGAAATTGGTCGATAGTTATTAAGATTTGAGTTATCACCATTCTTATAAAGAGGGACTACGTGTGCACTTTTCCAGACTATGGGTATGACTCCAGAGGATATTGTGAGATTAAACAGATATGTAATTTGGTCTGCAATGTAAGGAGTACAAAGTTTTAAGAAATAGGGATTTTTTTTTAACCTCAACAGTTCCTGAGGTCTATGTCCTGAAGAGTCTCTTTAACAGAGGAGGTGAACGGCTGCAGTGAAAACAGAGAGGAATGGTTTGAGGACATTTGATGTCGTGGCTGGCTGTTACGAGCAAGACCAGGATATACCATATCGAACTGGTTTCCAGCAGCAGCAAAGTGTGCATTAAACACATCACACACATACACATATCAATTAGGTGGTCATTAAGTGTGATGGCGGGAGGGAAAGATCCACAGGACTTGTTTTTATTTACATACTTTACTTACATATTTATAACTGCTTTCCAAAATTTAGATGGGTTTGTAAGGGAGCTAGAAATCAGTTTGTTGTGGTAATTAGCTTTTGCCTTTCTTAACCCTTTCATGCATAGAGGTCACTACAGTGTACAGCTTATTCAAAAGCTGTTTTCTTGTATATCCATAAGTTTTGATGGCATAGTTGTACATCAGCCACAACAGTGGATGCTATTGCATCATCTCATACACTGCCACCCATTGCAAAGCCACTGCAAGTGAAAAAAAAGTGTAACCAAGATGGCTGACAGACAGCCAGCAACACCAAGTTGGTCATTTATTTCTGTTCAAAGCTTCTATAAAAAGAGACCCTTGCAGGTAAGAAAAATATGGTGACATCAACTAACATCTAAGGAGTCATGCAATTGCTAAATTTTCCAAGTATTGATTTTATATTGGGAAGAAATTATGATTAATCACATGTCCACTATGTCATGTAATTATATCTTTTCAAAACATGAATTGAAAAAAAAAAATTTTCAAACCTTGTTTTTCATGCCTAAAGAAAATCAAAAATCCTGACTGAGGTTATCATAATTCATGTATGAAAGGGTTAATGCAGAAGTGCATTTATTTCTAAGTTGTCTAAATGTTGACCAATGAGCTGCTTTAACAGTAAACCTTGCTTGGGCCCAGGCTTTGTCTCTTGCCTTCAGCATCAATGATAACTCAGTGCATCATCATCACCAGGGGCTTGATCTGTTTTTAACCCTAAGCTTTTGAAAGGGTGTGTGTTTATCAATGGTTGACAGAAAGGAGTTTGTAAAGTAGTGCGGAGCCAGGTCCAGATGTGATATTTTACATGTGTGATGTATATTACTTGTAGCAAGGTCACAGAGAAAAGCCTCCTCATTGAATGGTTTGAAATTCCTTTTGATAATAATTTTAGAGTGAGATTTTTTTCACTTTAGCGTTTCTGACAGAGGCTAAAGGAGAGTGGTCACTGATACTGAAGCTGAAAATACCAGAAGCAGTTATTGTTTCACTGCTGTTGCACATAATTCAAGTTGATTTTGAGGGATCCTTCAAGTTAGGTCTAGTTGGCTCAAAATTATCTGTGTCAGATTCAGATTGCTACACATTTCTTTTAAACAGTCTGAATCAGATGTCAACCAGTTGAGATTTAGTTCACCAAGTATTATCATCTCTGAATTGTTGTACTGTATGAGTAAGTCCGTTAAAATATTGATTGCACTGGCGATGGCTGAGGGTGGTCTGTACACTCCCACGACATAGATGGAAGTATTATTGGATTGATTAATTTTCAAGGTAATTAATTCGAAGGAGTGGGGTATACTGACCGATTTTAAAACAGTGACAGATATTGAACAGATTAAAGTTGTGTATGGCAATTACTGAATCATGTATACTGTCCTTAAGCCAGGTTTCTGTTAGAACTAGGATATCAGGGTCAGACTGCGATATGAGAATTTTCATTTGATCCAATTTGAATTGATTGCATATGCTACTTATATTTAAAAGCCCCAAGCCATGTCTTTTATATGAGCGCACCGCATATAAAAAATATGCAGTGCCGGTGCACTCCAGCAGCACTACAGCTTTGCTTAAAGCATATTCTTACCCTTACTCTGACCATACTCACTACTCATGCCTAAACCTTATCAACCCAGGCAACGAAGGCAACCAATCAGAGGCTTAGCAAGACAAGCAGGGATCCATAACTATGCATTCAGAGGACCCTGAACGTTATCTTGCTAAGAGTCATCACATTCACCTTCACAGTCCCGGTGGCCTTGATCACGTATGAATTAAAATTAAATGTACGGAAGATGGCGGACCACGCTGTGGAGTAGACGTGTTTGTTGGGAGCTCCACCTTGACCTAACTTATATACCTCACCCTTAAGTCTTTAAATAAACATTTTACGGTCAAATAATGTGCAGTCAGAAAATGGAAAAAGGCAAGGGGCTTAGAGCCGAAAAAGGTTTGTGTGAAGGAGACTTTATTGAAAAAGTTGACGACGTGGAGGCTGCCGAACAGGCTGGTGCTAATGCAGCTAGCGCTTCTGTTGGTAGCACTGAGGTCCCGGCTACCAACGAAGACATTTTGACAGCAATACGCAAGATGAACAGAGCCGTGGACAATAGATTCGACGAGCTTAATGGGTCCCTTTCCAGCCTTAAGTCGGCTTTAACAGCCGTTTGTGAACGTGTGTCTACAACAGAGGAGGCCGTTGAATCGCACGAAAAACGTCTCGACAAACTGAAGGAGCGGTACGAGAGCCTAGCCTCCCAGTATAAGCTGCAGCAGGCTAAGTTAGATGACCTGGAGTCCCGCTCTCGCAGGCAAAACATCCGTATAATTGGAATAAAAGAGAAAACCGAGAACGGCAGACCGACGGAGTTTGTCGCCAAGTTGTTACCGGAGCTACTGGGAGAGGAGCACTTTGATCGTCCCGTGGATGTGGACTGGGCCCACCGTATCGCTGCGCCTGCGAGAGACGGGAGACCAAGAGCCATCATCGCCAGGCTGCACCGTTTCCAGGTAAAGGAGCTGGTACTGAGGCTCGCGAGGGAGAAGGCACCGCTACAGTACGACGGGCGTCCTGTATTCATCTTTCCAGACCTAACATCAGCAACCATGAAGAAGCGGATGGCCTTTCAGCATATCAAGGAGAAGTGTAGAGCCAAGAAAATCCGGTGCGGCTTCAGGCATCCAGCGACGTTTGTGGTCACCGTCAACGACAACACGGGCACCTTCAGCACCCCGGACGAAGCCGAAAAATTCCTGAGTCGGGAGGCTCATGACTGGGACACAGACAATTGATCGGATTATGATACGGATTGAACTTTGACCGGTAATATTTCAGTTACATTATAATTGGGGTGAGGTGAAATGCCTTATTATTTCATGAACGTTTATAGGTGGATTGCTCCACGGTATGTAGGGAGATAAGCAGTTATATGCTTATTGGGCCGTAAGAGGCGCCAATGTTTAGCTTTGACTTTCAGTTTGGGGTATGGAAACACCGCTCGTGGGTTTGTTTTCCTCCTGGGGGGTGTTCATGTGTTCAGTTTAGGGTTCTCTCTGTTTCAGCACATCCCTTTGTTTTTAGTTTCTTGCACAATTCTTTTTGCCATGGTCAGGGATATGTTATTTTTCTTTGTAGACAGTATCTATGTTAAGACAGCCTGGTAAGCACAGTGATGGTGGTGTTACTCTAATTAGTTGGAATGTAAGGGGGATGAATAGTCCATTAAAAAGAGGTAAAGTGTATGCTCATATACGTACACTCAAAGCCGGCATATGTTTTCTACAGGAAACACATATTAAAAAAACTGCAGCTAAGGTATTATGTCCTTCTTGGGCATCTCATGTCTTCCAATCAAACTTCAGCACAAAAGCAAGAGGAGTGGCAATCCTTATTAAGAAAAACACTCCCTTTGTGCATATACAAACCATTTCTGATGATAGAGGTAGATATTTGATCGTCAAAGGGGAGCTAAACTCAGTACCTGTAACTTTGATAAATGTATATGGCCCAAATTTTGATGATCCCATTTTCTTTCAGAATCTTTTCAATGCTATATCCAACGGGTCAAACACAAATATAATCTTAGGTGGAGACTTTAATTGTGTTTTGGATTCGGTCCTCGATCGGCAACATTCTCAAATTAATACATCAAGGAGCAGTATTGCTCTTAATAATCTAATACAGTCTTATAATCTGGTGTACATTTGGAGGCTCCTTAATCCCACAGCAAGAGATTTTTCCTATTTTTCAGCTGTTCATAAATCTTACTCAAGGATTGATTATTTTATATTGGATTCTAAATTATTGTCACAAGTCGTGGATTGTGCCTATCATAATATTCTAATTTCGGACCATGCCCCAGTTTCCTTAAAGCTTAATCTGAATCATAAACGGGGAGAATTTACTTGGCGGTTAAACAATTCTTTACTGAAAGAGAAGGAATTTTGTTCTTATCTTTTAGGCAAAATAGATCTTTACATTGACACAAATGATAATGGTGAAGTTAGCGACTCCACACGTTGGGAGGCCATGAAGTCTGTTCTCAGGGGCCACGTCATATCTTATGAAGCGATGGAAAAAAGAAAATCTAAAGCTAGGTTAACTGAAATAGATAGTCAACTATCAGATCTAGAAGCACTATGTAGAGTGGATAATCCGCCTGAATTACTGAAGAAGATCTCAGCATTAAAATACGAGTACAACTCTATAATGTCCAAAAATGTTTCACGTTTATTGGCCCAAGTGAGACAAAAATACTTTGAGTTTGGTGATAAACCTCAAAGGTTGCTTGCCCGCCAGTTAAGACAGTCTCAGGCATCCAGGTCCATTCATTCTATCAAGATGAATGATGGGACTCCCCTGACGGATCCTGAAAAAATTAATAAATGTTTCGCAGATTTTTATGAAAAGGTCTATCAGTCACAGGGTGGATCTGACCCAGAGACTATGGAAACATTTTTCGAAAATTTGGGACTGCCTAAATTATCAAAAGAATCTTCCTCCTCACTAGATGAAGACATCAATTTGAGTGAGATAAAAGAAGTGATTTCCTCTCTCCCCAACAATAAGGCAGCAGGACCAGATGGCTTCTGTATCGAGTTTTTCAAGGTATTTAGCCATAAACTTTCCCCACTCATACTACGAATGCTGAATCACTCACGGATGATCTCTGGGTTGCCTCCCACTCTATATAAGGCCAATATTTCACTTATAGGGCGTGATCCTAATCTGGTCTCTTCATATCGTCCTATCTCCCTGCTGCCTATCGAAACCAAAATTCTTGGGAAGGTCCTAGCCAATAGATTAAAGGAGCACATCTGTTCTATTATCCATCCTGACCAAACAGGTTTCATGCCAGGTAGGCATATGTATTTTAATTTGCGCCGCTTGTTCCATATTTTGTATGCAGAACATACGGAAGAGACAGCAATAATTTCTTTAGATGCACAGCGTGCCTTTGATCAGGTTGAATGGCCCTATATGTTGTTTACACTTAAAAAATGTGGCTTTGGACCCTCCTTTATGAAGTGGATTGAGCTTATCTATTCTCATCCAACCGCCTCTGTTATAACTAACCAAAATATCTCATGCCCTTTTGCAATCGGACGTGGAACACGTCAGGGGTGTCCCCTCTCCCCTTTTTTGTTCTCAATCATTATTGAACCGCTTGCAGTCAGTATTAGACAAAGTCGCCTAATATCTCCTATCAACATTCAGGGACAAGAGCATCATATTTCATTGTATGCAGATGACATTCTTTTATTCATTTCTCATCCTCAAGCTTCAATACCTCATCTCTTGACTTTAATTAGCAACTTTGGCAGACTTTCCGGATTTTCTATTAATTGGGACAAAAGTGAGTTGATGCCGATTTCTAACAAAGTTGATATGACATTTATACATTCTACTCCTTTTAAAAAAGCTTTTAATGACTTTTCATATCTTGGTATAACTGTAACTAAAGACCCCGAGGACCTTCTACAGAAGAATTGGTGTAATAAGATTGAGCAACTTAAACAAAGCATCCTTTTTTGGAAGACTCTTCCTATTTCTCTTGTAAGGCAAGGCAAGGCAAGTTTATTTGTATAGCACAATTCATACACAAGGCAACTCAAAGTGCTTTACAGAATCATAAGAAGACATTAAAAATTGCATATAAAAAAAACAAAAAAAAACATTTAAAAACAAGTTAGAATACATCAAGAAACAAAACATTAAACAACTTAAAAGGTTTAAAAGATACAAGACTAGAAAATAAAAGTCACAGTGCAGTTCAAAGCTTTAAAATGGCTTCAGTGAAAAGCAGCAGCAAATAGAAAGGTCTTCAGCCTTGATTTAAAAGAGGTGAGAGTTGGAGCAGACCTGCAGTTTTCAGGAAGTTTATTCCAGATACGTGGCGCATAATAACTGAACGCTGCTTCTCCATGTTTAGTTCTGACTTTAGGGACTAAAAGCAGACCTGTACCAGAAGACCTCAGAGGTCTGGATGGTTCATAACTTGGCAGCAGATTAGAAATATATCTTGGCCCGAAGCCGTTCAGTGCTTTATAAACCAATAGCAGGATTTTGAAATCTATTCTTTGACTGACAGGAAGCCAGTGTAAAGATCTAAGAACCGGAGTGATGTGATCTACTTTTCTGGTTCTTGTCAGGACTCGAGCAGCAGCGTTCTGAATCAGCTGCAGCTGTCTGATGGATTTTTTAGAGAGTCCTGTAAAGACACCGTTACAGTAGTCGAGTCTGCTGAAGATAAATGCATGGACAAGTTTTTCCAAATCCTGTTGAGACATAAGTCCTTTTATCCTGGATATATTCTTAAGGTGATAGTAGGCTGACTTTGTAATCATCTTAATGTGACTGCTGAAATTCAGGTCTGAGTCCATGATTACTCCGAGATTTCTGGCTTGGTTTCTAGTTTTCAACGTTACAGACTGAAGCTGAGCCGAGACTTTTAGTCGTTCTTCCTTGGCTCCAAAAACAATTATTTCAGTCTTATCTTTGTTTAGCTGAAGAAAACTCTGACACATCCAATCGTTGATTTGTTCAATGCATCTACTCAGTGTTTGTATGGGATTATAGTCCCCTGGTGATATGGTTATATAAATTTGTGTGTCATCTGCATAACTATGGTAACATATTTTGTTGTTTTCCATTATCTGAGCTAGAGGAAGCATGTAAATGTTGAATAGTAGGGGCCCCAGAATGGAGCCCTGGGGTACTCCGCTTGTCATTTTCATCCGCTCAGATGTGTAATTACCAATAGAAACAAAGTAATCTCTATCATTTAGATAAGATTTAAACCAATTTAGTGCTGTACCAGAGAGTCCCACCCAGTTTTCCAGTCGGTCCAGTAGTATATTGTGGTCGACCGTGTCAAACGCAGCACTGAGATCCAGTAATACTAAGACTGAAATTTTTCCACTGTCTGTGTTTAAATGAATGTCATTGAGGACCTTGATGAGAGCAGTCTCAGTGCTGTGGTGTGGTCGAAATCCTGATTGGAAAACATCAAAACAGCCATTTATTATTAAGAAATTGTTCAGCTGTTGAAAAACAGCTTTTTCAATGATTTTACTCAAAATTGGGAGGTTTGATATGGGCCTATAATTATTCATTACTGATGTTTCTAGATTTCTCTTCTTCAGGAGTGGTTTAATGACTGCAGTCTTCATGGCTTTGGGGAAGACACCTGATAGAAGAGACATGTTTACAATCTGTAGCAGATCTGGAGTCATGCAGTCTGAAACTTTTTTGAAGAACCCTGCTGGTAAAATATCAAGGCAGCATGAGGAAGATCTCAAATGTTGTATTATGTGTTGCAGGTTTTTGTCACTGATTGGGTCAAATTGTGTCATGGTATGAGAGTTGGTTTTAGGTGGACACATGGACAACACACCTCCTGTACTGGGTATGGTGGCACTGATCGTTTGTCTAATTTTCAGAATTTTGGTAGTGAAGAAGGATGCAAATTCATTACAGGCCCTGGTGGATTGAAGTTCAGAGGCTACTGGCACGGGAGGGTTTGTTAGCCTGTCGACAGTAGCAAACAAGGCACGTGCATTGTTATTGTTTTTAGTGATAATGTCTGAGAAGAAGGACTGCCTTGACTTTTTCAGTTCTAAATTAAAAATGTAAAGTCTCTCTTTATAAATGTCAAAATGAACCTGGAGATTTGTTTTTCGCCACCTGCGCTCAGCTTTTCGACATTCCTTTTTTTCCATTTTGACCAGCGTGGCATTTCTCCAAGGAGATTTTTTCTTACCAGAGACCACTTTTACTTTAGTGGGTGCAATGGCATCAATAACATTTGTAATTTTAGAACTAAAATTATGTACAAGGTCATTGACAGAGAACCTGGAGAGGGGGGGTGTAGAAGAGAAAGCCTCAATGAATATGTCACTGGTGTTTTCAGTGATGTAGCGCTTTGAGACGACCTCAGTTTGAACATTTGTGTACACAGATATATCGCTCTCAAAGAAAACACAGTAATGGTCAGAGAGAGCAACATCAGATACCAGAACCTTAGAAATGTTCAGACCCTTGGAGATAACCAAGTCTAGGATGTGGCCCCTGTTGTGTGTGGGCTGTGTCACATGCTGAGTGAGTCCAAAGTTATCAAGGACACAACACAGTTCTTTAGTCCATCTGTCCTCAAGTTTGTCGACATGGATGTTAAAGTCACCAACAATTAACACACACTCAAAGTCAGTGCAGATAAGAGACAGTAACTCAGCAAGGTCATCAAAGAAGTCTGTACAGTATTTAGGTGGCCTGTAGATGTTTAGAAAAATAGCCCGAGAAGATGAGTTTAACTGAAGAGCAACATATTCAAAAGAAGTAAAATTTCCATAAAACATCTGCTTGCATTTGAGTAACTCATTAAACAGAATACTTACACCTCCTCCTTTTTTATGCATTCTAGTCTCACTTATGAAAGAGAAGTTTGGAGGGCTTGACTCAATGTGAACAGCTGCATTGTTAGCCTGGTCTAACCAAGTTTCAGTTAAAAACATAAAGTTAAGATTGTGTTTGATGATAAAATCATGTATTAAAAAAGATTTTCCTGCCAGAGACCTGATGTTTAATAGAGCTAAATTTAGAGAGTCGGAACGAACTGTGCATTTTTTTGCGACAGTTTGTGGCTGACGAGGAATGGGAGCTAAATTTAATAGAGTGGCAGGTTTAGTTCGGCATTTCCTGTTTCTCAGCAGATTCACCATTTTTCTGTTACCTGTAAACACAGGAATTGAAGAGGCAACCTGAGCTCCAGGGGGCCCTGGCTTTTCTGGGGGGGAAACATTAGTGATATCGACTTCATAGCCTGGACCCATCACATATCACTTAGAGCTAGTTGTATTGTCTACATGGACAGGATGTGCTCTGCTGTTTGCAGAAGGATGATTCAGAGGAGGTAGAGGGGCGTGATGACGTTTTGGTGATGGTGGTTTCAAGCGTAGGTAAGATTAATGCAATTAAGATGATTGCACTGCCACGTTTCCTGCATCTCTTTCAGTCTCTTCCATGTTACATTGCCCAGTACTACTTTAAACAATTAGATTCAATTATTGTACCTTTTATCTGGAACTACAAAGCTGTCAGGATCTCCAAAAAACATCTACGTAAACCGAAAAATGCTGGAGGCTTTGCCCTACCGAATTTTAAAATGTATTATTGGGCGGCTCATCTGTCTGTGCTTGCTTGGTGGAGGAAAGGCCCCCCGTCCTCTTCATATTCCTGCCCTGCCTGGCTATGCATAGAACGATTGCTTTGTAATAAGACCTCCTTGCTAGCCTTGCTTAATAGCCCCACCAAAGTTAGGAAGTCACATTATAGTGACAGCTTTGTAATAAATGGCACTCTACGCACATGGGAGCAAATAAAACTTCACATCAAGGCCCCAAGTGTATATACTGATACTCCAATTTGCGAAAACCACGCTTTCATACCTGGCCTAAATGATATTGCTTTCTCTGCTTGGAAACAGAAAGGCATTAAGAACATAAATGATTTGTATATTGGGGAAAATGTTGCCTCATTTACACAGCTACAAGCCAAATATGGAATATCTGCCTCAAGTTTTTTCAGGTTTTTGCAGATTAGAGATTTTGTTAAAAAAAAATGTACCAAACTTTGAAGTTCTAAATAAACATGACACTCTTGAGGTAGTTAGCAGATTTGACCCGGGGTCCCGAGGGGCAATCTCTCTTTTCTATCGAATGCTTGATGGAGCTCCGATGAATACGGAGGTTTACAGGCGGGCATGGGCAGATGAGTTGAATGTGGAAATAAGTAATGAAATTTGGGAAGAATGTCTACGTAGCATGCAAAAATGTTCAGTTAACACCAGACACAACTTAATACAGTTTAAAACACTTCACAGACTCTATTATTCACAGGAAAAGTTACACAAATTTTATCCTGATATCTCACCAATATGTAATCGATGTAAATCCATGATAGGTACTTTAGCGCATTCTTTCTGGGCATGTAGTAAACTTGATTTATATTGGGAGTGTATTTTTCAGTGTTTTTCTGAGGCTTTTGGTAAGAATCTAGTACCCTGCCCTCTGGTGGCGGTCCTCGGGGCCACAAGTGTCCTCTCTTCTGTCAATAAATTTGAAAGAAGAGCTATACAATTTGGGATGGTGATCGCAAAAAAGCTGATTTTACGGGTGTGGAAAATGGAATCTGTGCCGACTTATAATTTGTGGCTGGGAGAACTGTCAAATACTTTACATCTGGAGAGGCTAAGATTCTATAACAATGATAGAGGAGATATATTTGATAAAACATGGGACCCAGTACTGAATTATCTTAAAAATGTGAGCTCGCGAACAACGAATGTTGTATGACACCTAACTGTGCAAGTAAATATATGGTTTTGTATATGTCAGATTAATTTATTTTTCTACTTTTGGATGTTTTTGTTAGATATGACCATGAAATATTAATCCAAGATGTGCTGTGTTCTGTGTTACGTAATCGTTTTTTGTTTGTTTTTTTCTGTATGTTTTTTTTTTTTCTGTATGTCTACTTTTTCACTTTTCCTTGGAAAAAGCAATAAAAATATTAAAAAAAAAAAAAAAATTAAATGTACAAGTTTGCACCATCCGACTACATCTGAAGGAAAAGTCTTAGTTGATATGAACACACTTAATTGCAACTTAATTATCCACCGTGGGATAATACATTTGACTTGACACTCGTCCACACTGAAGGAGAAGGAGGAGTAAACAACCTGCTGTCATAGAGAAGGGGAGGGTGCAGTAATCGTTCAAATCAGTACTTACTTTCAGCCAGTCTCTAAACAAAGATACAAATGGAAAAGCAAAAGAATTTGTGTTAGTATGCTTGAGAAAGAACGTGAAACTTCATCAGGTCTTGGTCCAAAGGCACAACAGGCCTTTAGCTACCAACCACTCTTTAAAAAGCTGAATATTGGCTTTCAACGCAACAATTTTATGGTTGAATATCTCACCATGTGGTTTTATTGCAGTGATTTGTCTCAGTTGTCCATGTGGGTTGGCTTGAGCTTCATGTTGGATCAACCTCTTGATGTTCATCTTGCGACCTGCTCAGCTGGAAGTGTGGTCAGACAGTCAGACAGACGGATGTTGGAAGAAAAGGCCCTGCAGCTGCTCTGCTGCATGAAATTACAGAGAAAAACATAGCGAGGAAATTTATGCTGCTGCCTCTTTGTGTTCACGCTAGGAGAGAGCAAGCTGAGCGGAAACTGATCAGATCTGATCAGAGCCACGCTCAGGATGAGGCCAGCGGTGCAGGGCTGACTCTGAGTGTGTGTGTGTGTGTGTGTGGTGGGCGCATATTCATGGAGCCATAAACTAATTCCATCTAGAGTCGTGGTCGCAGCTAGTCTAAAAATACTAACGCCTCACATGTTGTTTTATCTTCAAACTGGAGGTCAGAATCAGAATCAACAGAAGCTCTCAGTTCTCACAGGAACTGTCCTTTTGGTTACAAGAAAAAAAAAAAAAAAAACTTAGTTTTTCATTTCCTTTGTGTGTCTTTTCAATTTCTACAGGCAGACCAACATGTGCTTTTGATTCAAATCTTTCCACTTGTATTCACAATTTTATTTAACTTAATTTCTATTTTATGCATTTAATTTTTATTCTAATTTCCTTGTTTTTTAGCGTTGATCATGAAAGTCAGAGAATATCAAATTGTTTTCACGCTCAGTTTGTTTCATTCTGGAGGTCAAAGGTCATCGTGGAGCTGCTCGGTTCACTTAGCTACGATTAGTCAGTCAAGGATGAAGATGATATTTAGAGAAAAACTTCTGGCCAAAAACCAAAAACAAATAGCTGCTCGTCGTTATTAATGAGGTCAGATCATTAAAATCATGACAGCACATCAATGAAAAAAGAAGAAACAACACAGAGCTGAGAGATACAGCTGACAGCAAAAATAGATTTCATTCATTTCATCCACATCCTTAGGTCATTTCTGATGGTCCACTCCGACTTGCTAAGTCAGACATGCCCACATGTCAGCCAAGAGCGAACCGAATAAACCAAGAGTGGCCCAAAAACCTGAAAACAAGTTAGTGCAAGCCCTCCTGGAAACCCATCAAGGTTGCATTGCTGTGCCTAAAGTAAAAAAAAGCAAAAGTAACTCATTACATTACAAAATTACTGCCATTGAAAAGTGACTTGTAATGTTGTAACTGCGTTATCTACTGAGTAAGTTACGCATTAGAGTGATACAAAAATGACGGTAAAACCTCTTTGCAACTCGTTGCGCATGTGGGTTACATTGTCCAGATGGTGTGTAGCCAACTGTTCAGGAACCTTTGAATGTATTGACTCTACCGCCATTCTGTAGCCTTCTTTATCGGTAACTCCTCAGCCTAATAACAGGAATGACAGATGCAACATAACATTAACACCTTTATTGTGCTAACAATCTGACAGTGAACCGGGTAGTGATGTGTCGGTCATGAATGAAACAGCTCTTAGAGCCGGCTCTTTGAAGTGAACGGTCAGAACCAGCTCCTGCCTGGGAGCTAGAGCAGCTTTGTTTTCTTTTTTTCTGTTCGTGATTGGTCAACTACAGGTGAGAAAATGAGTGACCCCAGGAAATGCAGTGAAATTTGGATGCATTTCAATTACATTGATAATACAAAGGCAGAGTGTAGAGTATGCAAGGTTAAAATCTCATATTGAGTAGGCTCTACTAATAACCTGCACAGGTACATTAGAACTGTACATCCATCAGTGCAGTTGGAAGAAAAAAGACAAGCAAGTGAACCTGCTACTAATGAAAGTGAAATAAAAAATAAATAACCATTTGATATAATGTATGTTTTGTACATTAGTAATTCATTTTACACATAATTTTACATTATTTATGGTTATAAATTCATTTAAGCAACAAAAAATCTGAGGAGCCACTTGGGAGCCGAAAGAGCCTGAGCCGAGCCATAAGAACCGGCTCTCTTAAAAGAGCTGGAGTGCCCATCACTTGAACTGGGCAGAGGCAGACAGTATTAGGCACAGCTGTTTCAATAAACACAATACAACGGGCTCTTACAGCCAGTATATGATGTTTAAACATGCAACTAATGTGAAGGTTGGTGGGAAAACAAACATCTTTTTTCAATATTTGGTGGATACAGAAAAAACAAATTCATGAAATTCTCTCTCACTTTTTCACTTGAATAATTGAATAAATAGATGACGAAGACCGATTAACTTGACCTGCTGCTTTGGCTTATTTGTCTAAGGTTTTCAGAAAAGGTGCACACTGTCTTGAAAATTTGTATAGTTTAATAAATTATGAAGACAAATTATATTGATGATGATGATGATGATGATGATAATAATAATTAATCAATTATTTTCTTTTTTTGTGGCAGGAGGAGGGTTGTACTCTATCCCTCTCTTTTGGCCAGCCACTCCTGATCTGGCAAACAGAAGCAGACTGCCTAAGTGCCCTAGTTCTGATGAACATATATGGTGTGGGCAAGATCTGGGCCGCAACAATTTTGCTGGGTTTAATGTCTCCTTAACTGAACTTTTATTCTGAATATCTATCTCCAGTGCCGGCCCACACCTTTTGGGGGCCCTAAGCAGAATTTGATTTGGGGCCCCCCTCCCAACACCGCGGAGTCACCTGTGCTTGACAATTATTGACACAAATGTCACACTATAATGTTACATTATAAATTGTATTAATACAGTGACGGATTATGAACTACTGTCTCCCTGGGAACAGATGCATAAGGACCCCCTACTACCTTATTTGTACGAAAGTTGGTGCAAATGGGGGAAGGGGGGTGTGGGGGTCCTCCCCCAGAAAATTCAAAATTTGGTAGATGTGATTTCCTGTATTCTGGTGCATTTTTGGAATTAAATGGCCAGCTGGAGAAGGGAAATACCTAAATTTGTTCAGATTCATAGCCTTTTGCTTTTTGACTTGAGGTAGTGACTTCACGCAACGACTTGGGCCTCAGGGCCTCTTGACCTCTTGGGCCCGGTAGGCTCATTCAGTAATCCATCCTTGCTCACATGCCACAAATGTTTTGGGGCTCCTGGCCCCTCTAGACCTCTGGCCCCCTGGGCTTGGTAGACCCCTGTATTAATGTGGTTGTTATTTACGCCAAATAAGTCACCTTTTAACCTTAGAGGGTACTTAAATCACAAAATTATTTTAAACTTTCATATTCAAATTGAAGCACTAAGTGTGGTTTACTTTAATTTATTAAATATGTAAAAACAAAAAATACAAAAAAAAAAATTCTCGAGCAGCCACTTAGTTCACTTATGCCTCAGGCTGGTCCTGTCTATCTCCCATCAGACTCACATCAGAAGAAGGTAAATGATTTCTGCGCAGCTGAACTGTGTTAAAACTTCTTTGATTAAGTACATGTTGAGAGAAGTTTTCCTATTCACTACAATATAGTTCCTTTTTTTTGAAAGAGCATCTCATGGACAGCGGATAAACTGCAGCTGAACCCATCTGAGCTCTGACTGGACCGAGGAGACTCGGTCAGCTCCGACAGAAACAGCATGACCAATCAGCAGCCTCAGGTGATACACATCCATTTTACTTCCAGCAAACTTTATGTCTGCAGTTAGTCTTGTAGCAGATTAAGGTTTTTAAATTAAATCTGACAAATCCCAGACACATGACTGAGTGACAAAAATGCGTGTGTGTGTGTGTGTGTTGTTGTTGTTGTTGACATACATATTCAGTGGTGATTTGTTACACTGTCTGTACCCTCAGATTATTATTAGCCACGAGGCTTAGGGTGACACACACACACACACACACACACACACACACAAATTATTCATCTTATCTTATTTCACATATATTTACATCAATACTGAAACTCAGACTCCTGTTTTGGGTTGTTCTTACCTCTGTCCTACATTTTTTGTATTGTTCAATTATGATTGGTGTAATATTTAACAATACATTAATGAGTTTGCAGTGTTCTTTTTTTTTTACATTGTAATAACTTTATGAAACAAAGAAGAAGAAAAAAAAGGAGGAGGAAAAATGAATACGAGAGCTGACCAAACATGAAAACTGCATCATAATAGTCTGTGTCAGCTCTTTATTAATACATCATCAAGATAGTGGCAAAAAAAAATTTCAATGGAATAAAAATGGAATATGACAGTGTTTTTCTGCTTTCATCTTCAGGTACAAAGATTCAGGTATACAGCCCATTTTAGACATGGAATCAGGTGTCACTGCTGGAGAACAGCACAATAATAATTCTTGATTAAATTAAAACTTTTAAAAGCTATGTGGTTTATTTAAGGGGCCAATCTTCTCAGTCTAATTACCCCATAGTTCAACTAATACATTCTCAAATTCTTATCAGTGTCATTTAATACAGAGAATAGATAGCTGAGACTCAAATTGGACCTTTAAAGGAAAAAAAAGGTTTATTGCTGGTTTAAGAGATACATTTACACTGATGTTAGTGGGCGGCACCACAGACATATATATATATATATATATACATATATATATATATATATGTATATATATATATATATATATATATATATATATATATATATATATATGTATATATACATCATATATCATATATGTATATATATACATATATATATATATGTATATATGTATATATATATATATATATATATATATATATATATATATATATATATATATATATATATATGTCTGTAGTTGCGCTGTGTCACAGCAACACCCTTCAACGCCAGAGGAGTGATGTTAAATGGTCTCCACCCAAGCATGTGTCACGGTGACATCAACGGACAGAAACACTGACATAATAACAGGTTTCTGTTTACCAAGCTGATAAATTAAGTCCAACACACAATAAGATCAGCATTCATCTGGAACTCAGTTTGTCTTCAGGGTAAAATAAAAAGTGTTGTCCAACAGGAACTAGAAATACATGGACGTTTTTTAAAGACAAAACTTTTACTCTCAAAGTCCTCAAATACCTAAATCTAGCAATTAACAACTCATTAAGAAGTTATGAAAGCAAAAATCAGTGTTGGTAGGTCTGCTAGTGGTCACTTTGTCACCAGGCTTCTAGTCCCATTTATTTCATGTGAAGTAACACTTCTTTAATACCATCATTTATAAATGATACATTTACAGTTGGTTCCATTTTAATTAACAAACAATGAAATGTTTTATAAATTACATTAATATAAACTATTACCACCACTTAAGTCACTCTCAGAATTTGATGTTATGTCATTTATAGTACGCACATACAAGACATATATATAATAAAGCAGCTGACACAATGCAAAAGTGCAAGTAACATTATTGTAAAAACTGTCCTGATCAGATCACAAGAGGTCAAATAGGCCTAATTTTGAACTTGAGATAAACTTTTGGGAGTTTTGCCAGAAAAGCAAAATTATTTTTCCTCCACTGAAACACAAACTGCAGCGTGAAGTTTTCAATTTTCTGTATGTGTTTCTGTGATTCCCCCGTTTTATTTCGAAGTTTTGCCCTCATGTGTCGTGTGTTGTTTTCAGTTGCTCCTTTTTTTGTGATTTTCCCGCCCTTTGCCAGTGTTCACTTGTGTCTTGTCAGTCAGCAGTTTCTATTTAGTCTGTGTGCTCCCTGATGTTTTTGTCATTTTGTCCTGTGTTACTCACCTGTTTCACCAGAGCCATTCACGCCCATGCTATGTTTCTGTTTTTTTGATTCTCGTATTTTTACTGGTTTGTACTTAGTTTAAGCTTTTTGTGTTTCTACTTTGTATTTTGTCATTTTGTACTAATTGGTTTTTGGTTTAGACAACTTTTGGATATTGGCTTTCATTAATCAAAACTTACATTTTGTTCTCTATCCTGCCTCCTCCTGAGTGTCTTGCATTTGGGCCCTCAATATTTTTGCATTAACAATGTAACAGAAAGTCACACATCCTTTCAAGTTCATCTCAAGGATTCTCCGCTCTGACTCATTTTTCTAAACTGCCTTCAAATCTAATTATTAAAATGTCAAGGGGAAAAATCATGTGCATGTAAAATTTGAGTAATTCTGGAGCATTAATTGCTGGTACAAAATGAATAATAGCACACAATTTACTAAGTACTTCACCCAAATTATATTTTAGAGCTAGAGTGATTCTACTAAGCAAATTACTGTGCAGTGTTTGCTAATTATTTCATGAATCAGGAAACTGAAGAACATGAATTAAGTCTTCCAGTTGCATAAATAACTCATCAGTGCATACAAATACAGTAATTCTTTCGCATGAATTAAGAAATTCTGATTTTACAGCATAAGGTACTAATTAATGTTCATTAATTAAGTCATTCAACTGCACAAATTACAAAATAAGTACTTAAGTATATTAATTAGTATGCAAAGATGAAGTAATTAAATTGCATCAATTAAGCCCTTTTGGGGATGTATAAAGTAATTTTAGAGCATAAACTATAAGAAGTGTGCACGGATCATGAAATTTAAAAAAACAAATTAGTGCTTCAATTAATTTTAAAGCTCAAATGACTAGTTAGCTCATATAAATAATTCTTCAGCACAAATGATCTCATTTTAGAGCACAAATTATGCAATTGTAAAGCATTAGTTAAATTACCTTAGAGCAGAAATTACGTTATTCTAGAGCATGACTTCTGAAATTCTAACGCATAAATTCTGAAATTCTAGAGGATGAATTAAAAAATTGTCGAGCACAAGTAATTATGGAGCATGAATTCTGAAATTCTAGAGCACAAATTTGAGGTTAGATGTAATTCTGTAGGGCATGGATTAAATAATTCTAAAGCATGAATTAAAAAATTAACTCTGGAATTACAGAATTTGTTCTCAAAAATAAAATTATGAGTTTACTAATTTGTGCTCCCAAGTAACATAAGTCATGCTCTAGAATCTAGTTTAATCTAATTTCAAACCACAAATTTGCAGGAATGTTAAATACTGTACTCCTGGAATTCAGAGCCTTAAAGAGTTGGATCTAATAACATTATTAGCATTTTATTCTTTGAAAAATCGGCAGCAGCATCATCACTGTTTCATTCACCCTCTCACTCCTCCGATCCCTTTCCTCTCTCTGGGATTTGAACCGACAGCTCTCTGCTCACAGTTAAAGCCTGTTTCTACCCTTGTTTTCCTCCCCCGCTCTATTTCCTCCCCTGAGGCGCTTTTTGTGTTTTGGAGGAGACAGCAGATCATTGGCAGAGAGATCAGACAGTATTATAGATCTGATAGACGCTGCAAGGCAGAGTTTAGATTTATGGCAGTATTTATATTTATATACATTATCATCATTATCATCATGTTTGTTCTGCTAACCTCTATTTATCTGAGTCCTTGCCTCAGTGCCCCAGGCTGAATGCTTTGAGTCCAGACTGAAGAGAATAAAAAGTGAAGCTGTGTAGTTTCTATCTGGGTCAGACAATGAATAGATTCATCAGCAGCACATTCACATCAGCACAGTCTAAAGAGAAGAAAACCACCTGATTCCAGATGAGACTCTGATGTGCAAAAAGTGTTCACCTTTAACCTCTGGGACACTTATTTCCTAAATACATTTCACAATAAACGTTAGGTGTGATATTTCAGTGAAATATTCATATGTTTGGATATTTGTTAGTGAATGAAATATAAAGCTTTATTTAATGTGGATTTGAAAAGGGAGAAGTATGTAGCATAAACTGAGGACACACACCACAGTATTTAATTTGCAATGCCAATCTCTAGATGGGCCTTCAAAATAAATAAAACTCAACAACAAATAAATGAAAGACAAAATACAGTAGCACCCAATCATTCATGACTACATGACTGATATAGTTCTGGTTCAGTTTGTGTTTAAAATGATCCCAGTCAGGATCCTATTTGAGTTCTGCAGGTATGGAATTCCACATATTGATCCCCCAAACAGAAAGAGATGGTTGTCCAAATGAGGATTTACATAAAGGGCACTTACAATTCCCATTGGATGCTCCATGTGTAAAACTCTGAGAGGAACTGCAAGGTCACTGAGCAGCTGAGGAGCATGATCATGTAGGACTTTATAGAAGAGTTTAATATGAGTAAGTTGGATAAAATGATCAAAACCTAATAACTTTAATTTCTTAATAACATGGCAATCATGTGATCCTATTGGCTTCTGGTCCAGAATTACAATTGCCTGATTGTATATCATTATATCAAGAGACCAGTAGTGTGCCAGAGTCGAATCCTAACTCAGAGGATGAGTCTGAGTCTGAAGACACAAGTTTGGCGAAAAAGTGAAGAATGGCTGCGCGAATTGAATTTGAGTGGTTAAGGTCTCAGAGAGACGAATTCCATGAACTGCAAATTTTGCAGTCGATACCCGCAACATGTGGGGAACACCAAATCTGCAGGTCATGCTGGCACTAAACAGTTAAAACATAGTGCTAGTCTAAGGCATAAAATATGCCGTGATCTGTACTCCAATGAAAATGCAATTCCACTGTCAGTTGCATTTAGAAGACAAGAGGCTGTTAATCAGAGCGCTAAGGAGGCTGAATTAATATTTAAGTTTAACACAGCCTTTTTCATTGCCAGGAAGAACGACCCTTTACCAAATATAAAGGCCAACTCGACCTGCAAAGAAATAATAATAATAATAATTTATTAATTATTATATTATATAATATATATTATAATGTGTGTGTGTGTATCTATCTATCTATCTATCTATCTATCTATCTATCTATCTATCTATCTATCTATCTATCTATCTATATCTATATCTATATCTATATATATATATATATATATATATATATATATTGATTTAGGGTGTGCGCCCCTAAATTTTGTGATTGTGCAACTGATGTTGGGAATCGGGATGAAATCCTCAGCATTTGTCAGACCTTACACTGCTGTAGTGGGCCCTGGGTTACTCCTGGTGCAGGACAATGCCCGACCTCATGTGGCAAGAATATGTAGGCAGTTCCTGGATGATGACAGCATTGATGCCATTGCCATCTCGTTCCCTTGACCAAACTCCAATTGAGCACTTATGGGACGCTATGTATCGAAGCATCAATGCATCCGACAATTCCAAGTACCACCACAGACTGGCCAGGAGCTCACTGATGCCCTGATCCGGTCAGGAAGGAGATCTCCCACGACACCATCCGCAGACTCATCAGGAGCATGCCCAGACATTGTTGGGAGTGCATACAGCCACGTGGGGGCCATACACACTACCGAGTCACATTAAGAGTTGCTGTTATTATTATTCACGCAAGTTGGATCAGCCTCTGATTTCAATTATTTACTATGATTGACTATTTCATATGAATATGATATGAATATGAATATGACTATTTTGGTGTGATTTTGAATCCAGCCCTCAATGGGTTGATGATTTTGGTTTCCACTGACCCTTGTGATATAATTTTGTTCTTACAATGTACATCAGTAAAGATTTTCAACTTGAATAATTTGTTCATCAAGATGTGATGTGTGATTAGTGTTCCCTTAATGTTTTTGAGCAGTGTATTAAGTAATACTAAACATTCCAGTTTGTGAATTATTAAGCAGCATTTACTTATGTTTGTAATTTTTATAAACCAGGAAAACCAGTCCATCTTCATGTAAATCTGCAGATTACCTGCATGTAAAAATTCAGCAATTAATTTTTCAAAAGCAAATTATTTTTATATTTCATATGTAAATAAAACCTAGCATTACCTTTGCTTTTGGTTACTAGTGGCAACAGCAGCAGAGCATGTTGGGTAGAGGGTCATCCAGGTGTTGTTTAATCAGAGTAGTTAGACTGCAGCCTGAGGAGCATTTCAGTTTGGACAGGATGACCTTGATAATATGCTGGAGGGAGCGGAGGTTCAGCCCAAACACGTCCAAATGGATCAGATTCAGCCCTGCACAGTTTGCAGGTCACCTGAGGAGGGTCGAGGTCACTGCAGAGGGGAAGTCTGCTGTCCGAACTGAAACAACTGATAAACATTAAGGACTGGAGGTCTGCTAGAGTAACATACTGATGATTCAGTTATTCATACAGTCTTAGCTGTAGAGGAGTTCAGAAATGGTGGTGTTTGAGGAAAGGTAACAGGGTTATTGAAATCTAAAGGGTGTATTTGCTGTCAACTACTTTTTTTGGGTCAACAGATGTTTACACCACATCAGTAGTTTTCAACCTCAAAATTCCATTTATTTTTTTCCGTCTTTTGTATAGTTTTGTGTTTTGTTGTCAAACTCTAGCGACACTCAACACTTTAGGCCTCTAAAAATAGCCAAAACAGTTCAGGACCAGGAAATAATACATTTACAATATCGTCATTGCACTCAACACAAAATTAAGCCAAAACCAAACATACAACACCAACCACCAGCTAAATTTGTTTAGCAACCTTCATGCAGTTTTGTGTAATTCAAAGTGTGGCATTCACAGCTATGCGTGTATCTGTGCTGGTTTAAGTGCACCTCATGTTGGCATTTCTTAACTGGAATGACACTCAGTAGAGTGCCTACATCCGCTAAGGCTCAACAGTCCCTTGTAATTTAATCAAGCCTAATCCAACATCAAACTCAATAGCCCTCTATCGCTCTATCTTCTCAAAAACTACATAGTGCCCCTTTAACTAAAATTTTAAGTCAGCAGAACTGTAGCAGCCAACCATTAGGACAACAAAACAATGGACATGGAATCATAATCTAATTGTGTTGTGGAAGAATAATACATTTTGATAAGGATCTGTATCAAATTGTATCTGCCTCTTACACACGCCTTTTTCCAGGCGATTCTTTTCCATGCATCAATTTCCTGAAAATCTGCCATGAATGGTATTAATATAATAAATAAAAAAAAGAACACCCTACTTTGCAGTGTTAAAGAAACCGAGAAAAAAATACTCTTCTATCGGTATCTTTATCCTGATCTGCACCAAAAGTGAATGGGGTCTATCATGGAAAGAGACGCATCCTCCATCTAAGTTTTATGAAAATCCATTCAGTGGTTTTTGAGTACCCCTTGGTGGAGGTAATAAACAATTCAGACATTTTCTACTCATGTGCACTGTGCCATTAGTAATCAAGACATAAAACAGAAGACTTGGACAAACTGCTTTCTTACATACAGCTCTGTACCACCACCTGCTGGCCAAATAAAATCAGTCAGACATCTTGATACATTTTTGTGTTCTCTTGCATTTCCATTCATTTAAAATTGCTCATAGTCTAACCATCATAGTCTTTATCATCTTAAAGTTCACCATCTGTACAGGTGATTGTGTTCAGTGTCTCTGCTCACAAAGACTCAGAACAAGTAACTGTGGGACGTGCCGAAACAAGTCTGATCCATGGAGGCTTTATCCTTTATTGGACTCTTGGACTCTATTGGTCTCTCACCCATCAAGGCATGGACACAGGAGCTCTGGGGGTGTCCTGTGGTGTCTGGCACCAAGGAGTTGGCAGTGGATCCTCTGAGTTCTGAGGTAGAGGTAGGGCCTCCATGGATCATAGTTGTTCCGGCATGTCCCACGGGTGCTCGTTTGGACTGGGAATTGGGGAATTTGTAGACCAGGGTGGATACTGTGAAGCTCTTTGTCACGTTCATCAGAATACTACTGGGGAGTGATGTTGCCATGAGGGGCTGTACTTAGTCTGAAACAGTGTTTGGGTGGGTTTGGGTGAAATATGACCCAGGAAGTAGTAGCAGTAGTATGAGTTTAAAGACTTATTGCACACCAAAAAAAAAAAGCACAGCAGGTTTAATACAACTCTAGAAGGTTATGACATTGGCAATCACTTTATCTTTGGTTTCTATCATTACAAGGTAAACAGTGTAGTGCATTGTGGGACATTTGTTCTGTTGATGAATGGCCCAACATTTTTCGTATATTTCACCTTCCTAGCATGAAGCCACCACACAGTGGTTACCATGTGCATATAATCTGCAGATATAATCCCAGTGAGAGGAACACACAAAGTAGCTGTTATGGCATTCAGCATCATTCAAGTTTATTGTACATAGCAGCTGTTTAATGATTCCACAGGTAGGAACACACACACACAAACGTTTTTGCATCATGAAATTAAAAAAATGAAATAAGTAACTAATTACAAATGTATTATTTGTAACAAAAAATACACTTTTTGAGCCTCTTCCTTTTAGGAAAATGCCTTCAAAGACAAAAATAAACAGGATAGAAGTCACACTTCTATTTTTTTTAATAGAGCCCCACTGCATACCCAAATCCCACACCAGGACCTTTGAAGAACTAGTTCAACCTTAATTTGCTTTCTTTCCTATACTGAAAAAAGAGAAAAGATCCACTGTCATGTCTGTCTTTTCCAGGTCAGTGCTGGAGTCTGGATGTCGCTGGCCCAGCTAACCCTAACCCTAAAGGCTGGAAGCAAGCGGAAACAGCTAGCCTGGCTCCGTCAAGAGCTCATTACACAAACTATCACGTCTGAAGCTTACCGATTAACAGATTGTGACTTCTTTGTTTAATCCTTACAGAAACATTAATATAAAAACTGAAGATTGTGATTACAGGGAGAGTTCAATGATGAAACTGGCCCAGTACTTCTGTGTGGCTTCTCCGTTGGATATGGTACGACTAACAGCAGCTGGCTGTTGTTTGTCAAGAATTTTTTTCAAAACAGAACTCGTATAAGAACCACACCCAGAGTGTTGACCCATTTTTTTGACAGTGAGGGTTGACTCAAAGTCATTTCACTGCAGGTCAAACAGAAAAAAACCTTTTATGTGATCCAAAAAGTCAGACTAAGTTTTCCATGTCCTGCTTTTGCTTTCCCGAAAAAGTGAGTCCTTCAGCTCTCAGCTTTGGGGTTTACTGCCTTGCTCAGCAGCTCTTCTATAGTCCGCCTGAACCTGTCACCCACTTTGACCACCCTCTCCTTCTCGTTACTTGATGCCTTTGAGTGTGTGGCATATGTGTTTTGGTAAAATCACGTACCCCTCTCCGAATGCTGCTGGCAGCTTGCGAGCGGTCCTCGGTGTCTCACATGTTGCCTTCAGCCTCTTCAGCTGTCTCTCCTGCCGCCGACATTTCTGCTGCATCGTCTTCAGCTTCTTCCTCAGACTCCCCACCTGCTCCTCCAGCTGCTCGATGCGCTTCTTCTGCCGGGCAGAGTCCTCTGCTGTGTAGTTGTGGTCGCAGGAGACTGCCACCATGTTGCCCCAGGTGTTGGGAAGGCTCCTCCCTGGCTCCTCCTCCTCCACTGCCAAGTCAGAGGTCAGAGGCAGAGTGAGAGGGAAGTGGATCTCTGAGGGAAAGGGATCCTCCAGGGACTCTGACTGTCAAACAGAAAAACACACAAGAGTTCTGATGCTGCTTTCTGAAGTGACCCAAGATAACATAAAGTTAAAGAGATGTAATTTTAATTTTCTGATTAACACTCATCCACAAAGGATTAGTTTGTTCATCTCAGTAAGTCTTTGATAACAGCATGCTCTTATTTTGAAATAAAGACAAGAGGATTGATGACTGGAGCTGTATGATGCAGTGATAAAGCTTTGGTTTGTTTCGTTATAATTCTCCTAAACACCAAGCTGTCCTCAAGCTTGGTTTCTGTTCTGTAACTCAATCCATTTCACAGTAAAGTTTCCAAGGGTGTCACTTTGAGTTGAAAAGTGGTGGGGGCATATGGACTCAGATGATGAAATTAAGTGGTCTTCATGTGATTTTAGACAATGTTATGGGAAGATGACTGTATGCCATCAGAATGGATAATTGCAGTGAAAGTGTGCTGGAAAAATTGCATAACAAAGCATAAATAGGGCAAAGCCTAAGATGACCACAGAGTCAACAATAAGGAAATACTCATCACAAAACACACAACATTAACTACACATGTAACAGTCAAGGTAAACCAATCATAACTTATTCTAGACATACGATTTCAATATGTGAGAGCATGAATTCAAGTGGAGATTTCTATTTATTCATTTTAATTTAGGCATATTAATAATTGATTAGATTTTTTTCTTCATTCTTTTTAAATTCCACATTATTAATTAATATATTTAACACAATCTTCCAGCAGCCGCCAAAGGATATTCAATCAAGTATGGTAGCATGTTTCGGCAGTAACTTCGCCTTAGTTTATAGTGTACTGTACAATTTAGCATCAGAACCAGTAGCAGCCAGCTTCACTAGCAGGTAATGACAGTCCAAAGCATTTTTCATTTGTTAGTTAAAGTTCATCCAGAAATTAAAAATCACTCATCATCTACTCATCCCCATGTGGATTAAAAGTCGGGTGAAATTTCATAGTCAACAAAACATTTCGTGAGCTTTAAAGCAAAACAGTACTGGGGCAATCTCCTAAACAACTGAAGCAGCTGGAGACTTGTTTTAAAATGTTGAAAAAGCAAATGAATAACAACAATGAAAGGCTTGATGTAGCCGCCAGGGGGGTATTCCAGAAAGTGGGTTTTGTGAAAACTGAGTTTGTTAACCCTGAGATGAGAGAAACTCTGAGTTTTCAGTTCCAGAAAGAGAGGTAACTTAAACTCTTGGTCTGTTACTGCGGTAACTTTCTCTGTGAACCAAACCTGCTTCACTGGCAGGTTTATCTGAAGAAACCCTGAGTCTGACGGAGCTGTCCCACAGTGGCTGTCCTTTCCTTCTCAGTCCGATCATGTTGAAGCTGAAACAATGCACATAGTTTTACACCAGGAGGGTATTTAGATTCACTTAGATGAGCTCTCACTCCCTGACGAGGACTGAACCGAACAGTAGACCGCTGCACAGCGAATATCAGGCTACACGTCATCGCTGACGTGCTCTCAGATCTGAACAATCCTCTTTGTTTTTTTTTAATCACTTCGTAGGTTAATCAATCACCTTCCAGCAGCCAGAAAAA
Source organism: Lagodon rhomboides (assembly GCA_039737535.1). Classification (NCBI taxonomy): domain Eukaryota; kingdom Metazoa; phylum Chordata; class Actinopteri; order Spariformes; family Sparidae; genus Lagodon; species Lagodon rhomboides. The sequence goes on from CM077800.1 coordinate 26,351,262, forward strand.
GAGAAATAACTCACGTTTTATTTGGCTTTCTTTATTTCCCACAGATAGCTACAAAAGTAACCATCAGTTTAGCCTATTGTATTTTTTCCAACAACGTTATTTCAAAGTCCATGTTTCTAGTTTGCTGCCACATTGAGTATACAATTAAATGACTTCTAGTTCAATCTGTAGACAGTAAGTGTGTGTCTTCCTCTAATGTTGGGTCCTGGGGGTGATTGACGCCCTCAGCCTCTGGTCACCCAGCTCCTGACTCAGGACCAGCTCCTCTGCCACTGTCGGACGTGGTGGAGGTGGAGGTGAGCACTACTTCATGTTCATCTACTCAGCAGGATGTTAGGACACAGATGTGTGTTAAACAACATCTGTTGGTGGTAAAAGCTACTACAAGTTAAAATATCCACTGAATAAACTTTTACTTTGTTTAATATGTGAAATAAAACCAAAGTGAGGAGCCAATTGTGATTCATTTTCAGCCAATTTAAATCAAAACAGCCTAAAATAAAATAAAATAAAACATTCAACAACATTCAACAACTTCCTCAGAGGCTAATATAAAAGAAAGTGATGTTAAATTCAAAATGAAAAGAAGACCGCATCTAAAATTCTGTCAGTGATTTTTATTACCGCCGCAGCCGTGTTACTTTTTATTCCCCCAGAAAATGTCTGCTTCCTGTTTTCTCCGCTGTTGCCATGGTGATTAAAAGTATCGGAGCTCCATTGATCATGGCTTTTCAGGCACGAGCTCAACTCAGAGTTAACATACTCAGAGTTTCTCATCTCAGAGTAAGTCAACTCAGAGTTCAGGGATAGACTCAGAGTTTGTTGAACCTCCTTTCTGGAATACCCCCCAGGTGTAATCCAAGTTTCCAGAAGCCGCAAGATCCCAAATTGAAAACATTATTTAAACTTTAAGCCAAAATCTTCACTGTAGCAGCTAAGCTAAAAGGGTTAGCTATCTGATGTGGGTGTCAATGCTCGACCACGTGCAAAGTATTGCCTTTCCAGCTCAATTTGGGCTTTCAGAGTACTGGAGAACAAGTCCTCTTAACCTTCAGATGTTGAGGTGAATGCAATGTTTTATTTTAGCTCTGAAGCTCCAGAAATGTTTTGTTGACTATGAAACTTAACCTAACTTTCCATCGGCATGAGGGAGAGAAGATAATGACTGAATTTTCATTTTTCCCTGAACTTAGCCTAGCCTACAACATTTCTTTGTGCTATGTATTTTGAGGAACATGGGACAGGGACAAAATCTGCCATTATAAAAAGTGGTGGGGTCATGTGCCCTACATCCCCAGTGTAAATGACTTAGACTTAATCATCCCAGGGGGAATTTATTTTTCACAGCACTGTACCCTTCCAACAGACAGCACATACAACAACACAGCATAAAAAACACACAGTACCAAACAGCAAATACAAAACTACACTCGGGTCAGGTCTATTCAGAGATGCCTATTATTTAGGGCAGTTATAGCTGAGGGGATCAGGCTTTTCTCAAAGCGAAAAAAAAAAAAGCTCCTGTGCTGTCGCAGCAGAGCATCCACCAAACACGCACTTACAGCATGCAGAAAGTTTTTTTACACATCAGCTGGGAGAAACTTTGGGGATCTGGGTCCGTATTCACAAAGGATCTTAGGGCTAAAAGTAGCTCCTAACTGGCGAATTTAGGAGAAACTCCTAAAAATAATGGGCGTGTCAGTCTTAAATTTAGGACTCCTAATTTCTTTCACGAAGAGCAATTCACAAAGTATTTTAGGCCTAAAAGCAGCACCTAAGTCTAGGAGAGCTTAAAAGTCCTCGAGAGGACTCCTAACTCAGTAAGACCTATTCACAAAGAATCGGAAAATGGCTGCGAGACGAAATGTTTTGGAGACAATGGAAGACTGTGGATTGATCAAGAGATATAGGCTCAATCATGAGGGTATAAAACTTGTTGTGGAATTAGTGCAGGATGCAATAACAATACAAATAAAAATAAATTAATTAATAAATAATTGCGCCATCAAAAGATGAGGACATGTTCGTCAATAGAAAGAAAGTACATTCCATCAACACGCAGATTGTTTCTGATGCAACTTTTAACATTCTTGATGTTGTTGCAAAGTGGCCTGGGTCTACCCATGATCACGTATTTTAATGGAGAGCGGTCTGAGGCAGCTTTTTGAGAGGCACCATGTACCAGCTGGGTGTCACTTGCTGGGTGACAGTGGCTCTCCCTGCAAGACGTGGCTCTTGACACCCTATCTGAATCCACAGCCGCAAGCACAGTTAAAGTAGAACATGTAAGTGATTATGCAGATTACGTTTAGTCCTATGCATAAAAAACATCTTATTGTCGTCTTTTATTTGTTGAATCCATATTTATTATTGTTTACTGTTTTCCTCCATATATGTTAGAGTACACAAAAATACATGAAATGTTGTGGAGAGAGGAATTGGGCAGATGAAACGTCGATTTCATGTCCTGCACGGCGAAATACGCCTCAGCCCTGAGAAGGCAAGTACAGTGATCACGCTGCGTGAGTTCGGTAAAGTTGGAAATATATTCACAGATTTGAACTTCACGGATCAATAACTCATAAGCGAAACATTATTAAAACACAAACGACGACTCTTAACTACCGCAGTAAGGTAGACAACGAGCTACAACTGTATGTTCATCCAAACGAGCGATCCTCCGGGCTGGACACATAACACTGGTCTCAGACGGTCCCTGCACCCTCGTCTCATAGACGGCTGACCACAGAGACCAGTGTTATGTGTCCAGCCCGGAGGAGCGCTCGTTTTGATGAAAATACGGTTGTAGCTCGCTGTGTTTTAATAATGTTTTGCTTATGAGTTATTGATCCGTGAAGTTCGACTCTGTGAATATATTTCCAATTTTACCGAACTTCATGTGTGTATTCTGCTAACTGCACTGTCCATAACTACTTGGTAGGAATTCATTTCTAGCCTAGGCTATTTCCTTGTTTTTCGGTGATTTCGTGGGCTCGTTTGTGGGATGTTGCGGATGAGTTTCACCGAGACCACCTCGCTCTGAACAACCAATCACCGTACTGACCGCTTCTAAAGTCGTGCACGAGAATCGACGTAACCCATAGCAACGGCGCGTCACTCTTAGTGATGTATCCTTAGTATGAGTAGGTCTCAGCGGCTTTGTGAATAACTTTTAAGAAAAAACTCCTACGTAAAATGTTTTAGGGCGAGTTAGGAGCACTCCTAGCGGTAAGATAAAATGCTTTGTGAATACGGCCCCTGGTATAATTATCACAGTTTATTAATGCTGAATTCATGGCTGTTTCCCCAAGTCAACCAATCAGAGCCCAGTATGTGAGTTTAAAAATGGGGACATATGAACACACAAGCTAGAATTAGTTTGGTCATTAAAGCTAGCAAAAGTTACACCTTGATAGTTAATAGGTGTAAATGTCTCTACAATGGAAGCAGTTGATGTGATGCAACCTGTTTTAATTTAGTGGTGTGTAAATCTTCACTTAAATTTGGTCTTATGAAGAGCTGGTGCAACCAGCTCATGAATTACAATTTAACAGTGTAGTCTTTTCCTTGGTCTGGATCAAATGTGTGTGGACTGTGTATGAATGAAAATGTTCTGTGCTGCTTCACCTTGATGGTGAGGTTGAAGGTGAAGAGTGATGGCACAGCGTTCTCCTTCAGCACTCGGTTGTTGCACTCACTCTTAAAGCAGTCTTTGGTGAAGTGCTGCGAGCAGATGTTGCTGTACTTAGTCGGTTTAAAGTTGTTCCTCCTCATCGCCGCCACCCATTTACCACAAATATCTGGACGTGCCAGAGGAAACCTGGGAAGAACAGTCTCGTTAAACAACAAAATAACAAACAGCTAAATTAACCCTGATCACCTCCAGATTTGTTCCTTCTGCTGGATTAGCCATACACATGAGTGTGGTTCAACATCGTCCTTCATGGTCATACCTGCAGGGTCTCCACATGTTAACCCTGCTCCAGCAAAGAACACTTAAAACTAACATTAACTTGACAGCTACCAAGTGCCGGTACATGAAGAACTATATCCGAACTCCTTTCAGAATCAGTGGAGTTGTTATTCTCCTATTCCTGGTTGAGACAAGCACGTTGAAGAATGTACTACTAAGTGATTTTACGAACATGGATTATGACATGGTAAATTCGGCATATGAAAGTCTCTGAAAGAGTAATTAACTTAAGCTTTAATAACATCTAAATGTGAATGTTTGACTATATGGCCACCGTAAACATGGGTAGGTTAACTTGCAGTAGACCTTAGAGTTATCAAACTTGACACAACACTTACAGTTTATTAGAGTAAAATGGTGCTTGGTGAGGTTTCTGCGACTCGATTTCACCAGCAAAATATAATATTACAACAATAGTCTTATGTCAAATTATTCCACCCATGCACTGTTAAAGATTAACAATGAAGCTTTAATGAGCAGATTAATAAACGCAGGCTGGTACTGTAAGTAAGTACTTATCCATCATGTCTGGACAGCTAAGGCTAACTGGCTCAAGCGCGCGCGCACGCACACACACACACACACACACAGAGATTCATTGGACTTACTTGTGGAAGGAAATGTCTTTGTCTTTGTGGTACCGGTTCTTACAGCCGTACGCTGAGCACGTCTGAACCATGGCTGCTCCCCGGCAATACCGACTGACACTGGGGCTGACACCGTACGATGGTCCGCTGGTGCTTCTTCTCACTCTCCACGCAGGCTTCACTGCCAGAAACAATGATGGCGGCCAAGCTCGGGTCACGTGACCTACGTTTTGGGATGTCATTGGCCCCTTTGTGTCCACCAGGGGAAAAAAATCGTCTCAGGGTTTTCACTTGATACAGTCAAAGGTGGCTTTCATCTCATCTTTTAGTCACAATTGAATTGGATCATTGGTCAGTAAAAATCGTTATACACCCGAATCATGGCAGCGAATTGTTTTATGAGACCGAAAAAACGACAGCAATTTATCTTACCGCTAGGAGTGCTCCTAACTCGCGCTAAAACATTTTACGTAGTTCTTAAAAGTTATTCACGAAGCCGCTGAGACCTACTCATACTAGGGATACATCACTAAGAGTGACGCGCCGTTGCTATGGGTTACGTCGATTCTCGTGCACGAGTTTAGAAGCGGTCAGTACGGTGATTGGTTGTTCAGAGCTAGGCGGTCTCGGTGAAACTCATCCGAACCATCCCACAAACGAGCCCACTAAATCACCGAAAAACAAGGAAATAGCCTAGGCTAGAAATGAATTCCTATCAAGTAGTTGGACAGTGCAGTTAGCAGAATACACGCATGATGACAAGTTTGTGCAGACCACGCATACAGTGATCACTGTACTTGCCCTCTCTGGGCTGAGGCGCATTTCGCCGTGCAGGACATGAAATCGACGTTTCATCTGCCCAATTCCTCCACAACATTTCGTGTATTTTTGTGTACTCTAACACATATGGAGGAAAACAGTAAACAATAATAAATATGGATTCAACAAATAAAAGGCGACAAAGAGCCAAACGATGTTTTTTACGCATAGGACTGAGCGTAATCTGCGTAATCACATGTTATAGCCTACTTTAACTGTGCTCCCGGTTGTGGATTCAGACAAGGTGTCAAGAGCCACGTCTTGCTGGGAGAGCCACTGTCACCCAGCAAGTGACACCCAGCTGGTACATGGTGCCTCTCAAAAAGCTGCCTCAGACCGCTCTCCATTAAAATACGCGATCATGGGTAGATCCAGGCCACTTTGCAACAACATCAAGAATGTTAAAAGTTGCATCAAAAACAATCTGCGTGTTGATGGAATGTACTTTCTTTCTATTGACGAACACGTCCTCATCTTTTGATGGCGCAATTATCTATTTTTTTAATTGTTATTGTTATTGCATCCCGCACTAATTCCACAACAAGTTTTATACCCTCATGATTTAGCCTATATCTCTTGATCAATCCACATTCTTCCATTGTCTCCAAAACATTTCGTCTCGCAGCCATTTTCCGATTCTTTGTGAATAGGTCTTACTGAGTTAGGAGTCCTCTCGAGGACTTTTAAGCTCTCCTAGACTTAGGTGCTACTTTTAGGCCTAAAATACTTTGTGAATTGCTCTTAGTGAAAAAAAATTAGGGGTCCTAAATTTAAGACTGACACGCCCATTATTTTTAGGAGTTTCTCCTAAATTCGCCAGTTAGGAGCTACTTTTAGCCCTAAGATCCTTTGTGAATACGGCCCCTGGAAAAAATTTTTTATGACAGACTAGACAAATGTATTGATAAACACAAATTACTTTATTTCAGACCAAGTAATTCAACATCACTGGCATTAATTGAATCAATTGAGGAAACAGAAACTCCATAGACCATAAAAAGTGTGCTGTTGGGGTATTTCTGGACCTCAAAAAAAGTATTTGACACAATCAATAATTACATACCAGTTAATAAACTGAAATGATATGGCATCAGGCAGGGCCATAGTATTGAATTGGGTAAAAACTTAGGCAACATTTTGTGAAGTTGGGAGAGTTTTTTTTTTAGAGGGGGTGGGATTAGATAGGTTTGCACTTCTTCCCACTCCTTTTCGAACATGAATTGCCTGTTTATGCACTACTCTTTTGTTGTTTCGTTTGTTTATATCTATATATAAAAAATTTACATGTTGGAAATAAAGATTTCAATCAATCTGTGAAGTCTACTCTGCCTCCAGAGGACCACCCACTGTCAGAGTGAATGTAAATAAGGTTGCTGGTCCAAATAATATACCTAGTCATGTACTTAAAACATGTGCCGATCGGCTAGCTGATGTTATTTCTGACATTTTTAACATCCAACTCTCACAGGAGGCTGTTCCCTCCTGCCTCAAGACAGCCATCGTCCTTCCTGTACCTAAAAGGTCTGCTGTGTGTAGTCTACATAACTACCGCCCTGTGGCTCTAACCCCCATTCTGATGAAGTACTTTAGGAAACTGGTTCTCTAGCACATCAAAGACAACATCCCTGCCAGCCTGGATCCTCACCAGTATGCTTTCAGAACCAACAGGTCCACAAAGGATGACATATCTACTGCCCTTCTCAGACCTAGAGAATAAGATCAGCTACATCAGAATGCTGTTTGTTTACTGCAGCTCAGCATTCAACACAATCTGACTCATAAAGCTGATTGGAAAACCTAACACTCTGACCTTTAGTACATTATGCAAATTGATATTTATTAAAACCACCAGAACATCACTGGTACCATCTACAGAGCATCAGTGACATCAGTGAAGTGAGATATATAAAAAGAGCCCAAAGATACTAAAACACCCACCCCAGCCACAGTCTGTTCACCCTACTTCCCTCAGAAGTATCCGCAGCTGTACCACCAGACTACAAGGCAGCTTCTTTCCCCAGACCGGGAGAGTCCTGAACTCATCCTCAACACTCCATTGTCTAAAGTAGATGTGGCAGGACTCAAGGACGCTTAACATTATTTTGTTTTTAAACAAAATTTTAAAAAATGACAAATAAATTGACCTTGTACCTTCATGGTTAATGTAGTTATACGCTTGTAATGCGGGGACGAGCTAGTTAAGCTGGGACATCCAACACAAAAGTTGTAGGTAAACAAAATACCTTTATTAATAAAGAGTTGTATTTAACAGGGCAGGTTGGTTTAAGAGGCATTATACAGTAACAAATGATAACAAAGTAGAAAAAAAAGGGCAAACTTTTGATTTGGGACATAATGTGTCCAATTTATTCATTAGCACACGAATGGAGCACTGTGACAGTCTGAAGAGAATAAAATAAAAAAAATAATAAAAAAGTACAAAGAAAGTGTTTGGGTCGGATTTCCAAATGAATTCTATATACAGTACAACAAAAACTGTATTTCTTCTCCAGTTATATAAATGTTACCATCTACAGATATGACAGACCAAGTAAAATGAAATGCTTTCAGCGAGGGCAAAAAGTGAACAGCAATTATATTTCTATATTTTGTAGAAATGTCCATAATCTCAGATGACATGAACAAACTTCACATAAAAATCTAATTTTGATAGTTCTGTCTTCCCTATTAGTTGTGATAACATTTCACTGGAAATTCATCAATTCAGTGGCTTTCATCAGAGAGTTTGGGGGTATTTTACATTCTTTTTCAACTATTTATGTTTTTGCAATTAAGCACACAGTCTTTGGTAATATTTGGAGTTATCAACTGCAGCTCAAAGTTGTCATTTACTGAACGGAACTGGCTCGGGTGTCATCACAAGACTGAGGTGTGAACTTTTGGTCAACTGGCTTCTGGTCAATGACCTGTCTGTGAAAGCAAATCCAGCATTAATTGAAAGTCGAGCTGTAACAATTAAATGATTCATTGTCAACTTAATCACCAACAATTTCTATAATTAATAGATCAGTTGAGTAGTTTTTTAAAAGTCAAAATTTCAGCATCTCAAATGTGAATATTTCCTGGTGTCTTTCCTCTTCTATGACAGAAAACTGAATATATTTGGGCTGAGGACCAAACAAGACATCTGAGGACATCATATTGGGCTTTGGGAAATAATACTAATTTTCTGACATTTTACAGACCAAACAACTAATCCATTAATTGAGAAAATAATCAACAGATCTATCGACATTGAAAATAATTGTTAATTGCAGCCCTACTGGGAAGGACTCAAACGTCGTCAACAAGGAGTCAGTGGACATTCACATACAATGCAGAGACCCTCTCTTAATGACAAAACTCCCACACACTAGGTCACAAAACTACAAGTAGAGCAGCTCCGTTTACTCAGGAGTGTGAGGTGCAGCTGAAGGCACCAGAAAAGGTAGTAAGTGGACCCTTAAGCTTAATATTTTCTTTACCTTTTACTGTTCCTGAAGATCCAGAATAAATATCCCAGCTTACTGTCTATGTTTATCAGAACTCAACTCAAACGAATGCTTCGAGCTCTCAATCTCATTGGTTCATTTTAAGGTGAAAACCAAAAGTGAACACACCTAAAATGCTTGCAGTCTTTATGTGCAATGGATTATTGAAAGTGAACATTTTTGGACTGTTTGGTTAATAACCTTGGCCTCTAACAAAGGCTCTCCATTCTCATTGTCAATTAAGTGGTTAAATATATATTTTTTATTTTCGTTATAAAATGACAGAAAGTAATGAAAACATCTTGGACACAAGACCAAGTGTTGTTCCTGCAACATCATAATTAATGCTGCTGTGTCATGAAAGTGCCTCTCTGTTAACCTGCCTGGAACACCACGATCATTGATGCTACAGACCTGACCTGGTCCCGACCAGCTTATGTTCAGAGTTTCGGCTTGAAAATGTCCTAATAGCGCCTTTCACTCATCAGCTCCTTTAACCATCCATCCACTGTCTGTAACCGCTTCTCCTTTTTACAGGGTAAAAACACTAAGCAGACATTTGGTCAGCTTTCTCAATAATCTTCAGTCACCAGTCATACTGATTCTCAGCTGAGAGAATATATTTTAGTCAATGTATTTGCAAACGTGTTGAGCTGTAACGTTACATTCATGAATGAAGCCGTGCACTTACAGTAACATTGAATGTGTGTGTAGTGCTCCCGGTCCATTTATACACACTGGCTACAATAACATAAAGATATTCCTTCAAACCATGAAATTACCATTTAGTTATGTTTTCATGTCTGCTCCTGTTTATATGAAGTCAGTTTTATACTGCTGGTATAATACAATTAATAAAAAACGATTACAAAATGATTATAGGCAGTTGGTATTCATCTCAGATAATATTCAATCAATAAAAATAATTTCACCTTGATTTGGCAAAAAGCTATGTGATGTCGCTACCACATGTCCTTTATTAGATAGTGCCAGACCTAAAAGTAATTCTTGAGTATGATCTTTAAATATCAAGTTTACTGTTTAAGAGCGAAAGATGTGCAGTTGCCACGTTAGAAATCAACCATAGCGTGCAGAGTGCTGCAATAAATATACTGGTTACCCGATTTATACAGTAAGTAATGTTCTGCAGCATTCCTGCCTTTCCTCAAATGACACACGAAACGCCCCTTTTTATGGGAACGAAGAAGAAAGCCTGGGTAAGCAGTGAGTGTTGATGAGTGCCGTTCTGGTACCGTTAAGTCTGACTGGGGTTTTAGGTTTAGTCAAGCCAGCTCACACATAGAAAGCCTGTCTATTTTTTCAAACCGGTTTCCTCATTACACACCCCTCAGGTCCATCATTACACACCCCTCAGGTCCATCATTACAACTGAGGGTCCAGAGCTTGCCGTTGTAGCTCAATGATTAGTGTACAGGACACTCCAACAGGAGACTGGGGAATTTATTGTTATATTCTTGACTTACTATTTTATTTCATATTGAGTTCTCATTGTTTTCCGTTTTGCTTTTATGTTTTTTTGTTGCAGTTTGGTTAGCTTAAGGCAACAATAATACTTGGTCAGGATGAGGAACCTATTTATATCAGTGTGTCATTGTTTGTAGTGACATTTCAGCTAGGTGAGACTCATGTCATGTGACAGTGATGAAGCCCCGCCCTCTTCTTTCTCAAGCAGTAATAATAACACAAGACACACTGAAAGTTAAGAAGGTGCACCTGTCAGTGGAACATGACACGAGTGACATGACATCTATCTGAGATCAACATCTAGGAGCAGTGACTTGGAGAAAAATAAATAAAAGTGACTTGACTGATGTCATTAGATCAGCAGGGTGGATCACTAACGATGATTATATGACACTGAACTAGTAGCAACGCATCCATGAGCCACTTTATGATGTCGGCATCACGCCAAGGCTGTTTCCCACTTCAGGCTCCACTTCCTTCAAAAAAATACACGTTGTAATGGGTCATCACGTCTGTCCAACAGACATGTACCTCTTCATGTTGAATGTCATCAATGTCCGTTTCTATAGCAACAGATATGACAATGAAAAATGTCGAAACTACGGTTCTTAGTGTCTTTGTTTTAAATGCTGAAGGGGAAAAAAAAACTTTACATTTTTTATTCTTCACATTTAAATTCTTCTTTTTCCTCCATGGTGTGGATCTACTTTTTCTTCTCCTCCGTCTCCTCTTCTTTGTCCTTCTCCTCCTTTCTGCCTCCATCATCACTTTCTGAAGCCTCTTTCTTGCTGCCGTTTTCTCCTCCGCCTCCATCTTCATCACCAGCGGCCTCATCCTCAGCTTCTTTAGATTCTTCCACATCACTCCCATCCTGAGAATAAACACATATTACAGACTTTAATTTGATAGTGAGCAAACAAACTGGACGTTATTGGACGTTGTATTTGTCGAGGTCTGGTGAACCACAAACCCCAAAGGTGTACCTGCTTCAGGCGGCTCCTCCTCCGACTCGGGACCCGGGCTTTCATCCTCCGGGACAGAGCGAGAAGCTTGTTGTGTCTCTGTCTCCTCTTCACCTTCTCCGCCTCCTCTCTCTGCTTCTCCTCAGCATGGTCCGAGTCCGACTCGTCCTGCCGCTGCAGCCTGCTCCGCTTCCTGGGCTGAACCATCCTCTTCGGCTGGCTCCTGCCCTCCGACTCGTCATCCTCTTCCTCGGCACTGGAGGACGAGGAACTGTCATCGCCTCCGAGGAACGAGCGCTTTCTGCGCGTCACTGAGCGGCTGTCGTCGCTTGAAGTCGCTCCGGAATCGCTCCGGTCCCTGTCCTCCTGCTCGCTGTCCTCCTCCGGGGAGCTCTGGAAGTCGGATTGGGATCCGGAGGAGGAGGAGGAGAAGGAGCCTTCGTCACTGTCGTCCAGGATGGAGGCGGGTAGGCCGATCTGCCGCTTCTTCGATGCGTCCACTTTGGTTTTTCGCATCGACGCGAACATTTTCCGCTTGTACAGGCTCTCCATGTCTGCACGCGGTACCGGAGCCCAGTGACATTAAACACAAAACCGAAACAGGACCGAACTGTAAACAAGCTAACGGTGTAGCTAGCTAGCTCCTATCGTCTTCACGTCACAACAACGACAGCATGTTATTTCTGGTAATAACACAATATGGCGGCTGAATTCACCTCCGCCCGGATTTATTTTGAACTCTGTGCGTGGAAACGTTGTGTGTTAGATCAGGATTACCGAGCTACAGTAACTACATGTCGTACATGTTCTTCTCTTCGCAGCTAGCTGTGTGTTCATTGCCCCTGCTTCTTCTTCGCTGGAAGGAATTACAGCACAGAGCGCCCCGCCCCCTGCGGCGGAGAGCAGCCACTACTGCCGACTGATGGACGGTGGAGACTTCAGAACAGTCGAGACATTAAATGAGGTAACAAAAAATAATAATAAAAAATAAAGTGAAATCAAAAATAATGTCAGCGAAAAAATATTAAATTAGACTAGATTAAAATGAGAGAAAAACACAAAACAATTTAAATGTTAACAGCTGAAATCCATGAAAATAGAACCGCCCTTAAAGACAGAATGACAATATATTATCATATAAAAGATGAACAGTGCCCTCCCCCTGAGCCCAGATCCTGCGTACCTGAGGACTGATGAACTGGTTACTCTGGCCTGTGTTAGGAGGTGGGGAGAACCACGCTGAGATAAATGTCAGCACTGAACGGCCTGACAGGCGTGAGGTAGAGACTGAAATGCCTTTGTCCTAGTGATGGGACACTCGATTCCCTTTACTGACTCGTAGCTCACAGCTCACTCGCTCTCTCCCTCCCAGCTCGTAGAGCCCCTCCCTTACCTGAGAAACTCTATTTGTGCACAATTTCATACATTTTATTATAATAGTGCACTGTTAAATGTTAGGTTATTTAAACTTAGTTTTAGTTTCATACATTTTATTATAATTTTGCACTGTTGCACTGTTTTGCACTGAATGTTAATTTATTGGCTGTTTGAGTTATTTGCATTTACTTGGAGAGAAAGAAAGAAAAATAAATGTTTTGCCTTGGAGACTAATTGATTTTTACTCTTTTTCGCAATGATTTGGGGACTGGAGTGGTTTGGAACTTGTTTGTACATTCCGTGGTGCACACTCTGGGTGACTGACTCAAGTGACTCGAAAACCTGATTCACTTTAGTGAGTGACTCATACAAACTCGAGTCAGTAAAAGGAATCGAGTATCCCATCACTAAGGTGGCAGCTTAAAGGTTTAACTGCCACCACACCACTGCCTCCTGTACAGATATTGATCTGGCTAGCTCTTGAATTTGTTTTCAAAGCAGGTAAAAAAAAAAATTAAAAAAAAAGGACTCAACATATTCTTAATACTATTTTTCTGCACTGAAAAAGCCACTGTACACAGCCCACCCTGCCCTAGTTAGTCTCCTACACGCTAATATGTAGCCACAACAGGGCTGTGAGTCTGTCAGACTGTTTTGGAGTTCATCTGCCCCAAGAGGCCGAGCAAAATGAACGAATGCAGCTTTAAGAAAGAAACATACTTCTAGATTAACTTTCAGTGGAATTTTAATGGTAATATGAATTTATGAGATGACATACTGTATTTATCAGATTCTAGAATAATCTCCAACAGTGACTGAACACACTTATTCAGTTTATTGTAAACTTGAAGTGTCTTCATTCAGGTCTTCAGTCATGACTTCTGTGACAGAAGCGTGCTCAGTTTGATTTTCCCGTCCATGGAGGCAGTCAGGCAGGTGCCGCAGTCCACCGCCGAGCACCAGTCAACTGTTACCACCGGTGCTTTGTGCCCACCCAGTGACAGCACGCTCTCCAGAGCCTGCTCCCCGCTGGTCAGCTGGAAGAAGTGGAGGTGAAAGGGGGAACATGTGAACAAATCAAGCTATTGAACATTATGTAAATGGAAAATATTCATTTTTTACCCAACAAAGGGAAACAGAACAACAAAAGGTCTTACCCAAATTTAAAGACTTAAAATGATAGAAATATTCATCAAAACCAGACATAAAGTATTACTGTAAATGTAACAATAAAAATAATGACAAATTAAAAATGATTTCAAATGAATTGAAACAAAACATCAACAAATACATTCCACAATTAATTTTTAAAAAAATCTACCAATTTTAAAGAGCATTTCAAGAACTTAAGATACAAATATATACATGTGAGGGTGAAGATAGCTCAGGAGTAGATAGCTCAGGAGTAGAGGCAGCATCTTGTTATTCGGAAGGTTGCTGGTTCAATTCCCCTGGTCTGCATGTCAAAGTGTTCTTGGGCAAGATACTGAACCCCAAACTGCTCCTGATGTGCTGGTTGGCACCTTGCATGGCAGCCACTGCCATCAGTGTATGAATGTATGTATGAATTACTGTAAGTCGCTTTGGACAAAAGCGTCTGCTAAATGCCCTGAATGTAAACAAAATAAATAATGTAAAAATGAAGGTGTTTTTACTCTGTATATGAGTCCTCCAGTGCTGGAACAGGTGAGGACATGTTGTCCTTCAGAGTCAAAGGCAAAGAGTCGACCTCGAGGAATCTGAACCTGAAGAAGAGTTCATCACAGATTTAGACATTGAGGTGTCAGTTTATTTGACCTAATTAATTCTAACTCTTGTGTCATCAAGCAGTGTTCCCCTATATGCATTCTGCGGTGGTGCAAAAAAAAGACATGATTTTTGTAGGTTTAATATCACGGGCGAATGGCGAATTTAAGTTGCGCACAATAGCCCCATTCACACTGCCGTTTAGATGCGGGGATCCTCTGCCAATTCCCTGCCTCCGTGTCAGTGTGAATCTCTCGGAGGCAGCGAGGGGTGAAATTTCGCTCCGGCGCTGATACGCCTCTGGAGGTAGTATCAGAGGCACATTATTGGCGAACCGAACCATTGTGAACGGATAAGCTGCACAGGTTCTTCACTCAACTAAATAAAGAGAAATGTCCCACAAAACAATGTCACAGGACCAAACAACAGTAACGTAGTAACTGTAACTGTAACCGTCTTTGGCAACTTATATGAGGAAAAAACATACCGCAGTTATACGTGGAGAAGCCTCTGTCCTCCCGCCTGTCCTACCAACTCGTCGTCACATTTCTGCCTGAAAAACAGCGTCTTTCACCAGCAAAAAACTTTAACTCACCAAGTGTTTGTGTTGAAAAGAAATCACTCGGACAGTAGGCCCTCCAGACCGAGACTTCAGTGAACCTTCCCCCAGAAAACAGCCTCCCTCCCTTATGTAATTATGTAATTTAGAGCGAAAAACGTAACTTTGACACTTTTCAAGATGTTCGGTGGGTCAGGATCTCAATCACAACACATTATAACAGCATCCATATGATTATAAACCGTCAGCGGGTTTAGATTAACGGGGGGACACCTGGAGAAACACCTTGAAAACACACAGACGTGTACCCTCACGCCTCTTTAGGAGCCGCAGCTCCGGCTTTCTGTGTGAAAGGGGCTAAAGCACTACACCCCAAGTTATCTTGAAATCGATTATTATTGTCGTTACTGCTATTTGTATAATTTCTACAAGTCACCGTTTAAGTTGAGAGACTGAAATCCTCGTCATCCTATTCAAAGGCTGCAACAGGCGACTCATCGAAGCCAGGCGTGATGCTGACCAGGGTGGGAAATTCACGGCGGCCGTTGCCCCACACGTTGGCCTTGATGCCCCGTGAAAAAAAAAATCATCGTACGGCCACAGTGGCCTTTGTGCCCCTGGCTCTGTCCAAGTTCCACGTAAAAAGCGCCAGTGCAGCGTAGTGGGTTTGCCTTGAATATAACTTAAGTGAGTTCGCGGTTCGCGCAGGTGGAGTCTCATTATAACATCGATGATCTCACGTGAAAGCCTCTCAAACAGCAGCAGCATCTCAAAACGGAAGAACGACACTCACAGCACAGGCGCGCAAGCGAGCTCAGCCGGTTTTGATATGATACGTGACTTATGTGGCAGGATTTAGTTCGGTAAAGTTGGAAATATATTCAGATTCGAACTTCCCGCATCAACAACTCATAAGCGAAACATTATTAAAACACAAACGACGACTCTTAACTACCGTAGTAAGGTAGACAACGAGCTACAACCGTATTTTTTATTTTCATCAAAACGAGCGCTCCTCCGGGCTGGACACATAACACTGGTCTCTGTGGTCAGCCGTCTGTGAGACGAGGGCGCAGAGACCGTCTACAAAGTGCAACACCCAAAAGAGAAACTATAAAAATATTCAATAACTTCACTATTATTCAGTGCAGTGTCACCAAAATCACTCCACACATCAATGGTCTCCTGCTGGTTATTCTACAACTGTTTGTTTGGAAAAAAAATGTGCTTTGGCATAATTTTGGGGAATTTCTGGATATTTATCTGGGAGAAATATTCAATAACTTCACTAATAGTCAGTGTAGTGTCACCAAAATCAACACTAAAACCAAGAATTAACACTACTTAAAAAAAAAACCCAAAAAACAACTGTTTTCTAATGTAACATTAACTTGATATTGGTATTAAAAATGTTTTAATACATAATCCATGTCTTATTATAAATTAGGATGTTATGGTATCAATCTGAAAGGTAAAACCATCGAATTTTACTCAATGGCCTTTGTGCCCTGTCATGTGGCCTTGGTGCCCCTAAAAAAAAAAAAAATTAAGGCCGAACGGCCTTGCCCCTAAAATGACTAAATTCCCACCCTGATGCAGACAACAACATTTGTATAGTTAAGCAGCCTAAGTTAGGCTATAATAAAAACAAGTACCAAATAAATATCCTTTAGATCCTTTATTAACCGTCTCTGGTTTTACTGTTTACCCCATGTCGTGAGTGAATTACTGCACTTGTTGGATTAACATTACATTCATTAGACCCCAGTTGCTAGCTTGCATGAAAAGTTGCTAGCAGCTAGCTAGGTAAAATTGACAGAGCCGTCTGATGCCCCCTCAGACCTGCTGTCCACACTACTAGGCAAAACTCTACTCTACTGAAACCCAAACACAAATTACGAAACTTTGTTTCTGCCCAGTTCAAGGCACACTGTTCAATGATCTGGTCTCAGCAGATGCCTTGAATCTGTTGAATATTATGTCATTTGTAACGATGAGACTCATTTTGTAAGTCTCAATCTGTCAATTTTTTTTTTCAAAATTCTCACCAGTAGTCACCATTTAAAGGGTTATTTATCAAAATTTTCTTCCAGGGGGGCATGCCCCCGGACCCCCCTAGTGTTGCTACGTTACCGACTCAGAGCACCACTGCTACAAAAAAATCTAGGGGAAACACTGCATCATGGTTTTCTGCAAGGTGTAAAGCTACACCACTTACCTGTTTGTATCCACTGTACCCTGACAGGACGAAGGGCCCGGTGGCGTCCTGAGGTAAAACCTGCTCTGACTGCTTCACCCCACACCGATGGATGTTCCACTGGATGAACTGAACACACAACACACATACACACAAAATCAAAAGTGCTATCTGCATCCTGTCACCATGATGAGTTTTTCACAAAATAAACACACACATGCACACCTTTCCATCTTCACCGATGCTGAAGACAGTGTTTTCATCGTAGCTGAACTCCACACTGTAAACTTCTCCATCATGAGCTCTCCAGCTCATAGCGCTCTCGTACCGCTGCATGTCTACAGCAGAGAATACAGTAGGCAGTATATTTATTCAATCAGGAAAATACATATTTTGAAAGAAGCCCTCAGAGCTTTGGTAGCAATTACAGTCATCTGTCATTATTTCTGAGATCTGAATAGTCTACAGAAGACTCTACACTGAAAATAATCATGATGAATACTGACCAAACAGTCTGATGACTCCGTCAGCAGCTCCGGTCACCAGCAGATTTCCATTGTGGTTGAAGGCTGTGCAGTTAATGGCTACTGGTTCAGGTTCTAAAGAGAACTGGAGCTGAGAGACAAACAGAACACAGCCACAGGAATTTTCTGATACAACTGTCAGCAGTCCAGTTGCAATGTGGGTAATATAAGCACCAGATTTTGACTGTGATGAAGAATGCGTGGAGAAAAGAAGATCATTTCTGGTTCTGCTGCATCAATTTCAATGCATTTTGAAAACAGGTTGATTTGATACTTTCTGAACCGGTCCATAGTGAGTTTAACACTCCTGTTATAAGAGTGAAAGGAACTATGAATGAACTGGCTGGTTAATTACCTGTTGTTTGACAGTCTTGGTGTCCCAGAGCAGCAGCTGTCCAGACACAGGGATAGGAAGTCGAGGAACAGAATCGGAGCTCCCAGAACGACTGAGAGCTGCAGCTGAACAGACAAATGACGAACCGCTGGGACTGCAGGCTAGAGACAAGATACTGAGAGGCACAGGAGGGGACTTATTATCAGAATTTGTAGTTCAACAACAAATATTTTTCACTGCAATGTGACAAATTGCAGATCTTGTGTGATGTTTCCAGTTTATTTTGGTGTAGTTTAGTTAGTAATACACTGCCCGTCCCCAAAAAAAGGTCACACACTCTAATATTTTGTTGGACCTCCTTTAGCTTTGATTACAGCACTCATTCACCGTGACCATCGTTTTTATAAGCTTACGCAGTGTCACAACATTTATTTCTGTCCAGACTTGAATTAATCTTTCACCACGATCTTGTGTTGATGATGGGAGAGTCAGGACGCTGCATAAAATCCACTCCAGCACATCCCAAAGATTCTATATGGGTTAAGGTCTGGACTCTGGTGGCCAATCCTTGTGTGAAAATTATGTCTCACGCTCCCTGAACCACTCTTTCGCAGTTTGAGCCCGATGAATCGTAGTGTTGTAATCTTGAAATATGCCAGTGCCATCAGGGAAGAAAAAAATCCATTGATGGAAAAACCTGGTCATTCAGTAAATTCAGGAAGTCAGCTGACCTCATTTTTTGGGCACATAACGTTGCTGAACCAAGACCTGACCAACTGAATCAACCCCAGATCATAACACTGCCCCCTCAGGTACTCTTGTACTGTAGGCAATAGACATGATGGGTGCATCACTTTATCTGCCTCTCTTCTTACCCTGATGGGCCCATCACTCTGGAAGAGGGTAAATCTGGACTCATCAGACCACATGGCCTTTTTCTTTTGCTCCAGAGTCCAATCTTTATGCTCCGTAGCAAATTGATTAGCCTCACTGATAAGTGGTTTTCTTAAGGCTACACAGCTGTTTAGTCCTAACCCCCTGACTTCTCTTCACATTGTGTGTGTGGAAATGCTCTTACTTTCTATATTAAACATAGACGTGAGTTCTACTGTTGATTCTTTACGATTCAATTTCACCAAACGTTCAAGTTTTTTTTATTTCCTCCTCGAAGATGATGGTTCACCACTATCCTTCCAGGTTTTAATAATGCATTGGACAGTTCTTAACACAATTTTAGAAGTTTCAGCAATCACCTTAGTTGTTTTCTTTGCTTGAAGCAGGCCAATAATTTGACCCTTCTGAAACAGAGTAACATCTTTTCCACGACCACAGGATGTGTCTTCTGACATGGTTGTTTAAGAAATGAGAAGCTACTCACTGCATCAGTTAGGGTTAAATAACTTCTTACCAGCTGAAACATATTAATCACTGCAGTAATTATCCAATGAAAGGCTCTGAACTATTTGCTTAGTTAAATCCAGGTGGTGACTGTTTTTTGGGCCAGGCAGTGTTGTTCTAGCCTGTAAACCCCTTAAACCACAATCTGGTGATATTTGCTAGCCTTTTTCTTGTAAGGTGAAATGTCAAATGCCATCAAATGTGGATGAATCAGGATGAATTGTAATTGCTTTGGTAACACCTTTTTTTTCATTTAGCACACACTGAATTAGATTGCACCAAAGGTCAAACCACAGTTTTCTTATTTGGTTTATACCTGCAGAACTAATGACATTGCCATCAGCCTCAGCCTTTTCACTTTGTGCAAATTAGAAAATATTAGCAGGCTAATATGCTGACTAAGATGGTGAGGATGGTTAGCATTATACATGCTAAACATTGCATGTTAATATTACCATTAAGGAACTTATACTTAACTTGAATATTTCAGTTTTCTGCTACTTGACTCCACTAGATTTAGTTGATAACTTTAATTACCAGTTACTTTACAGTTTGCACACTTAAGTAGAGCCTTTTTTGAGTGAACTTACTTTATCGTCGATCAGATACAAAATAAAAAAAAACACTGATCAGAATATTGGATCCATTAATCAGCCAGGCGTGTAAGTGGTTCACTCATAGTATACAACCGCCCCCATCACAACAGCACTCCCTGATGGCAGTGGACCCCAGCAGGTCAATGCACTCTGACACACCACAAAAACTGCTCAGGAACAGCTTGAGGATTACAACAAAGAACCCAAGGCATTGACTGGGCCTCCAAATTACTTGCATACTCAAGAACCTTTAAATGTGATACTTTAAGACTGTTAATCAAGTACTATTTGTATTTTCACTTTTACCAAAGTAATATTTTAACATAATATCACTTTAACACTCATTGCTGACATTTGGCACAAATTGTCCCTCCAGCTAATAACATCCTTGCAGATCTGCTAGCATGGCTGCAAGTCATGGCTAGACATTATGTAAGCTAGGCTGGCAATGCTGACTCCAGCTTTGTCGCACACATCTTCTCATTACACTCTCAGAAAGAAAATACATTCCCAAAATATTGAACTGTTGTTATGTGTTTTTCTAACTGTTCAGCTGAGGGCCTCACTTTACAACTCTACATACAGTAGCTACATTTACTGAACATTGTACATCAGATGGACACACAGATTTACCGTGGATGAGTTTCATCAATGTTCATCTCATAGAGATTTTTCTTGGCGTCCGTATCATACAGTCGCACTGTGCCAACACCGCTGCCTAGTAACAACTGACCACACACACACACACACACACACACACACACACACACAATTACTGTATTTATTCTGAGCACAGTTATGAGTTACAGTTATTGATGACTGAATGTAATCATGTAAATGCTATTATGTTAAAGTATCAACAGAAACCTGATTAATGCTGGTAATATATATATCTATGCTCAGTTCATTTGAGGTTGACCACATGTTCATACCAGTCTGTCAGGTTTGGTGGCCCATTCCAGAGACAGCAGAGGAGACTTAGACATGATGGTGGCTTTGGTCTGCATGATTGGGTTGAAGGACCATACCTGTGGAAGAGGAAGAGAAGGAGGAGGATGAGGAGGAATAAGGCTTTTCTAATGTACAATCCAAAAGATAAATGATGCAGACTCACCTTGATGACCCCGTCTACATCCAAACTGGCAACCCGACGACCAGAACAGTCAACCCTGGAAAACAGATGAGGGAGAGAGAAAAAATGTCCGATCAGTTACTTTTTTCAAGAGCCAAATAGACTCATAGATGTCCACCTTTCTCCAGTTTGAGCAGACCTGCAGTGCATGATGGAGGAGTGGTGTTCTCCATACTCTTCCTGGCTGAGTTTGATAAAAGGCTGTTCCGCTGACAGACCTCCACCCTCTGATCCTCCTCCACAGCTCTTGTTATTTGAAGAGGGGGAGTCAGGAGTGTCACTGGAGGTCTCAGCAGTGGGCTCTACTTCTGCCGCCTCCCCCTTCTTCTCAAGTGTCTGAAGACAACAAATAAATGGATGTTATCATAGTGTAATTGTGTACTAATTTAAGCACCCAGTCTAACCAAAACATTTCTTTGTGTATCCTTAAGAAATAGGTGGTGTTGGAAGATTGGTTTGAAGTGACTGCTTGTGAGCTGGGTAAAGAGCTACAGTGGTTGGCGACCGATCCGGTAGCTATCTAGCTAGCTGGTAACATGCCTACCAGCCTGCCTTGTACCTAATGGTACATTCCTAACGGTACATTTCAATTTTCCAATTTGAACTGGAATATCCCCTGAAGTTGGATGCCCGCAGCTCACCAACCCCAACCTCAAAATCCAAGATGGCTGCTCAGTTCTCAGTTTATTAGCCTTCTTAAACACAGTACTGTGAATCTTCTATTATTTGGACTTGTTGCTGCGGTGTTTACCACATAATGCAATGTTATCCACTTGTATTGCTAACAATGGCTAATAAACACTTAACTGGCTAGAACTGTTTTTTCCACTTGCTGTATTGGAACGCAGTCAACTCCGGTATACAGTCACTCCATGCACCGATTTCGACTTCAGAGATAAATGGGACGCACCATAATTAGCAGTTAGCAAGTTGGCTACCTCAGCCACAATCAGACAATAGGTTAAAACAGTTTATCAAAGGGAATGTATTCTTAGCATGGACTCCCAGCATTGAATTTATGCCCAGATGTTGTTCTTCCAAGAGTTCCAGCATTCAACTCTCTGTTGAAGACCATCACTTGTCAATTTTACATGTCTGTCTGTGTACCAGTCAAGCAAACAAGACAAAAGGTTAATTTTTTTAAAATGTATTTTCTAACCCTGGAGCTAGGGAAGCTGTTTCATATTGCGTTCAGTCTTTTTTCCAAGCTAAGCTAATCATCACCTGGCTATACTTACAACTTTATATCTGAATGCTAAATATGTATTATCTTCTTTTCTTACACTTCCTGAAATGTAGAATCATTCATTTAATAAAACTGACTCATAAAACACACTGGATTTTGTAAAAATGTGCCTAACAGGTGTGACCACATGTATAACTTCCCCGAGTACCACCCTTCAGGTACCTGTGATGGTGGTTTGGAGAATAGCTCTTTCCTCTCCTTCTCGTGATCCTGGATTCTCTTGTGTCTTTGGTTTGTCGGCTGGTTTGTTGGCTGGTTTGTTGCCTGTTGGGACTGGGAGCTTGCAGGTTCACTGGTTGAAGCCTGGCTGGAAACTGGCTTCACCTCCTTAGGTTGGACTGCCTCCTTTGACTTTGAAGGCTAGAAAGGACAAATTGAATTTAAACACATACAATGATCACACATCAGAACCACTCACAATGTTGATGTCCTCCAATTTGGTCACTGGGAGATGATTAAAGCCAGAAATTGTGTACCTACAGGTTTCTGAAGGGATAGTACTTTTCAAAATCTCCACTCAGACTAAGAATAAGACAATAGAGGATCTCTTGAGATCTGTAGTTGTAACTTGAATCTGCATTAGTAACCAGAAGTTGCATTCCCTTGGAGCAGAAACTAGTTGACCTATGTTATGCTTCAGCTGAACTCACAG
The DNA here is from genome assembly GCA_039737535.1 of Lagodon rhomboides. Taxonomy (NCBI): domain Eukaryota; kingdom Metazoa; phylum Chordata; class Actinopteri; order Spariformes; family Sparidae; genus Lagodon; species Lagodon rhomboides. The sequence continues at coordinate 26,374,340 of CM077800.1, forward strand.
CTGCTGTGACCTGCTGGAAAGTTACTCAATTTCCCGCTTTTAATCAAATGTTTAAACTCCAACACCTGCCACTCTCTCACCGGATTGGTTGGTGGGTCCTTTCTGCCCACTGCTACCTGGCCTGGCGAGATCCCAGTGGTGATCTGAGGCGGTTTCCCAGGGGTGCGTCTTCCCTGCGGTAGGAATGTAGAGAAGAAGTTTCTGGAGGGAGTAGTGGCAGCGCTGACGGCACGCTGGCTCGACACCAAGTCCCTAAGAGGGCAGAGACAGCAAAGAGTGAGGAAGTTAAACAAGACTGAATGAGTACAAATGGATCCAAGCTGTCAAATCAAAATTTCGGAGCATGCAAAGACATTTTCCTAGTTCTATCCATTAACACGTCCTCTTATTTTTGAAGTCATCCTTTGGAGCGATCCTACGAAAACAGAGTTGTACAAGTCAACGTGGAAAAATAACTTCACTACAGAGCACAGACCATTAACAAAGGGTATGGAGTGATGTAATAAAACACTACAAATGAGTAGTTACTCATGAGTATACTAAGCAGACTTGAATGTCAACAAATGCAAGGTTCCATTTGTGAAAGTAAAAACCACTGGGCTAATTCTCCAATTGAGAAAGTGTGATGAAAATATGACATTTTTATTTGTTTCATTTCATTTCTCCTTACTGTTCTACACAAATTTATTTGCTGCTATTTTCATCTCTTCAGTGCAGCAGAAGCATCAGTGAACATTTACGTCTCATTTTGATTTTGACTATACAACGTCTTTTCCACCTCAGCCAAACGCATCAACATTTTATTTTTTATCTTTATATTATCTCTCTCCTTATTACTGTTAGGTGACACCTGAAAGTGTGAGGTGAAAAACGAAGTTCATCTTTGTGTCCTTGCACACACAGTCGCTTGTAAGTAAACTACTGTTAGTTAACTACTAATGTGCCTGCTAGCTAGCCAGCCAGGAATATGCTCGTTCTATTCAGTCACGGTAGCTACTCAAGTTAGTAGTAGTAGTAGTCCGTCATGAAAGTTTTCTATTGGTCACCTGTGCAAATTTGTGCATTTGTTTCATGTCATTGCGTAATATTCAATTCACCCTGATGAGCTTATTCACAGTTTGCTGTTTAAGTACTGGTGTGAGTGAGTCTTCAGTGTTTCTTCGTAGAGGAAATCTTATAAAAACATTTTTACATTTGAAAGATTAGATAGAGAACAACATTAAAGACAAATATGTCAGAGGGACAAGAGCAAGACAGTAAAAGAATATGTTAAATATAAATATGTTAAAATGCTGCGGGAATACAGTGATGGTTTTGTTTTTTCCTTGCTGTAGTAAAAGGACTAAAGGAGGAATGTGAAAGTCAGGAATGTGTTTGTTACTTTAAGTAGCAGCAGTATTTCAAATGTTTCTTTTCAAAACTTGTAGGTCAAGTTTTTATACAGTTCAGTTGCCTCTGCTGTAGCTGACCACGCAGCTACGAGGGACTTTAAGCAGGAAGGGTAGAGGGGCAGCTACAGCGTCCGCCAAACATTTGAAAGACGAATAATGCTATGCAACATTTAACCCTTACAAATGCTACTTCTACAACTACCTTTGAACACTTTTTGACGTAGTCCTGGGTATGGAAAATCAGGCGTTCTCACGTAGTAGACTGGATTACAATGTCGGGAGTGCCATGATAGAATCACACGTGTCTAGTGTGGAGCTTCTTTTTTTGTTCTTTAACGCTGTAGCCAAACCCCTCAACCGTCACTGCTGAAAGTCTGTATTGTCAGAGGCTGGGATACAGCATGGCACAAGTCATTTCCCATACAGCAGGATCAACAGGTAGCAGGTGTCACTTACCTCAGTGATGTGTTGGAGGTTATCAGTTCACTCAAATGGCATCTCAATAGACAACTTTTTGCTTCTACTTATCATTCTGCAGTAAGTACAGATTGTACAGTGTAATGGCTGCAGAAAAATTACACCTTCCACGTATAGATTCGTTCCCTATAAGCTTCACTTTCAAGCCTGTCCACCCAGCTCAATTTTCCCCATAAAAATCAAAGTTGCATTGTGACACAAAAGAAGCAAGTCTGCTGTTGCGCAACCAAAACAGGAAGAGGCACTTACCAGGAAGTGTTATCTGATTACAACCATGGGATGCTGTGCAGCAACCATAGGAAAAATAAATTTGCATTGACAGAACAAACATCTGCTAACTGCTAATTCAGTCAGGCTCTAATACTGTATATTTGTTGTTTTGGTCATTGCTGCAGAAGGAAAAACGACTTATGCTTATGTCAGTCCCTATTCACTATGTTCCTTTATATCGCTTCAACTTAACACATTATGTGTGTTATTAGTAGCATTCATTTTAGAGTGTACTGACTGTACTTTAGAGTGTACCGTTTGGAAAAAGTTACATGAAATTTACAAAGAATTGACTGTACTGACAAGAAACAACAATTCATCTGGTGAATTGTTTATTTGGCAACGTCAACTGCATCACAGCACACAGCACAGCACAGCGAAAAATACCATACTGTATCATTAACAATAAAATAAGTAACAGCTTAATAAATATGTGTAGTTTATATATATATATATATATATATATATATATATATATATATATATATATATATATATATATATATATATTATATATATTATATGATAAGCACAAAATAACACAGCTGTTCAATCTGCTTTAAAATTATTCTAAAAATGACTCTGCACTTTGAGAGCCTGTAACCAAAACTTCCTCACATTCCTCCCTCCTCATGTTTTCCGCTCATAATACAGCTGTTTGTGCAAAGGACAGTAAACTTAAAAAAAAAAAAAGCAAATATATTAATTTAATTACAGAATTGAGTGAGAATTCTGAGTTTAGTCCCAAACATCTGACTTCTCTGGCATTACTCAGAAAATCTGACTCAAAATTGTATGTATATTTGATGTATATACAGTATATTTTATGTTTGTGTAGCATGAAGGAACTACAAACTTCACTTCTTTATGCAACCCTGTGTTGTGTAATTGACATAAATTACCTTGTTGCCTTTATCCTCAGAATTCAGAGATACATCTCAGGACTCAAATCATAATTGTAACTTTTAAGTCGCATTTGCTAAGAACTTAAGCACCCTTGATTGAGCTGGAAGTTGGCCGTTGTAAAATTCAGCAAAGGATTCTATTCTTAACAATCAACATATTAGATTCAGAGAAAAACTTCTTCAAAAATACCAGTAAATACAAAAGCAGTCAGTCAATGTATTGAGGTGAAATTAAACAACAAGCTAAAGTGCTAAAAATCAGAAACATTGCAAGCGTCCTGTGCTTGGTCGTACGAAAGAAAACCCATCAGGATGAAAACACAAAACTGCAAAGGACAGAAATGATACTCTGATTAACCTTTTAAAAGACCTTAAAGAGAGAGGATTTAAGATGGCTGTCATCTGCAAGAACACATAGTGCAGTTGTTGTTGGACCTAATAAAGGAATTTCTGATTTCTTCTCTGATGTCCAGAGGTTCTAGTATTTCATAAAATAATACCCCCATTTCAATAAAAACCCCCGACATCAGTGAGATTAGCCATTTTAGAAAAATATCCACTCCTTTTAAATGGTTAAAAGCATTTTGTTGTCGACCGTCTTTTAAATCAAAAGTCAACATAATAACATTAAAAAAAGAATGGCAGCCATCTTAGTTGTAGTCAGTCATCAGTAAAGATAGTGATGTTAGTGTCTCACAGCTCAGTGTCTCCAAGTCGGTCCATGTTCTGAACGTACACCGGCAGCTTGTGGTGGACCATCTCATCTCTATCTCTCTGGTCCCGACTCTCTGTCTGCAGGGCAAACAGCTGGAGAACGTAAAACGAGACAGATGGGTCAGATATAACAGCAAGAAAAACAATAACACGTGTAACAAATAATGAGACTTTTAAGTAAGTAATGGTGGAACACTAAATTATCAAGCTTTTAAATCAAACTAAAATGGGCCTTTTTCTGCTAAATAATGAGATGTTTCCAAAACTGAGAAAGGTTTTTCATTAATTTAATGTGGGACTTTTTACCCTACCATAACTGGCAGTTTGGTGACCTCAGAGTTGCTTCTCTGCTCTTTGTACAGTAGTTGTTTTGTCAGCTTCATTAGACTGTGATTTCCAGCAGACAATGAGGTGGTTAGCAGTCAAGAATGAAGCAGTCAGGTTGTGAGTCAGCAACTCCAGGTCTGAGGCCATGTGTCTCTCCTGGAAAAAGGTGAATTGCACCTATCAAGTTGGGAATGAATTTCTGCCGGAGTAAAGGAGTTCAAGTATCTCGGTGGTCTGCTCACAAGTGAGGGTAAAATGAAACGTGAGATTGACAGGCAGATGGTTATGGCGTCAGCAGTAATGCAGGCGTTGTATTGGACCACTGTGGTGAAGAAGGGGCTGAGCTGGAGAGCAATTCTTTCATTTACAAGTTGATCTACTAGGTGCTGACCCTCACCGATGGTCATGAGCTTCGTAGTGATCAAAAGAATGAGATTGTGGATACAAAGAGTTTCTGCTGCACTTTTCAAAAAAAAAATAAAAATAAATTAAAGCTACTTTGGTGCTTAATATTACAAAATTCCAGCCAACAACTATTGAAGATATGTTTTGAATAGCCATACACAGTCTACATTTAAACAGCAATAAAACAGAAAACATACAAATGCTATGATCCGCTGTGATGGTCCTACCTGCCCTCTCAAAAATGGTGCAGACCATTTTGTCTATTGTGTCCACCTGTTAATGCTCTGATGCAGTGCATGGTGCGCCTGTGGAGCAGGGTTGTATGTGTGAGTTGCTTGGGCCAAGTGTGACATGTATGAGAGCCGCAGCACCGCAACTTGCACTGACAAGCTGAAAGTTGAGAATATTGACTTTTATATTCCAGTAGTGCAGTCTATAAAAACTGATCAGGCGCAAGAGAGAACTGCCCACCAGTTGTGCCGTACAATGGAAACACAATGGTTTAGGAATCTTTATTTGATCACATACCATGCAATGTAGTATAGTACATAGTGAACACAGTGAATCTGCTACTCTGCATTTAACCCATCTCCAGGGAGCAGTGGTAAACATTCGCACACGGGGACCAACGCCAGATCTTAGCCAGTGCCTCGGTCAAGGGCACTGACTTAAGAATCAACCTCGTGTGCATGTTTTGATGTTGGGGGAAACCAGAGCACCTGGACACCACGTAAGCATGAGGAGAACATGCAAACTCTGCACAGAAATGCCCTGTCCCAGCAGAATTCAAACCATGGACCTTCTTGCTGTGAACCGCCCCTGTATTGGCAATGTATTGAATCTTGATGAGATCAGCTGTCGAGGTGAACTCCTGCCACTCTTTGAAACATCATCCATTTCTTGAAGATCAGGAGCTTGACAGTTTCCTGTGGTCTTGCTGGCCTCGGCTGCAGTACTTGTTGCAGCATTGCTTGTTTTGTTTTTTGTATTAAACAGGCCAGAGTCCTGCTAACTGCTATCAAACCAAAGCACAGGGCTGTTGCTGGAGTATGTGGCTTTTGAATCTTGTGGCCACATATATTTTTCTCAGGCAGAAATTTTTTACAGCTCACTGGGAAGTGCTGGGCTTAAGCACTTAAAAGGCATTGCTTGAGACTTAAAGTTTGCACTTATCTATTTGACTATTACAAAAAAATAAAATAAACATTCTTGTAAATGCTTTAGCTAGTAATCGGTTTTTCGTCTTACCAGCTGGCGGAGCTGTTCATTCTCTTCTGTCAGGTTGGTTGCCTTCTGAACTTCAGCATCAAAACTCAGCAGGACTGGCTGGGGTAAAACCCTGTTAAGGACTTGAAACCAGCAAACCCAGAGTTTAAATGACACAGTGCATCAGTGTGACCCCATCTAAACTTTCAGACATACATCACAACCTGGGATGGACATGAACCTATACACTTGTAACACCACAGCTGTGGAATTAGCTGAAGGATATGCATACACTGGAAGAGGACAGACAGGAAGTTGTGCAATGAAACCAGGAAGGTGTCAGCCCACTGACGGGAGAAGTATGCAGAGAAGGTGGGGTTCTGCTCAGGGGTAGGTATAAATGGCAGGATGAACCAATCACGCCACTCAGCCTGGCCCTGCAGCTCCGATGCCTGCCTTTGGAAAAACTCCTGAGTCTTCTCCAGGTTTCCTTTCTAGATGGATGAAAGAGGAGACTTTTAACTGCTGCTCTGTTTCAGAAACATACAGGCTGGAGTGTGTGCTTTCTCTATGGGATGTTACCTGGATGGTGTTGATGATGTAGTATCTGTACAGACTGGTTCTCAGTTTGTTGACCGTGGCTCTGTAGACATCCTCCAGTCTGCAGAACAGACGTCTATCCAGGTAAAGCCAGTACTCCTTCAAACCGAACAGGTCGAAGGTCTGGACAAACTGCTGCAGCTGATCAATGATCTTATCCACCTGCAGAAACAAGACATTTTCAATTAAACACAGACCCAAAATGAATCTGTTCTGAAACAACATCCCTTTCTCAGGTTAGGATAAATATCTGCTGAAAAACTCAATCAGACAAAACATATAAAATCCAGATCGCCACTTCGTACCCTGAAGCCTTTCTCCTTGTCAGCTTTGATGTCACTGTCCAGATGTTTCAAAGTGTTAGTGAAGCCACGGTAGATCAGATATTCTCTCACGTGTTCGTCTGTCCTCTCCACTGCGGACCCCATGGTGACCTCTGCGAGGCACAATATAATACAGTGTATATTACAGTTATACAGTACAATTAACTGTTCAGGGTGATATATTTGTCATTATTTAACACAGACTTGCATAACGAAATGAAGGTTTGTAAACTCCTCAATGCTTTCAAAACCTGCGCTTTCTTCTCCAACACTGATAAATGTACACCCATCAGGCATAACATTATGACCACTGACAGGTGAAGTGAATAGTGAATAATAATGATTATCTCTTCATCATGGCACCTGTGGGTGGGATATATGAGGCAGCAAGTGAACATGTTGTCCTCAAAGTTGATGTGTTAGAAGCAGGAAAAATGGACAAGTGTAAAGATTTGAGTGAGTTTGACAAGGGCCAAATTGTGATGGCTAGACGACTGGGTCAGAACATCTCCAAAACTGCAGCTCTTGTGGGGTGTTCCCGGTCTGCAGTGGTCAGTATCTATCAAAAGTGGTCCAAGGAAGGAACAGTGGTGAACCGGCGACAGGCTCATGGGCAGCCAAGGCTCACTGATGCACATAGGGAGCAAAGGCTGGCCCGTGTGGTCCGATCCAACAGATGAGCTACTGTTGCTCAAATTGCTGAAGAAGTTAATGCTGGTTCTGATCAAAAGGTGTCAGAATACACAGTGCATCGCAGTTTGTTGCGTATGGGGCTGCAGAGCTGCAGCCCAGTCAGGGTGCCCATACTGACCCCTGTCCACCGCCGAAAGTGCCAACAATGGGCACGTGAGCATCAGAACTGGATCACGGAGCAATGGAAGAAGGTGGCCTGGTCTGATGAATCACGTTTTCTTTTACATCACATGGATGGCCGGGTGCGTGTGTGTCGCTTACCTGGGGAACTCATGGCACCAGGATGCACTATGGGAAGAAGGCAAGCCGGCGGAGGCAGTGTGATGCTTTGGGCAATGTTCTGCTGGGAAACCTTGGGTCCTGCCATCCATGTGGATGTTACTTTGACACGTACCACCTACCTAAGCATTGTTGCAGACCATGTACACCCTTTCATGGAAACAGTATTCCCTGATGGCTGTGGCCTCTTTCAGCAGGATAATGCGCTGTGCCACAAAGCAAAAATGGTTCAGGAATGGTTTGAGGAGCACAACAACGAGTTTGAGGTGTTGACTTGGCCTCCAAATTCCCCAGATCTCAATCCAATCGTGCATCTGTGGGATGTGCTGGACAAACAAGCCCGATCCATGGAGGCCCCACCTCGCAACTTACAGGACTTAAAGGGTCTGCTGCTAACATCTTGATCCCAGATACCACAGCCCACCTTCAGGGGTCTAGTGGACTCCATGCCTCGACGTGTCAGGGCTGTTTTGATAGCAAAAGGGGGACCAACACAATATTAGGCAGGTGGTCATAATGTTAGGCCTGATCGGTGTATTTCCGTCATAGGCAATACCTGTTTGTTTTACTAAAACAAAACAAAATGTAGCAAAGTTTGACGAAGCTATTGGCCGCTGCATCTGCATGTGAAATGAAATGATTTGTTTGGTCTGTGTCTTCTGTAATCATTCAATCAGACTGTTCTGATCATTAAGATGTGTGTGAGGGGCTGTACTTGAATGCTTTTCTTTTTAAAATAAATGTTGTATATATTTCTTAAATGCAACAGTTAGCCACTGAGCCAAGATACTCATACTAAAAAGTTTGAATTTCATCAGGAAACAGAGGAAATTAGTTTGAATCTTTCCACATCATATCTCAAATGAAGAGCAACATACCAGCAGTGTTCCTCTCGTCAAATAATGTTGATTTGCTATTTACTTCTTATTCTCTGTATGAGTATAGTGTCAGCACAGTTAGTACACCTTCGACACTTTTCTGGTGAAAATCTTATCAGATTTTAAAGGAGTAGTTTATAAATTCAAGTTTGATTTACCTATATTTTAATGCAGTAACCAGTCACTGACACTCTGTTCTTTATGCTATTAGCAAATTTCTTCACTTGTTTTTAAAAACAAAATGGGTAAATAAAAATGACTTTGTGTGAAGGATAATCCCACATTTTGGGGTTATGTGAAAAGATTTACATTTTGGGAGAATATGTATTAACCTTAAGAGAACCCGTCAAGAAAGTACAATCTTGTGGTCTACTTATTACCCTCTGTACTGCTGTGTTACCTGTGAATTTCTCCCAAGGGGGATCAATAAAGGAACATCTTATCTTAATAGAAAAAAAAACATTTTTTTCTATTCTAGCACCAGTTCAGATACATCAAGTCAGGGCATCTACTGCTCCAACATGTCTGTAAAACTCACTGCATGGAACTTATTGAATTATATTTGTGCAATGTAACACACAGCCAGGGCCTGCTGTGGAAGGAAAGAGTAAAGATTTATGAAGAAGTAACTATTTGTGCAGCCCACTTGGTTCACCTGCATTACTGATGAACTCTTTTATCTCATTACCAAAAATATCTGAAAGTTATTCCAAACAACAAATAGAAAAACATTGTCAATTGTAACAGAAAAAAGGATGATGATTCCATCGGTGTATAGATCATTTATCTTATTAACATTGCCCATTGGTCAATTACACTGAAAATACCATAATCAACAAATAATTATCACCAAAACATCATGACATTGTTTGTGCTATTGTGTTGTTTTTATGTAAATATCTTATTTTTTTTTCTATTCATTTTCTATTTAACTTCTGTACTTGTTGCATCTTGAGCTGTTGTAATGAGTGAATTTCCCCGTTATGGGATAAATAAAGCCTATCTAATCTAATCTTATCTAACCTAATTTTATCACAATAACACTTTTATTTACACTAACGTCCTTAAGAAGTTTCATTAGAAGATGTAATGGTCACTATCACATTGCAATGCTAGAATGCTCCCAACAGTCTAGTGAGCACACATGTTGGGACCCTTAGCTAACGTACAGACTCTGCAGTGGGATACATTAGCATGAACCAAACCTTCTATACAGCTCGATTTATGAAGTTGTAACTGTATTATCTGTCCTTACTTTGTTAAAAGCGTAAAAAAAAAAAAAGAAAAAAAAAAGCAATGTTGTTTGTCTGTATATAACGACCTACTGGGAGCAGTTTTGATTCCTTCCTCTTTCAGGTGCTAAAAAAAAAAAAAAAATTCACGCCAAGCTCCGTTGAAACATCGCAGAAAATTGGACGCATTTAAAGCGTCAAATGACGAACGATTTGGTCATATTTTTTTAAAATTCTGGCTACTTTAAACAACTTATTAGGGGTTAGATATATGCCGAATTAACACACGGATCACGTTTATGCAAAGATGTTGTTAAATTGTGGCTTAATGTTTACGTAACTCGGTTTTAATCAAGATTATCTTCAATTGACATAAATTTAAGTGAAGTTCGGTTCCTTCTTGCAAAACAACATCACGTACCGCCGTGAAACAAAAACTTCAACCCATGAGAACAGAATCAACGTTATTAAACACCAGGAGCACAAAGACTCTCCTATGTCACGTTTTGAATGTAATGAAATATCAAATACTCACAACAACAAAGACAAACACTCTCTTCCTGTTGTGTTCGTCCACTGATAGTCATGTGAAGACTTCGTGTGACGTCGACAGCCAGTGTGAACCCGGAGCGCCCTCTGGCGGTCAACATGATCATACTGTATTCTGAACTTGAAGACAACAAAATGACATGAATTGATAAATGTTGTGTTTTTGTGTTCTCTTGGTTTTTTACTTAAAAAGATCCATGTTTTATCTTTTTATACATGAACTCTTTCTGAATAGACTACATAAATACAAAAGTATCCACATAATTTAATGTTAATTTCAGTTTCAATAACACTAAAAATCATGTTGTGTATTTTTCTATGTGCTGTCTTGTTTTTGTATTATATTTACACTTAGATCAGATACAGTAACAGCTTGTGAAGAATAAGAGAGGATGTTTTTTTCTCTCTCTGGAAAAATATTTTGTTACTGACAAAAACAAAGAGATGTCCTGCACACATGTTACCCAACCAAACACTATTTGGAAAATATTAAACTTTGCTGATACAAAGTTAACATCCTGCAACATTTGGAGACTGTGAATCATTTGTTTTGGCACTGTTAATCTAACAATGGATTTTGGGAAGATTAACAAGTGCATTTTTAAGCAGTTACTTGCTGCTAAACCTATAGTTAAACAAAAGCATTTTTTTTCTGTGCCTGACAAGGTGACAATGGTTTATGTTTACCTGTTTTTTAAATTCACATATGTACTGTATACCTAAGGAACCATATATATATATATATATATATATATATATATATATATATATATATATATATATATATATATATATATATATATATATATATATATATATATATATATATATATATGTATGTATATATATGTATACACATATATATATATATATATATATATATATATATATATATATATATATATATATATATATATATATATATATATATACATATATGTGTATATATATATATATATATATATATATATGGTTCCTTAGGTATACAGTACATATGTGAATTTAAAAAACAGGTAAACATAAACCATTGTCACCTTGTCAGGCACAGAAAAAAATTTGCAGAACCACACACACACATCCACCCACACCTGCCAATGTTCTTGTAGCGCTGCCCAAGCTCATTAAAGTTTTGAAATGAGAGAAGTCACCTGCGTCCGTGTTTTGTCAGATAGACCTGAAACGAAGGTGGAATCAGAACCAGTCAGGTTCCAGTACCAGGTGCTGTATCGTAGGCAACTGGACTTGTTTCAGTTTGTTGAAGACGTTTCACGTCTCATCCAAGAGGCTTTTTCAGTTCTAACTAACTGGATGGGAGCTGCAGGCTTTTAAACTCTGTGTGGGAGTTTCCTTACAGAGTCGTTAAGGACACGTGTGAGCTCTGAGTTTCAGAGTCGTTAGGGCCACTTGTGGGTCGTTGACTCAACCGGCCTTCATGTGGGTTGCTAAGGCTAGGTGAGCCCAGGTGTGAATGGTTGTTAAGCTGTCTGGGGAGAGAACTCAGTACAGCATTGTAGGTGGATGATAAGTAATGTCTTAGTCCACCTCCTCTGTTCAAAGATGGACGTTCCAGTTTGACATAGATGGATTCCTTTACTCCTTTTTCAAACCATCTGTCTTTTCTTCTCTTTTGCTAGCATACACGTTTCTTGCAGTTGTATTCTTGCTGTGATAGCCACAATTACAAAGGCAGTACAGAGGCTACATACATCAACATATTTATCTAATCATTGTACCTACAGTATCGTTACTTTTAAGCTAAGATAAGACAGGTGGGCAGTGGGTGAAAACTTTTGGAAATAAATGATAGACTGACTAATGTTACATACAGAAAAGAATCGCAAATACCTTTTGCTTTTAATGAGATCATGTGAATTTCTTCTGCTATTTACAAACACATCTAGCAGTAGATTGATGTCATCCTATGATATCAAATATAGCCTCTTACTTGCTGTTATACAAAGCTAATTGTATGAAAGGACTGTCTAGCCACAAGGTTTCAGAGCAGCTTAGTAGAAAAATGTACTTGATGTAATGCCAGTAAATTAAACTAGCAATACTGTCTTAATTATGTGTTTCTTTTCTTGATTACTTTCAAATTTTTGATTTGCTAACCATGTCGCCCATAGATTACAAAAGGAAATGGCAATGGTGGAGGGCAATGGTTGAAGCCTTAGCAGAGCACAATAGTAGCTCAGAATCTGAGGGGTCTATGGAGCAAAGTGTGGCAGGGGAGGGAATGCCGGTGACAGAAGGATCCACCTCAGTGGTTGAAACAAGTAGAAATGAGGAAGTGGAATCTTTGGAAGGCTGGAGTTATAGTACCACTGACACTGTTGCAGATTCTAAGAAGGAATCCAAAGGGGAACCAGACAGAGTATTACTCATACACCAATTCCAGTGGAAGTGACACCGAGCAGTTGGATGAAACTTTACATCCTAACACTGACAAACCATCTTTACATAAAGACTTGGCTAAATGGGCTACTACTACAAATCAGACTCACAAGACATTAAATTAGCTACTTGAGGAGCTTAGATGTCAAGATCATGCAAAAACCAAAGGTTCCAGAACCCTGCTTCATGTGATGCACAAACCAGAGCATTTCTCAAATGTATTAATAGTCACAATAGTCTTCATGGATGTGAGCGCTGTGTTGCAGCACCACAAAAAGTCTAGAATTTGTCAAAGAGCCCCAAAGAGTTCTTTAACAAAGAACTGGTGAAGCATTCAGCCAAGTTAGATACACTGACCATAAAAAGACACATTGCTTCTTGTTAGGACATGTATTTTGTGTGTGACACAGTTCCCTCTAGACTTCATGCATCTGGTCTGTCTCGGAGCAATGAAAAAGCTGATGGAAAGCAACAGAGTTACTTCAGTTCATGCTGTACACAGGGCCGGTGCTGCTGACGGATGCGCCTCCCGATGAGCAGTGCCAACATATTTTGTGTCTCACTGTTGCCATGACCATTCTTTTGGATGACTAAGATGAGAAGAGGCAGACCTACCTTGCATATGCATGTTGATAATGCAGTGGATTTCTATGGACCCACCTTTCCTACAAACAACATTCATTCACTGAAACACTTGCAAGATGATGCTGCAAACTTAAGGTGCTCTTGTGCTTTCCACTTGAGAACCATTTGCAAGTTATCAGTTGAAGAGGAAAAGAACCTCTGGTGCAAGTCACAAAAAGACTTGCAGAAACATGACATGCTGAAACACCTGGCAGATCCCCGCGAAGTACACAAGATCAGTGAAAAAAAGCCAACAACTGTGTTCTCGTGGAGGACAATTCAGTAGAATTCATTCAGAAAAAAAAGGGAGGGAACTCTCTTGATTGATGTGTTTAATGAAAACCCCTGTGAGGATCTGTTTGAAAAGCCCTGCAGTTCCAAGCTCCTCAACACCATGTTAGTCAGCGGTGATTTGACAGTGGCAAAACGAAGGCTAATACAAAGAGAGGTACAGACAGAGTTACAGAGAGGTAGTGTGTCTGTCTTACAGACAGGGTTTTGCCATTTGCCCTCAGCTGCACAAACTGAAATGAGTAGAAATGCTAATGATTTCATCTCATGTCATTTTGTTTGCATGTCTCATAGTAGGAAATACCAAAAATAGTAAACAAAAATTTATAAATACCACTTGACCTCTCACACATGCAAATAACCAGTGTTTTTTTTTTTTTTTAATTTTCTTTTTTAGCTTTTATCACTTTTGTTCTCTATTAACATGTTTATTTTCTCCTCCTTCAGAAGCTGTGAAGATGTGGAGCTCCAGTGCCACAGAGCACAGTACTGACGCAGCCTGGGGAGCACCTCAAACAGCCCCAGCCCAGGGAGGGCTGTGGCCGCTGGGCATATGAGAGCTTTGTAACTTTATAGTGAGTACTACATAAAATAGGCTGGATTTTGTTTGACAAACTTATTTTTTGATGATGATGATGATGATGATGATGATGATGATGATGATGATGATGATAGGTGCTGTTTTTTGCATAAGTCAGGAATGATGTTTTTGTATTTTATATTGTAGGTCATTATTTTATAGTAAAAGGTCATGATTTCACTGTTAATTTAGTTCCAGGTCCAGAGGGTAGCCTATGTTGTAAAGATGTATATATATATATATATATATATATATATATATATATATATATATATATATATATATATATATATATATTCTGACTAGAACTTGAATTGGATCATTTTGGGGATTTGTGACTTTAAAGTGGATCTTGCTGTCTTTGCTTTCCGGGTCGCTGCTTCTGCGATTGATCACTTAACTCGTAGAGTAGTTGATTTGTACAATCAAACAATAAACCCTAGATAACCAAAGAAGTCAACGAAATTCTCAATAAAAAGAAAAGAGTATTCTTCACTGGCACCGAATCTGAAAAAAAGGAGGTAAACAGAGAGGTAAAGTGCGCCATAAGAAATGCCTAGCTGAAGCATAAGAACAAGGTGGAGGAAAATTTCACGCAAGGGAGCCTCCACTCAGTTTGGCAGGGGATTAATAACATGGCTGCCTTGAACACTGCTCCCTCCACCCACAGGACAATCCAGGTGGCCAGCAGCAGACCAGCATCCCTCCCCAGTGACCTCAACCTCTTTTTTTCAAGATTTGAGACAGAACAAAAAAGATTTTTTTGCTTTTCTGTGCATTTAAATATTTGTTAATACAAAACCAAAAAGCTGAAATACTGTGTTTGTGTGTTATTACTTGGTATTCCCGTCAGCTTCTCATTAATTATCCAAGAGAGTGTGAGCCATATTTAGCCTGGACGTGTTTATTTATACTGAGCCGTCTCTTCCACCATATGATAAGCTATTTGAGTTTTAAGGGGATTAATGCTTTATTCAGTGCTACATAAGGTGAATCCATATATTACCAGCCAAAGGTGAAGACGTTCACTAAGCATTCATTAAATAATCTAGTTGTCCTCGTTGACCTAATCTTTTGAATCTGACTTTTTGCCATTGTGGGTATGTAAGATGGATGTTGTTGGTGTAGTTCTTGTTCAATACCACTATTCAAAAAATGATGATGATAATTATGGAAAATGAACAAACCAAATAACAAAAAAGAAAAATACAAATTGTAATTGTGTACAATTATAGGTGCTTTAAAGCAGATTTAAAAAGATGACAAGTAAGCCTACTTAAACAGAAGATGAGGCACAGAAATAAAATATTCAGATTAGATATCTTTAATAATCTTTATAATTTTAATATTACACGTATACATCTATGATTAATATTATAATATTCATTAACAAAACATATATCAGATCAGAAAGTCTAAAACAAAGAGGCGTCATAGAGTTGCTATGGTACCAGGGTAAACAAAGTGCAGGTACATCTCAGCTTGGGCCACAGTTACCATGGTCACAAGTAAACAGGAAGCTCAGAGGCAGAGAAGAGAAAATGTCAGCAAGGAGCAAAGAAAGAGCAGAGGGGGGAAACAAGGAGTTTTTCTCGGAGGAGGAGGGGAGGAGTATTGAGGAGGAAGACTTTGAGGAGGCAATGAGGGAGGCTGCCTCCTCTACTGCAACCAGAAAAAAACCTGGACCATCCAAACAACAAATCATCCTCATAATCCCAGAGGCAGTAGACGACTTCCTGAGGAACTTCCTCCGGAGAACCAGCCTGAGCCGCACTCTGAACAGCTTTGAGGCAGAGTGGTACAGTTCAGCTCAGAAACTCCTGTCAGAAAGTCTGACAATGGCACTAACAGGCGTGTTCTTCATCCCTGACGCTCTCACACACAGGCAGCTTCTCTACAATGAGCTTGAAACTGTCCGCAGAGAGACGGATCTGCTCAGACCGGAGGTGCTGGTGACAGGGAACAGCTTGCTGAGGATGCAGACGGAGAGGGATTTCCACCGGCTACAATACAGACAAGTTGCTGAGGAGAAAAACAGGCTGATCGAGGACTTTAAAAGACTGAAGATACACCTGCAGTCCTATGAGCCAGCGCTGAAGCAGCTGAAAGAGGAATATCAAGCAGCTCTGAGGCAGAAAATGCTCATCAGTCTGAAAAAGGACAAGGTTAAAAAGACCACAGAAGCTAGACTTAATCAGGAAAAATCCCAGCTCAAGAAAGAGAGAAGCATCAAAAGGAGCGACAGCGTAGATAAATCATTAGCAAAAATAACCACAACCAGACACCCAAAGGACACAGAGTTTTCCGTCTGCAGCAGACTGATGAACTCTCAACTGGCTCAGGTGAATTTTGAAAAATGGAAAAACCCCAATTCTTTAAGTTGGTCCTGCTCCATCAGGGCCCACAAGCTACCTATCAGTTGCATCAACCTCCATCCACGAAAACAGATCCTCGCCTCCACCAGTGACGACTGCAGCTGGAGGCTGTGGGCACTGCCAGCCAATGAAGAAAAGGTAAGAGGAAGGTGTTCTTGTATTTGAATCCATGGGAGACGTGAGATTATATTAAATATGTGATGATGTCACAGTGGTTGAGATGACACAAGACAAACAAATGAAAAAAGATAGTAGCAGTAGTTTTTGTTATAAGATGACATGATGTGCAATAAAATGACCAGTGAAATGAGATATATAAGACAAAAGAATGAGATATTTTTAGTGGTGATAGACAAACTGAGATGAGAAAAAATCTGATAGCTTACAAATCACATGAAATAAGACTGAGATGAAGCAGGATGACATACATGATACAACAAAAGAACGTTTAATGATTGAAGCCAGACACAACTCAATGTTAGAAAATGAGAAATAAAGAGGCAAGTCATTAGAATATTATTGTCCGAGTCCAATATTGATTTTTTATGTATTAGTGAAACGTGGCTGCATGATAAAATCTTAACCAGCATAATCAATGTTCCGGGATATAAATGTTTTAGAAGGGACCGAACTGTGGGAAGGGGAGGGGTGTACTGATATACATTAGGGACTCAATGCAAAGGAAGTTTCCCCGACTGCTGATCTATCTATTGAATGTCTATGTATTAATGTTACACTGTCGCAAAACATGCAATTTAACATTGCGGTGGTATACAGCCCTCCCTCTGCGCGCACTGCGACGCTATGCAAAAACTTAGATGTGCTGTTTAAGGACTATAAGCACAACAGTGAGGTACTTGTCTTTGGAGACTTTAATATAAACTGGATAGACAAACGCTGTAGGAAAAAAACTCAAAAATCTCACATCTAAACATGACTTCAGTCAGAAGATTGAAGCCCCCACACGTATTACCAAGAACTCTCAAACACTAATAGATTTAATTTTCACGAACAAACCTGACAGAATCATAAAAAACGTATAATCTAGTCACTGGCTTGTCTGATCATAATTTGACACTGGCTGCAAGAAAACTCACAAAGAAACGACTGACAGGATTTATAAATCAAAATCAGAAAGCTGTTAAACTTGAGATCCCTCCTAAAACAATGACTGAATTTGAGAGCGAATTAAAGGGTATTAACTGGGATGAGCTCCAACAACATGAACAAGTAAACGACTGCTGCAATCAGCTAACATCTACCATTGGATGTATTGTTGATAAATTCATTAAAAAGCGAAAAAAAATCCCAGAGAAAATTTCAGCTACCATGGATGAATGATAATATTCGAAAATTAATGAAAAGGAGGGATTATGCCCTGAAAACTTTTATCAAAACTCGTAGTGACACTAGCTGTTTTTATACTGGGCAGTAAGCCACCAATTTGCCGTCCTTTTGGTGGCTCGCTCCGCGGATTTAGACAGAAAGTGGCAAACTGGGGGTCTGTTTTGGTCCGCCAATTTTGCGCCTCAGAGGGTACACTTATTTGCGACTCCATTGCTGTGTAAATCCGAGGCGGCAATGTGGTGGCAAATGCTGAGATGGGCGGAGGTGTCGATGACGTGCACTGCTGCGCACCCACGGCCGGGAGTTTTAAAGGCCATAGGCAAGAATGTGGCCAAAACGGTTACTACACTCAAATTCAAAATACTGCAGCAAGTCGTATCTGCCTCCCCCTCCACCCCCTCCCCTCCAGACTTGAGGTTGCCAGTGCGGTTATCATAAATGAGTGGCTCTAAGACACAATTCTTTTCTCTCAGTAAAGACCAAGATGTATTATAATTTGTGGTAACGTTAGCTGTTGATTAGGGAAGGACATATCAGATGGAATAACGTTATGCATGATATTTGACAGAACTGCCTCCCCTTTTATAACATTATATACGGTAGTTTATGGCGATATACACGCAAAGACCTAAAGAGGACTCGAATTTATCAAACGTAAGATTTCGTATTGTCCAGCCGCTGCTGTCAAACACGCCGACAGCGGGCGGCTGGACATCAACTGGACATCAGCAGGCTGGAGACCGGATGCCCGTACCAAGACAGTGCTAATGCTGCTAGCGTTAGCTGTGCTTCTAACGTTTGTTTCTATGATCGAAATGAATAACGTTATTACTCAACAGTTCAAAGTATTCGAAATGTCCATCCCCGTCAAGCTATGATGCTAACTTAGTCAGCCAAGCGTAACTTACCTGTCTAGGAGAAGAGTCGCCAATTCGGCATCCGTTCGCAAATTCCTCTCAGTCTTCAAATGTCTCCATCATTCAAATTCTTCTCCTATATAGACCCTCGCTTTGCCTCTCTTTATATCTTGTTGTTTTTGCGATTCATAACGAGCCCTTTTGGGTTTCGTTGCCTCCGCC
This sequence comes from Lagodon rhomboides, assembly GCA_039737535.1. NCBI lineage: Eukaryota > Metazoa > Chordata > Actinopteri > Spariformes > Sparidae > Lagodon > Lagodon rhomboides. The sequence continues at coordinate 26,393,279 of CM077800.1, forward strand.
ATTGCAACTCAGTCGTAACTGGCAACCTCTGGTCGCATAGCAGCTGCGACTCTACTGACTGCACTGATTTGAAGACAGCGGTGGGTGGCGCCACATGCAAAAACATGATTTCAAAACAACATGATTTGCGGTCCGCAAAAGATTTTTTTTAATGCGAATATTTTGGCTGTGCTGTTGTTGTTGGTGAGTTCAGTATGTTATATGAACATTATTCCCGAGTTTCTGTGACATATTAGAATGATTTTATGGCCAGTTGCTTTAGATTTCTTGCCTATTGTACCTTTAAAACCAGGAAACAGCTGATAACAGCAGTCAGTTCGTCACTTCATCCGCAGAGATGAGCAACTGGAAAGCCGCTGAGATCCGGGAGATGCTACTTTCAAATTAAAAGCCCCCCCCCCCCCCGCTAAGAACCCAGTTCTAAACTCCAATGGGGTGCAATGTAAAGCTCTTATTTTGAAGACAAATTCGACCTGCTTCTCTTCACGCCCAACTTTGTGCTTCACGTCACGTCACATGTTTACGCCTACCCCAGGGGAGGAAAAGTGGTGGCTTTTTTGAAAAGGAGGAATATTACACCTCCCTTTTAGATAGACAAGGCGGCACATTGCAGCCTTTACCTTGCTGCAAATGTGCCACCTTTTCTATCTAAAAGGGGCTACTGATTCAAAACTATTTAAAGGCTTGCGCAATCAAGTGGTTAAACAGCTCAGAATGTCCAAATCAAACTATAACACCCACACTCTATCAGAGGCCAAAGGAAATGGCAAAATCATCTGGAAGCAACTAAATAGTCTATTAAATCCAAAGGGTAGCACCACCCAAAGCCAATATCAACTTAAAATTGGAGAAAATATCATCACTGATAGTACACAAGTCTCAAACGAGTTCAATAATTTCTTCATAGAATCTGTTAAAAAACTTGCCTCAGGTTTTTCCAGCATGAATGATGTTGACCAAACAACAATAGACACGCCTGGTGAACAAGATAGCTCATTTCAGCTCAGGGAGGTTTGTACAGACAGCTGTCCTAAAAGCAATCCATGACCTAAACACCACCTACTCAAGGATATTTATAACCTAGACACAGCTTTTCTTTAGAAATATAGTAGCATTCTAGTTCAGCCTCTTACCCATCTTATTAACATTTCCATTAAATCTGGGCAATTCCCAGATGGGTGGAAAACTGCTCAGGTAATACCACTTTTGAAATCTGGAGATGCAGAAATGACTTCTAACTATAGACCCATAAGTCTTCTTCCAGTTTTTTCTAAAGTCCTGGAGAAGATTGTCTCAGAACAACTAATGCACCACCTTGAAACAAACCATTATTTGCATCCCGTGCAATTCGGATTCAGACGTAACCATTCTACAGAATCTGCCACATGTTTTTTAACTGAAAATATCAAACATTCACTTGACAAAGGGCATGTGGTTGGTGCAGTATTTATAGATCTAAAAAAAGCGTTTGATACAGTCAATCATGACATCTTAATTTCAAAACTAAGTAAGTTCAATTTATCCAAACAGTCATTGTCCTGGTTTGATTCATACTTAAAGGGCTGTGAACAATGTGTCACAATTAATAGTGTGAGATCCACTTTTCTCAAAATTGAAACAGGGATCCCTCAGGGCACTGTCTTGGGTCCCATACTCTTCAGTCTCTATATCAATGATTTACCAGATGTATGCCCAGATATAGGTCTACAGATGTATGCAGATGACACAGTTGTATATGCATCTGGTAAAACCTGTACTTTTGTGGCTGAGAAACCAAATGCCAACTTAGACAAAATATCATCTTGGCTGGCCTCATCTTGTTTAACTTTGAACACTAAAAAGACAAACTCTGTCTGCTTCTCCATCAAAAAACTACCTCTAAAAAAACTCCTGAATATAAAAATTAATGGAGAGCTCATTGAACAAGTACCTGAAGTGAAATATCTGGGAATAATTATAGACTATCAGTTGAACTTTAAAAGTCATATTAAGAAAATGTGTAAAACCATTAAGGCAAACTTAGGATGTTTTGTGATTATAAGAAACTGTTTGACTTTTAACTGTGCTTTTCTTTTTATAAATTCTATGATTCTCTCACATATATCTTATGGTTTGACCATATGGTCCCAGGCTCACCAGTCATCAATTAAGGCTATAGAGTGTCTTTTTAACCGAGCCTTGAGAGTCCTGGACAAGAAGAGAATAAGGTACCATCACTGCCAAATTCTAAGCAAATATAAGATCTTAAGTTTTACTAATTTTATTTCCTTCCACTCAGTTAAATTGGTCTTCAAATGCCTAAATAATGCTGCTCCCCAACTGCTCTGCAAGACAATAACAAGACTGCAAAGTGATACCAGATCCACCACCCGAGCAACGTCAAAAGACAATTGTAGTATCCCATTCCACAGAACATCTTTTGCTCAAACTGCCTTTTCAATAAAAGGGACAAAATTATGGAACTCACTGCCAGACTACTTGAAATGTATCCCTACATTTGTCGCATTTAAAAAACAAACAAGTGTGGTTACTTCAGCAACAATTTTGCTCTCATACTTAGTTTTTTACTATTTAGTTTTAATATTTAGTTTGTGTTCTCTCTGTATTATTATTATTATTATTATTATTATTATTATTATTAGTATTATTATTATTATTATTATGCTGTTGTTTTATGCTTGTATTTTTAATAATGTTAATCTGTATTATTATTTTTAATCGAAAGCCCTACTAGGGACAAGTGTCATGAATTAGCTTTGGCTAAAAACACTATGATGCATACATCAGATGACTGTTCAAGATTATCTATGTTTTTGTATCTGTCCCTACTCAAATAAACCTTAAATAAATAAATAAAATAATATAATTTTTATTAAAGGTAAGTTAAAGGAAAGACACACTCTGATTGGCTGATGTCATGTAACGTGTGTTGCCAGGTTGGTCAGATGGTTCTGACAGGTGTGGGTCACTCTGATTGGCTGTCTGGCTGCAGTTTTCATCCTGATGGATCAAAACTGGCAACAACCAGTGGAGACACCATGGTAAGTTCCTCCCATACTATAGAAAGTGAGATTTCTGTGTCTTTTTTTATTCTAAAGCAGGTGCTTACTGTCAGAACGCTCAACCCATGGAGACCTACACACATTCTGTATTCAGAAACTGTGCCTTCGTACGACCCGTCAGGACTTCAGTAAGGTTGTGATATCACATCTACACAGTCACCGCCATCAGCCATGCCCCCAACACCGACAGAGGAAACAGGATGGGCAGTGCCTGCTCAGGCAACCCAACCCCTCATTTTCTTCTGGGTTTTTAAAATGGACATTCTCACTCAGCAGCTAGTGAAGGCAGTGACACAGGTTACAGCGCTGATGCCCTCCCCTCCCATTCCCACACACACACAAGTTCACTGACAGTGAAAGCATGGAGAGTGACCAAAGTAGGGTTGCAGCGATACTATTTTTTTCAAACCGAGTAAGAGTACGAATACGAGTACGAGGACGAGTATTTGCCGATACCGACATTTCTACCACAAAAATAACTATCAGGTTATAGATGCACTGAATTCGAAGACAGCCTGTTATAACAAATGATAATAAATTAAATAAATCAATCAATCAAATAAATATAAATTATCATAATTTCATGTTTCAACAAAAAGCCTGCACATTGGCACTGCCTCCCCTTTTAACAAAATTAAACAATGAAACTTATTTCAGAGTTAACAAAGTCAACTTAATATCTCAATTAAACTATTGCACAGTCTCTACATTTGAATCAGTGTGATATATGCAGAGGTGGACAGAGTACACAACTTCACTACTTGAGTAAAAGTACAGATACTCCTTGTCAAATATTACTCCAATACAAGTAAAAGTAGCTTAGTCAAAACATTACTTAAGTAAAGTACTAAAGTATTTGCTTAAAAAATGACTTGAGTAAAAGTATTTTAAAAATATCTCAGGAAATACAGGAAAGAAAAGTAGCTTTATTGTCATTATACAATACACTGATGCGATTCTTTGATATGAATTGTATAAAAAACATGAACAGAAAGTCAACTTAATCATTCGACTGCACTGCAACAGTTGCCATATTTTTAAACCGTATAAAAATTATGATACTACAAGCTCATACAATTACGTTTAAAATGTTCATCTGCCATTTAACAAACATTAAGCTAGCTAACGTCAGCAGCTACTTTACATACTGCAACGTGCTTTTTCAGGTTGTGAGACAAGTTTTTGTAAGCCGTGATATAATTTGTTTGCTGTAAGCACAACAAACATTTAATCTGAAACAAATCAGTTTTTGTGACAAAAATCTCAAACATGGGCTTGAGATAAGGCCACGGGTGCTCGGTGGGAGTTTCTCCATGTTTGTTTCTCCAGTTTCTTCCTCCATTGTATGGATTGTATAGCATGACGTAGTACAGGTACGGCAATACGACTAAGACAAACCATACGCGAATCAGCAGAAACAGTTTATTTTCTCAGAATATTGAAAAAAAAAATGATATAAAAAAAAAAATCATCAGCTGACGTAAGTTCAAAAGTAGCGAGTAACGAGAGCATCAATAGAAATGTAGTGGAGTAAAAGGTACAATATTTGTCCTTCAAATGTAGTGGAGTGAAAGTAAAAGTATCCTCCAAAAATAATACTCAAGTAAAGTACAGATACTCAAAAACTGTACTTATGTACAGTACTCAAGTAAATTTACTTCGTTACTGTCCACCACTGGATATATGTTGAAGTAGCCTAGTAGTTGTATCAACGTCTGCATGTAATCAGGAACTGACTGTCAAAACAAATACAGAAAGAAGATTTCAAAAACATTTCCACAATATGTATTGTCACTTAACATTTAATTATACAGATATATAATACTGTAGATATGTAGGCCTATTATGTTCTTCTCTCTTTAAGGAAAAGAAGGGCTGACATCTGTCTTCTCTCCCTGTATCGCTCACTCGTCTTTCTGTCTGTCACTCGCTTTTCACCTCTTTCGTCTGTCTGTATTCGAAGTCACAATGTTTATCGCCTGGAATGCACAGATTTAATTGGCTGAGTAGTGTCACATGGGATGGCTTAACTCGCATGCAATTGGTCAATGGATTTCCTGATCCATTAAACTGGCGGCGCCGGTCAAAATAGAAGCGCCCCATCAAAATTTGAAATACTTCAATGATTTATTGACGATAGGTCCAGGTCCGTATAGGACGGCGTCTGGGTCGGGACTCGGTCCACCTGTCTGAACAAGAAATGACAAGTCGCCCTCTGATCGCGGTCTTCAGTTTCATGCAATGTAAGGCCTTATGCAATTAAGTGATATCGGTGCATGGCATCGGTGAATTTTTGCGAGTATGAGTACGAGTATATAAGCGCAGTATCGGCCCAATACCCGATACCAGTATCGGTATCGGCGCATCCCTAGACCAAAGTGAGCATTGCAGATATGAACATGGAGTAATGTGAACAAATAAAAATAAAAGTGTATTTTCTGATAGTGTCAAAGCAGTTACATTCTTATATCACAAAAACAGTCCTGTGGGAAGCTGCTTCATTGCTGGATTTAGTGTGAATTTGGCCGAAGCATGCACTTCACCATATCTGCTCTGGCTGGCCACTGACATGCACCTGACTTTGTAAGTGCAGTTCAACAACACCCCCACCATATTCAAGCAGACACAGACTTGCACCTCAGAGCTATGCAAGGTCGAGGTGAAGTCAGAACAAGTGAGTCTTGAGTGTTTTGCGGAAGATGGCGAGTGACTCTGCTGTCTCGACATTGGTCGGGAGTTCATTCCACCACTGAGGTGCCAAAACAGAGAAGAGTCACGACTTTGCTGACCGACCTTTGTTTGCTCTCAGCGATGGCGGTACCAGCTGGCCAGCTGATGTAGTGGAGTGAAGTGCTTGTGCTGGGGCGTGTGGTCTGACCAGTGTTTCTGGCTTTTTAAGACATATAAGCGCTTTATAATTCAAGTGTAGGTGATGATATATTTTCTGTCCTAGAACAAAATGTGTAAATATCTTAAGCATGACAACCACAGACCTTATTTCAGGCACTTAACTGACTACCACTTCTCAGACTGTGCAGTACACATTGAAGACAGTAGCCTCAACATTGTGTTAGGAGGATTGCAGAAGGATGATTTCCCCTCAGAAAATGCCTGCTTTACCCGTTTTCTATGGCCACATCGACTTCGCTGTTTGAACAGCCACAGTAGGACACTGCAACGCCTTTGTACACAGAATGTAGTGGTGCAACTCAAACACTCCAACACCCTGCCAGATGGGATGGGGGATGTGGTCTATTAAGAACGTTTTATTACTGGACACAGTGTTGGAGGTGGGGCCCCGGTCATTCCTATGAAAGCTGCTCAGTGGTGTTTTGAAGCCAAAAAAGCTCAACTTCCCTGCTATGAGAATACCTGGATCGCCAACAGAGCCACCTAACTTCTGGTTTAGCGCCTGGCTAACTTCAAGGGGGATAAAATAATTTAATCGCGCGGCTCTTCTAGACTTTCCAAATGATATTGGACCAAATGTCTCAAATTATGACATTTTGAGGGGGTTGTGACGCTCAAAAAAAATTATTCACTGTTTTATAGACACTTCTTTCACAATGGGTCCATTGTTTTCTCTTCTGTTACAGCTGTTTCTGGTGCATTCGTGGCGTGAACCATGATATCAGTGAGATACAACATAACGCTTTAGATGTTGATGAAGGTTCTCAGTCATCCAGGTCATGGTAATTTTAAGTGCTGTATCGTAGGCAACTGGACTTGTTTCAGTTCCTTGAAGATGTTTCATTGCTAAGGCTAGGTGAGCCCAGGTGTGAATGGTTGTTAAGCTGTCTGGGGAGAGAACTCAGTACAGCACTGTAGGTGGATGATAAGTAATGTCTTAGGCCACCTCCTCTGTTCAAAGACGGTTGTTCCAGTGTGACATAGATGGATTCCTTTGCTCCTTTTTCAAACCATCTGTCTTCTCTGCACAAGATATTTACATTGTTGTCCTCAAAGGAATGATTTTTCTCCTTCAGATGGAAGTGGACAGCAGAGTCTTTACTCATCACTTTGTTTATGCCTGGGTGTTTTTTCCTTAGGATGGACAAGTGTCTGCCTCAGTGTGTTGGTAGGTTTAAAGTTATGATGTTTATTAAAGATCCTCCTGATTTCTCAGATGTTCCTGTGACATAGGGAATGACAATATTGTTCTCGTCTCCTCATCGTCTCGCCTCTGTCTGCTCTGGGTCTTTTAGCGGTTTTGACAAAGGTCCAGTTTGGGTAGCCACAGGTTTTAAGTGCTCCCCCGATGTACGTCTGTTCCTTCTCCTTCCCCTCTTACTTAGTGCGCATGGTCTCAGCCCGATGGTTTAGGGTTCTGATGACTCCCAGCTTGTGCTCCAGTGGGTGATGAGAGTCGAACAGCAAGTACTGATCTGTGTGTGTAGGTTTCCTGTACACCTCAATGTTGAGGCTTCCTTCTTCTTCAGTGCATACTGCACAGTCTGAGAAATGGGCTTAAGATATTTACAAATTTTGTTCTAGGACAGAAAATATATCATTAAATGTCCTACAATTAAATTATAAAGTGCTAAGGTGTCTTAAAAACGGCGGTTGCTAAGAAGTGGCTAATTTAGACCACAGAGGTTGTCAGAGACATTAGACATCATCATGCAAAACCTGAGATTCATTCGACTTTAGTTGAAAACTATTCCAACTATAACTTTACAACTTGTAGATTGATCAATTTATGAGAAACACATATAGTAATTGTGTAGTAAGACACTTAGTGGTGGTGACGTTTAAGTCATGCGACCACAATGTAGTCTGTTTATAGCCTAACACTAACTGTTTACTTCTAGCTCTTTAATTTATGCTCCAAAAATCACAAAAGTGGCATTCATCTGTGAAGATTATTTTACTGATGTAACACATAAGTATCATAAACTTGTGTTTGTCACAGAGCTTATTTTTCAGCGATAATCTAAAATACAATTTAAAAATCCCAGGCACCAAACCAGACAAGCAGACAGAAAGGCAAAAGCAAAACGAGCTTTATCAGCATTAAAACATGTAAACATTTTATAGTAGACACCCAAAATCAAAGTATGAACCTAAAAGTGTGCATAATATTTGACCTTTCAAGTAAACCCAACATAAAGTGTGTTTCTGAGGGTTTCTGCTCTTCTGTTATCGTCCTGTGATTGACTCTACATCGTGCTTCCTGCAGGTGTGTCTCTGGGATTTCTCTCATGGCTGCTGCGTGTTGACACTGTGCGGTCACAGCCAGCCCACCTGGGGCTGCTCCTTCCACTCCTCTGGCTACTTTCTGGCCTCCTGCTCTGCTGACACAACAGCCAAGCTGTGGGACCTGAACAGCCAGCGCTGCCACCTCACACTGCGTCGCCACACCGCCTCCGTCAACAGCGTCTGTTTCCTGCCCTTCACCAACCTCCTCCTCACCTGCTCAGCTGATAAAGCCATCGCCATGTGGGATGCGAGGCTCGGTGTCTGCACTGCTACCTTCCATGGACACCAGCACCCTTGCAACCACACTGCCTTCAGCCTGGCAGGCAACACCATGGCTTCATGTGACTCCCGGGGTATCATAAACCTGTGGGACATCAGGAAGCCTGCGTTGGCTATGGCCATAGTGGATGCCGGGCCGCTGGCCGCCAACCAGATGTCATTTAGCCCATCAGGGAAGATGCTAGCTGTTGCCAGCAGTGACGGTCTGGTCAGAGTGGTGGAGGTGGACTCCTGCATGGTCAGCAGCCTATCTGGACATAGTGATGTTGTGCAAAGTGTGACCTTCGACCACAAAGGGGAAACTCTGATGTCAGCAGGGACTGATGGAGTGATAAACTTCTGGTCATGACAAAACGTGAATCTGACGATTTATAATTAGATGATTGTGTGGTCAACAAAATGTTCTTATGAAAATGTATAAATGATACTCTTTCTGATGGCTTACTTGAGAAGTAAACATATTCCAAAAAAAAAATCATCTGACGTTCAATGTCATTTGAAACGAGCAGCTTTATTGGAACAGTCTATAATTGCAAATAAGAAACAACACATGCGCAAATTCACAGTAAACTACACAGGTGTGCTACTTATAGGTTATCCAAAACTGCACAACAGATATGCCCCGACAGTCTATAACTGTCATTATAATTTAAATGAGGAACTTTATAATTAAAGAAAAAATACATTGATGAATCCTATTCTTGAAGCTTTCAGTAGCTTTTTGATTTTTTTTTCAGCAGGTTTTTGATTATTGGTGTAAATGACAAATAATGATGTACATCCCAAAAGTATTAGGGATTGCAGCTGTAATGTTGAGATTTCCCACTTTTAATCTAATTTTGTAATTACCACTGAAAACTGTTGGATCGTGACTTCAGAAGAAATAAAATGTAATTCACATCATATGGGATGGAGATGGAAAAGATTTGTGTTTTACAACCTGTGAATGTTCACATAATAAACAAGTAATACTGTGAGGGTTAAAACACTGCACATTCAGCACTGTATCCATTAAATTTAGAATTATTGCCCTTGAACAACAGACTTCAGCTAACATGACTGTAACATACTGTGCTCACGAGAACAGGGCGCCATGAGTTTACAATGACCTGGACCACTGACCTTTGGCCACCAAAATCTAATCAGTTCATCCTTCAGTCATAGTGGACATTGTGCCAAATTTTAACACATTCCCTCTTGGCGTTCTTGAGATATCATGTTCACAAGAATACCACTGGTGCAGAGGCATAACAAAATCCACCAAACTGCTTTAAATCAGTATTAAATAAATTACTTTAACTAAATGAATTATAGTGTATTATTACAAAAGTTTTATTATTTTGGTCAAAACCTCCTTGTTGTTGAGGTTTGGCATGTGATGTTTAACAAGATCATCTAGCATTTTATTATATAACATTGGCATGTTGAAATGCTAATGTAATCTTGTTAATGTGGCTGCACGAAGCATTTTGCATGGGAAAAAGTTCCGGCTCAGGACTTTTTTTTGCAATCACCCCTGCGATTGTCCTCAACATCGCTGACATGTTGTAGAGCTTCATTTTCGACTTTTGAAGAGCAACATTTCCACATTAAAACAAATCATCTTGTTTTCTGTCATCGACAGTCAGATGGTGGATGGATAACCAAGAAAGATCCTGGACATTTTAGCTTAGCACGATTACTGGAAGCAGGGAAAACTGCTCCTTCGATCTTCAAACAGAGGTGACTGGTTCCATGTGCATAGTTTTTATTGAACAAATGTAGAAAAATAAAAATGTAAATGGGATAAAGTCAGTGACTTAGCATTAGTGCTAATTAAACCATCCTCCATCAGGCTGCTCCTTAAATGGACAACATCGAATCACGCACACGACAAGCGAGGTTGTAGTGGCGCTTGTTAATTCTTACTGCAGCACGCACACAGTTCTCAGCCAAAATAGACCTGAAAACGACCTGTAGACAGTCATATTGACATCATACCAGCATTTTACAAAATTTTTAATGTCTGCATCTTTAGAACATGTCAAACTGGAAGAGAATACGAGCAGTTTTTTTCCTGTTCACCCTTTTTCTTTCTCTATGTCCTTCTCTTTCCCCCCTTCAGCTTTCTCACTCTTTCAACAGGGCTAAAGGAAAACAACGTCATTATATTTACTGATAATTATCAAAGTCAAACTCCATGTAAACAGATCAGGCAGGCAGGAGATGCAGCAACACTGCCTGTGTGAACACACAAACACGAGTGAGCCACAGAAGCTCAGCTGCCAGGCTCAACACAAGCATCCGATATAGACAAAGTATTGAGAGGGAGAACACTGGCACTCCAGAAAAAAAACTGCCCTTCACCTGTTGTGTGTATTCTCTTCATGTCTGTGACATATTCTACAGATAAAGACACTGAAACTGCAGTGAAACGCTGGTATGATGATGGTGTGCTAGTCACGCCGTGCTAGTCATGCTGCCAGTGTGGCTGCTCTAACCTGTTAACATGGATGCCAAAATGAGAAGCAAAATGTAAAGCCAAGCACAGGCGCTGCTCATGCAGCCAATGTGACCAGCCTGTGACAGACTGTCACACTGACACCAAGTTCCTCGCCCTGATTAACAGGTATTTAGCTTCAGGAGGGTCCCTGCTGAGTCCTGAGTGCTGAGTCCATCAGCAGATGAAGAGGAGTAGCGTCCTTCATCTTCATATTTCTCATCCTCTTCCTCTCTGTGTTTCTTGCCGGGTTCATCCACCAGTAACTTAAGACGGTTCAAGTGACGCAGAGCTCTGAGAATAGAAATATGAATCAAAACTAACTAATTTAACTCACACTAAACTATTCATGTGAATTAATGCAAACAGTTCTGTTACAACATCTAAGTTTCACAACATTGAAATGTGTCTAGTGCAGTTACCTCTGGAGTGACGGTCCACTAGGAAAACTTTCCAGCTCTGCTTCAGCTTCAGGCCTCTGCAACACAAAAACAACTCCATATAACCTGAGACCTGTTAACATTCCCTACATACAAAACATGTAACAATACAGAGTAAGGCTTGTTCCTAACAACACATTTAAATGTTGACAGCAGAGTCCTGAGGTCTTTCCAGAAACTCTTTATGAATGATGAATGGATGAAATAAACCTGATTTAGTACTTGTTCAATCTCAAACACAAGTTGTATTTTGTCCAGAAACAGATTCTCTTTTTGAACACACTTCTGTTCTGGCTAATGTCCTGCAATGTGTCTGTTCATACCTGCTTCACGGGAATCCCTGTCTGTAGCCTGTCAGTGATCGTTGGAGCTGATGATGTCTGTCGCTGAAGCTCTGTCTCCACCGCCTGCAGTCTGAATAACATCTGTTTCAGAGCCTCCACTGGACCAGGATGCATAAAGATGCTGTTTCCATGGAGGCCGCAGTGCTGAGCCTAGGAGGTATAGTTAACATAAGGGGGGCTCTGTGATCCTGGATCTGTTCTTTTGTTTTAATCTAAAACTCATATCTAAGGTAAGGAAGAAATGTCAAACTCTCCAAGAGGTGGTGTCAAATAGGCCGTTTCCATTGCAAGAACTCAACAAGTTGTAACTGAACATGTATCAAATTTGGGCACTGCTTAGGACATGTTAGTAACTGAGAATAAACATTGGGCTGGTTTGACAGTCCAGAGCAGAGACTGGGACTTTCTCTGCAGCATATCTTCAGCCCTGAAGTTGAATCAAAGTTTACAATGAAGGTACTGTGGTGGATTAGTCAAAGGTGAGCGGTCAAAAGGGACAAACTAACACCTACCTGAGCTCCTCTGTCAGTCAGAGCCTCTGTAACGCCCCCTGCTGCTGATGACTCCCTGCAGTCAACATACCATCACATATCATGCTGTGTGTTTAGCTCTGGTGCATCACAAATAACGATAAATGGAGTGTAAGGTCTTACAGAGTGACTGGATGACAGTGTGAGGAACGAAATAGCAGGAGATCCTCTGTGTTCTGTGGACTGACAGCTTCACCAACACAATCAGGGGGAATGTCTACAACAACAAGTTATTCAGTGAGAGCAAGATAGCACAATGGGGAGAAAATGTTATAATATTTTGTGATGCAGTGATGGTTTCACTGTTATGATTTCTCTGATTGTGACAGGTGTGCTAAAATTATGACTCCGGTCTTATTATATAGTGAATGAGGACTTCCATTATCAGACACATCAGATACTTGAATGTCATATTTAACCCGCAGATAGTATCAATGCCACACCAGTTACTGTGTTTACATGATTTAATTCATGTTTGCATTTGATATGGCTTTCCTATGGCGACTATATACTGCCAGAACTTGCCCAAGCAGAAAGGCGTCCGAGCAATAAGGAGTCCTGCTTTTAAGCGCACAGAATATTATCCTTGAGCAGAAACCATATTAGTGAGGGTGCATATCTGATCCATGAGCACCTGGTTGTGAGGAGTGTGGGGTTCTAATTCTCTTTTGCTTGCCTGAAACGTCTCTCCTTGCTTGAGCGGTTGACTTTTGACAGTTGGAAGCAGGACAGTGACTGATTTCTTTTCTCCTTTGATTGGTCACTCTGAATGCTGACCATGAACTTTTGATTGGCAGTTTGGTTTGATCGGTGACACAGTGGAAGTAAATATCAATGGATGACAGCAATTGTTCAATTTAAACAAATTGAAGTTTGATCAATAGTGGGAAATAAACAAGGTAAGGTACTGCAAAAAGTGCATCTAAAAAAAAAAATTCTAAAAGTTTTGTTTTTTTCTGTAACTTCATTCAAAAAATTAAACTTTCATATACCATAGATTCATAAAGTGAAATATCACAAAAGACCAATGAACAAAGGACTTCTAATACAGAAATTGTGTTCTGAACAGTATGTTCATTTCACACTCAGTACTAGGTCGGGGCTCCTTTTGCAGCGGCCTTCTGTATTACTGTGCTTGATTGGCCAGCCAACTCGGCTGACCTGACCTTCTTCTTGTCAAGAGGAAGATGAGAGACACCAGACCCAATAGTACAGGTGAGCTAAAGGCTGCTATCAAAGCAACCTGGGCTTCCATAAAACCTCAGCAGTGCCACAGGCTGATCGCCTCCATGCCACATGCACTGATGCAGTAATTTGTGCAAAAGGTTGTATAGGCTCCCAGGGGGGAATTTACAAGCTACCCAGCAGTGTTTAAAGTAACATATAAAATATACATTAATTGATATCAGTTCCACCTTTACAAACTGCAATATCATAAAGTAAAGCATACACGAATGCATCAAGAATTACCAGTATAATCCATTCATATAGGTTTTATATATTATTCCAATACGAGCCATTCGCCATAATGGGTACATTTACTTTTGTTAAGTATATTTTGGTGTTAAAGGAAAACGCCACCGTTTTTCCATACTGAACTATGTCCTTCCCTGATGTTAGACGAGTTGACACATACCTCTCTCTCTTTCGTGCGTGCACTCAATCGCTCCGGCGCACAGCGCTACTTTGCTAGCATGTAGCTTGGCCCAGTACATTCCTTCGGTTCCATACGAGGGTGAAGTTAGAAGCAACCAAGCACTTCCACGTTTTCCCTATTTAAGTACGGTTACATGAGTAGATACACGACCCAAGTATGGTTATACCAAATGAAACATGCCAATTTTCTAAGCGGATAAAAAGGATAACTATAATGTATGATGGAATAACACCTGGGAGCACTTCGTCGTCGGCGCAGTAACATCGAGTAGGAGTGATGATCTTACTGCGCCGACGGCGAAGTGCTCCCAGGGCCAAGCTACATGCTAGCAAAGAAGCGCTGTGCGCTGGAGCGATTGAGTGCACGCACAAAGGCGAGAGAGGTATGTGTCAACTCGTCTAACATCAGGGAAGAACATAGTTCAGTATGGAAAAACGGTGGCGTTTTCCTTTAACACTTTTGTAATTTTACTAAAATAACATTTTAAATGCAGGACTTTTACTCTTTAACAGAGAATTTCTACAGCATCGTATTACTAAATACAAACTGTCATATGAAAGAAGAGCATGATGTGTGTTCTCTCTCCTCTGAAACCTATTTGTTTATTAAAACAACATGTTTTCTTGTTGTATTCTAATCTCAAAACTTTCCAATAGGCTTTGTTTGTGTATTCAATCTTTAAAATGTTCTTTTGGGGAAGAACGCTCCTGGTTCCCCACACCTGACTTTGGTTTCATGTCATGTCAGCGACTACCTATGTCACTATTGCTCCATCTGCTATACCAGTCAGCTAACATAGCAAGTGTATAAGAAAACAAATAAATGAGAAACCTTGTTTCTTGGGTTGCGCCCTGGACTCATCTGCAGGGCTGTATGCCCTTCCAGAACTCTGACACAGAGAGTTCAACACCTGATCTGCCTTCTGGATCAGAGACTCAATCCTGTTGTCTGACAGGAGGAAAGCACAAACAGCAAAAACATGAGTCTGCAACAAACATCGAGTGTTACATCATCAGTTCGCATTTTTACCTCTGAAGATAGTTGCCATGTCAGAGCTTTTTTTCTCGGCAGCCATTAGAGAAATCTGTTCAGCAAACTGAAGCCTCAGATCTCTGAGAGTCAGCTGGCTGTCAACCTTATAACACACAAATACATGAAAAACACACAGTCAAATCATTGTTAACATCTACTCAAAGGTCCACTTCCTAGCTTTTTCAGAGTATTAAACTACATCTAACAGTCTTCTTCAGCTGATGGAGTCACCACCTGTTATTATGTGACTGAAGTCCCATACTTATAGGCGTGGTCAAAGGTTTACATACACATGTAAAGAACATGTATATCATGGCAGTCTTGAGTTCCAATGATTTCTAGAACCTTTTCTAGAACCATTTCTTTAATTAAAAAATGCGACCAAATCTGCTGTCTCAAAAATATACATGCAGCAACTTCAATGATCAATTTTGGTGCTTATAATAAGTTATGTCTATCAAATGTTCTTTGTAGTGTGGCCTCTTAACTTCTGAGTGATTCTGATTGATAACAGCTGGTGACTTTTCTGGGCCCATTTTAATAGGGCTTGTTTGATACAGCCATTAGACTCAGCCACAAACACTTCAATGAGAAAGTCTAAGGGGCTCAGCCTTGATCTGAAAGAGAACATTACTGATTTGAATAAGTCAGGAAAGTCACTTGGAGCCATTTACAGCAGTTACAGGTCCCAAGATCAACTGTATAAACAACTGTTTGTAAAGTTCATGGCACAGTTGTGCCACTGCCATGATCAGGAAGAAAACATAACTATCACCTGCTGCTGAGAGAAAATTGGTCAGGATGGTCAAGAGTCAACCAAAAACCACCAAAAGGCAGCGCTGCGATGAATTAGAAGCTGCTGGAAGACAGATGTCAGTGTCCACAGTCAAGTGTGTTTTACATCAACATGAGCTGAGAGGCTGCTGTGTAAGAAAAAAATCCTTTCTCCAGACACAGCACCTTAAAGCTCGACTGCTGATCACATGGACAAAGAAAAACGTTCTAGAGGAAACTCTGTGGTCACATGAAACAAAAACTGAGGTGTTTGGCCACAATGAGCAGCAATATGTTTGGAGGAGAGAAGGTGAGGCCTTTAACCTCAAGAACACCATACCTACTGTCAAGCATAGTGCTGATTATTACGCTGTGGGGCTGATTTGCTGTCAGTCGATCTGCTGCTCTAAAGAAAGTAAATGGAATAATGAAGGAGGAGGATTATCTCCAAATTCTTCAGGAAACCTAAAATCATCAGCAGAATATTGGCTCTTGGGTGCAGTTGGGTGTTCCAATAGGACAATGATCCCAAACACACATCAGAAGTGGTAAAGGAAAGGATCAATCAGGCTAGAATTGAGGTTTTGGAATGGCCTTCCCAAAGTCCTGACTTGAACCCCATCAAAAACATGTGAAGTGCTGAAGAAGTCCGTGCAGGAAAGCCCAAAAATGTTGTTGAACTTCACCGATACTGTCAAGAGGAGTGGTTAAATATTAGAGTTACTGTATATATATCTTTTCAGATTTGGTCATAATTGTAGCATGTGTTCCACTCACTCAATCACAGAAAATGTTTTAAATTGTTGTAAATCATTTAAAACTCAAGACTGCCATAATATACATGCACTTTACAAATGTATTTAACTTTTGACCACAGTAGTAAGTCACATGATGACACCTGAGCCAGTTCCATTAATCAAGACTGTGACATGCAGTTGGAGGCTAGTACAGCTTAGACCTTAAGTGGAGACTATTTTTGTCAATTTTGTTAACTGATGAGCTTAATTCACTTCTCTCACTTGTGAGGATGTCTGATCAGGATCATCATCGTCAAGCTCTGCAACCCAGGATGGAGCTCCAGGTCTGGGAGCTGCAGGTGGAAGAACACCTGCAAGAGCGACATATAACCTTACCAAAAAAAAGCATGATGTTGAAAATATTCCACATCAGACTCCATTTATACATATTATCACTGTAAAGTTATTATTATGGTTTATTTAGAAAACAAATTATGTCACAGGCATTATTTTTGATGATTCATAATAATATCTTGCTTTCAATGGATTTCATGCTGAGCACATTGGATGATAATCTCTTGCATTTTCAAATACTATTCCCAAAGACATGACGCAGTGACACTGCAATGCTTTTTGGAGTCAGTTTCAAGGTGGGACATGCAATATATACTATGAAAGGCCAGAATTTGGACCCTACTAGTATTGGTGCTGTGGTCTTCCCACAGCTCTGACTCTGTGGGTTGTGGCAGCTCGCTGAGGTCAAAGCGTTGGATCCAGGCTGGATACTTCAGATCCGGCACGCTGGTAATCCCAGAACCGTCCATGCCAGTCTTGTTGCTAGTGAGCCAGTGAGGGAGGTGGAGGGACGAAGATGGCTCTGCCCATTCTGATCTTGCTGCCCTGGGTGCAGACTGATGGAGAAGGAAATAATGAGGTTAACTATACTGTCCTAAAAAGGAAGAGTGTAGCATTAACGAAGCAGTGAATATTAGAAAGGGTTTGCAGTTTTCAGGCTGGATGGTAAGCTGTAATTGTGATGTTTTCAATTACGGCCTTTTCGGTACTAATTATTCTACCCATGAAATTGTTGCCACAGAACACATACAACACCTAAAAAGTGCAGCAACTTCACTCTGTCTTTAGATAATATTCACAGGATGCTCAGAGAAACTAAAGGGCGGCTGTGGCTCAGGGGGAGAGCCAGCGGAAGGTCGCTGGTTTGGTTCCCCTGGTTTGCATGTCAATGTGGCCTTGGGCAAGATACTGAACCCCAACCTGCTCCTGATGTGCTGGTTGGCACCTTGCATGGTAGCCACCACCATCAGTGTATGAATGTATGTATGAATTACTGTAAGTCGCTTTTGACAAAAGCATCTGCTAAATGCCCTAAATGTAAATGTGTTCTTTCAGCTTTATGATCCATTTTAACTAGTTTGTTGAAAATTAACTTTAGTTTAATCATTATTTACAGTCATTTAGCTGATAGGAATCAAGTGTTTCTGGGTTTAGTCAAGTTTCTATCTGTTAGAGTACTATAAATATCGAAGTTGAAATCTAATACGCTTATCGAATGTATTCAATTGTTAATAAATGATGTTAAAGGACCAGTATGTAGGATTTAGTGGCATCTAGTGGAGATGTTGCAGACTGCAACCAACCGAATACCCCTTGTTTTATCCTGCCCCCTAAGTTTCCCAAAGTGCAAAAGGCCCTCTCTAGAGCCAGTGTTTGGGTTGTCCATTCTGGGCATGGATTTATAATAGAAGTAGATGCTGGTTCACTCAATTGAGAATTAATTGCCTGGCGCATAAACCAAAAATAGTTTTTCTCGCTCCTGGGTTTACTCACTGGTTATATGCCCACTGAATATGAGCTGTAGAGTTTCTCCCACTGGCCCTGCCCACGAATTCCTGCTCTTCCCATTAGACTTTACATTGTGATGATGTCAAGAATATTTTTATCATTTTCCTTGGCTCGAGAAGAGTTTTACAAATATAAAATCTCCATGGATCAAAAATTCATAAAAGGAGCAGAAGTGAACTTGTTTGTAGTCCGAGGTTTTATTTCATTTCAGTGTACCTGTAACCATGTGACAATAACCCTCGGTTCTAGAGCATCATATCAAATTGATCACACCTGTAGGTGTGCCAACAGCTGCTGCTCACTGTATGTATATGTCTTACCCACACACTCTCCTTCTTTCTATCCTCCTGGTTGGTGAGAGCTTATACCAGTTAATTGGGGAGATTTTATATCAGTTTGTTTTCTGTTTTACCTTCAGGGTTTCCTCTACATGGAATCGATTGTGGCGCACCGCCACGGCAAAATAAAAGCCGCCACACCTTCAGAATAATAATATATACATATTTTTTTTTACCTCGTTTTTATGTTGTTTTATGTTTATATTAATGTAAATTATTGAATGAAATGTGATTTGGGTACAAAACATGGCGTTTTTCATGAAATGTGACGCTACGCTGCAAATACCCTAATTTTGAAAAACCACAACAGTCCGACGTTGAGGGAGAGAAAAGGGTGAAAGAAAGGTACCTAAGACTGGTTATATTTGATAGAGTTTTGTTCAAACCAGTGAAAACGACCCTAATGTATATATGGATTAGGCTACAGAAAAAATCCTGAGTTGGGATAAATGTGTTATTGATTGGCTAATACAGGATACGTATTATTTCTATCATTATTTCAGAGAGATTCTTATTTTTATTTTCAGGGCTGACTGCAGTCCGGCGCCGTGCCGGAACTCCGGCGTACCGGCATGACTGCAAAAAAAAAAAAAGAAATCGGGTTTGCCCAGAGATCTAGCATACAGTTCTCTGGATCGCACAGAGATGCAACTTTCACTTAATCACACTAACGATAGGTCTACTAGCCAATCAGAAAAACAGTTGGGCGGGCCTTGGCCAAACAGACTGATCCAGAGAGCAGTCACTCCACGTGCTGTTGACGCGCACCGTAGTGTCAGGATGGACCACAAATCAAATTCATGAAGCCAAAAAGATGACAACAAAGGCATTAAGAACAAATGGCGCTAGGTTTGGATAGAAGAGGTGGCTAGCGATGGAAAGCTCTTTGGGAGCTGGTGCCAAAAGCTCCGACAATCAGGTGCATGCTTCTGCACGTGTGCGCAAGGAGGCTAATGTGTGGAACTAGCGGAATAAAGTGCACGAATCACAAACACTTTCATAAAGCAGCTGTCGTAGCTTTGCCCATAGATGTGCTGAAAAAAAGTTCTGGCTCAGGATGTTTTTTTGCAATCACCCCTGTATTTTATTTTTGTACCATTGACACTTGTTGAAGAGAGACTATTTCAGGCCTAATAAAGCATGTCGAGTCTTTGGTTATACAGTAGAGAGAGATATTATTTTGTTGTAGATTAATTTCCTATGTCGCAGGAACATCTGAGAAACTCAGGAGGATCTTTAATAAACATCATATCCGGGTACATAACTATGAACATTATGTACCATTTCTGTCAAGAGATTCCCCCTGAATCCTACACACTGTACCTTTAAGAATGGAATGTCTCTTGACTAAAAAAAATTGGATGGCAGCTCTTAAGATATGCTCAGCTTTAGCTGAATTTTAGCCTTTTTGTTTCCTTCTCCATCATGAAATGATTTAGCTGCTCTTATTTCATCATGTAGAAAGAAAAAAACTTTTATATAGAAGAACAGATGTCAGAAAGTCAGATACACACTACTCAAAATTAGTAAGGGATATTGGGATATGGGTGCATATATGCATGTGCATGGATATGCAATATCAAATAAAAGTAAATAAAATCGTGCATTATTTTTGGGGACAAAACACAAAATACAAATTCAGATATGTCTGAATAAAAAATCAAGTGAAACACTAAAAATCAAGTGAAACACTAAAATATTCCAATATCCCTAACTGTATATAGTAACTGCATTGTGCCTTTGCAGACCGCATTAAAATGTGAATGAAAGTCACCTTGTAGAAGCTGACTGAGGAGATGTCATCTTCTGGTTTCAACATGGCTGCCCCTGCTCTTCCTCTGTACCTGGAGACGAGGAGAAAGTATTGAGTAATGACCTTCTACAAGACAGGACAGAGATCTTTCTGAAAGCATTGGAAAGAGCAAACAGCATGAACCTGGAGCTGCTGGGGGTCCCAGCTGGATGAAGGTGGTGATGGTTCAGTCGGGGGGCAGCATGGCTGCTGCTGAGTTTGTCCCAGGTACTGTGTGCTGGTCTGGAGGAGGAGGGACAGGGCTGGTAAGCTCCAGACTGGGACATGAGCCCTGGATTGTAGACAAGACGAGTCACTGGAACTTAGAAACGCAGACTGACACAAAGACTGCAACTACTCAATACTGTTACTATTGATTCATCCTTCAATTGTTTATTCTATCAACCCATTCATCATTTAACTTGACAATGTCTGAAATACAGCAAAAATGCTCATACCAACGTGATGCGTTTGAAAATCTGGTTTGAAGGTGGTGGTGGAAGTGATGTGTTTAAAAACCTTGAATAAAGGCGGAGGTGTGGGTGACAGGCATTGAGCCATCGTAAGGGATAGACAGCAGCTCGTCTGTCGTCATGGATAGTCTGTCTCGATTGCAACTGTGATGAAGGGAGCTGACAGGTAGGTTGAGGAAGTCAAGCTCCCTGTCGGTCAAACGCTCCTTAAGAACTATCGGTAGAAAGAAAAAACCTATAGGACAGTGCTGAGGTATAATAACACAGAACCGAGACCTGCAGTGATTTAACAGGATCCTACCGGATCAGATATGAGCGAAAATCATTTGGACGTGACTCACCTCTGTGTGGTGACCTACCATCTTTGTTTCTGAGCATGCTCACTCTGGGTCTACTCAGGGTGAAGGGTGGACTCCGCGGCAGAACGAGGCTTCCTGTCAACAACATGCTGTTCTGACGACTGCTTTCAAAGTCTGCGATGTAGGCGTCCAGCGCTGCTGAGGCTGAGTCATAATTCTGCAATCAATCAATCAATCAATCAATCAATCAATAAATGTAGGCGATTTATTTCTCACTTAAGCACTGAAATCATTCATAAACTAACGGAAGTTTTAAATACCACCATTTGTCGTTACTATGCTCATTTTCTTCATCAAAACCCAATGCAAAACTTCCATTTAAAATTCTGTGGAGCTTATTTTCATATTAGTCTACAAAAAAGTGACATGATTGTTTGTCATGTGGGATGGCACAAAATGGCTGCCAAAATAGGCTCAGTTGTCACAACAGGACAGCGGATACAGACAGACAGGTTTCCTTCATAGTGCCCCATCACTGCAGTTAAAAACAGATCTTTCAGAGAAACAGTAAAAGTCAAGTGAACCTTGTTTCTGTATCTGAAGGTGGTGTTGTGTTCAGAAGCCAGTAGGCTGCTCTTCAGGTGACCTGAGCTTGACAGCAGGGAGGTCGCTGTTGACTCTGGAGAAATAGAGTTGCCAACCAAGCCGCTGGACTCCATGCTGATAAAACAACAATAACAATAAGCACAGTTTGAAGTTATAAACTATTAAATTACAAAGAATAAGCTGGTGTGATGCTGTATAAAATATTCACTGTGGCAGAGCAAGTGTTTCATATCTAAATTCAAGGAAGGCTTCCTATATCCTTTTTTCCACACAAGCAGCAGTTATAAATAGCTAAAACATAAGATAAACATAACTAAAAACCCAAGCAAAGACTGAGTTTTGTAGTGATCCTATTTAAAGGTCTATGGGGTTACAGGTTAACAGGTATCAAAGATTGTGATCATTCAACTGACATTCCTCATCAGGCCAGACAGTGGAGCGGAAATTTGGTTTTATATTCCGCATTGGTCCAGAGGCTCTGATGGACGAGCATAGGAGTGAAAAGCTTTGTCAGATTTCCCCATCCATGTTTTGGATTTTAGAGTTGATATTGAGACACGCACATTTAAACCCACCTAACCATGACTTGACAACCCTTCAAGAATACATGTCAGTGTGTTACATGCCATGGCCCGTTTACTTTTCCTGTCTTTTAAGAAAAGCCATTCAATGACGAGCTCAAGTTGTTTTTACCTTAGGAAAACTGCTTGATGTCAGTTTGACAATTTAGCCTAGCCAACAGCTAGCTAGCTAAACAACAACGAAAACACAATCAAACAATATGATAAAGGCTTCAGTCAGTAACGTTAGGTCTTTACGAAACGGTTCTGTATGAAATGTGCAATGTTTGTGTGCGTATATAAAACGTCTAACGTTATAGGACCTTTCACAACCGTCATGACTTAACATATCAAATCTCAAAAGTTTGTTAACTCAGCAACGTTACTGACGTTAACATTCAACTTAGCAGCAAAACCAGGCTAAAAACAGGAACTCGACTCCAAGTGTTCCAACCCTTACCTGTCAGTCTGTAACAAACGAGAACAACACACTTACACATTTACTCCAGAATGTCTCCTTTTCAATATATTTCGTGTCCAGCCTTCTGCATACACTGACTGCTGTTAAAACAGAAAATTCAAGGCTCCCGGGTAAAGCTAATTCACATTTAGCTGGTCTGGAATCAGTTTAGCCCAGATGGCTTCCGCCAGAGACGTCACGACCAAATCTGCTGAGAAAATCTATTCACGGTTTCTCCGGTATTCATGGTGGAGGCATAAACGACTCGCATAACTTAAGTTATTACACTTTACGGACTTTTTGAATCGTCAGCAGTTTTCGCAGGTCAGTTTTACGAATTCTTGTCGTTGTAAATACCGCTGCGCTGTTCATGGTGGTTACTGAGTACAGTGGGGAATATATTGTGAAGGGAATGAAAAATATAGTTGAAATTGCAACAAAAAATTATCTTTGCTGTATGTGACTCGTGCCGAATTAAATGATGCACTCTCCCGGAAGAGGGAAGTATAGTTCTTGTTGTGTTATGAGTTGAACTTTGCAAAACGAACGCAAACTTTAGGTTGCTCGTTTAAAGGGGGGCTGCCATGCAAATTGGCTTATCAAGTGTCTGAAATAGGATCAAATGATTTTTTTCAGGCTCGTTCCAGATGAACTAACGTTACGCCTCGGCTGGATAGGACAACACCAGGCGGCAGCAGCAGGGGGCGGAGCCACAAAGCTGCGATCAGGACGGACAGTTTTCCGGCAGCACGCAGTCTGTACAGGAAGTCACAGACACACACATCCTGTTAGAGCTGAGTCCAACTGACTTATAAATGTTATCATACACATTTATCAGTTTATACACAGTCTTCAGTTGTTTTTAATTATGACACCACAGCCTGTTAAAACTCTACAAAGGCGATCTGTGATGTCTGTTTATGGATCAACCTCCATTTCACATAAAGTCTCACATGAATCAGCTTCATATCAGTTTGCTGCTGGTTACAAATCATCTTTTGCAGGCCTGTCATTTTCAGACTACATGAATAAAATGGAATACATTGCACGTCAAACACAAAGGAAAAAAGTACAATAGTTTTCATTATCGATCTGTCATATTTATATTCATTATTGATCTTCACATCTTAATCCTCACATACCACTTATCACAAGTTTTTGAGTTGTTAATTATTTTACAGGCCAATTCCTTATAAAGACAACAATGATTTATTGTGTGCTGTTTATAATATGAATTTAGGCTATTTAGTCTCCACACCGGCCTCAGAGCATGTCTTCTGTTAACAGAATAGCCTAAACCTTCAAAG
Source organism: Lagodon rhomboides (assembly GCA_039737535.1). Taxonomy (NCBI): domain Eukaryota; kingdom Metazoa; phylum Chordata; class Actinopteri; order Spariformes; family Sparidae; genus Lagodon; species Lagodon rhomboides. The sequence goes on from CM077800.1 coordinate 26,417,510, forward strand.
TCAGACAAATAAGATCATAATCTCTCAAATTCATCAAAGATAAAAAGTTTCTATAAAATGTCATATAGTTGAGTCAAAATCTTAACCAGTCAGCTGTAACATTAGGCAACAGTCAGACGTTTGCAGTCAGTGGAGAGGAACTATTTTTTTTTATTGACGAGAAAAACATACAGAAGACTCGTAGGGGAAGAAATACCAATACAGTATAGCCCCGTTTACACGAAGGGAAAACGCAGATATTTCCATGCGGTTTGGCCTCTCATTTACACGAAAACCCTGTTTTTATCACAGAAAACGATTATTTCTAAAAACTCTGGGCAAAGTGGAGAATTTGGAAAACTCCAGTTATGTGTTTTTTTATGTGTATGGAGAAACGGGGTTTTAGGTTCTCATGCTCATTAGGCTATGCACCAGAAAATGCAAAATCATGTGAGCGCCCTATTGGTTGTTTTGAAAGGAACAGGAAGTCGCTCGTGTTATTCGTTGTTGTTGATTCTGAGGATTCTGATTGGCTTGCATGGCTTTATCCTTCTCCATACACTGCCGCCCAGAGGTTTGGCATAGTTATAATGGCGCTCGACGGCGTATTTATGCGGGTTGATGTAAATGACAACTTTTTTGAAAACAATGTTGTGTGCACAATGTTATTTTTGAAAACGGAGGGGGGGAAATATTTGTTTCTCTAAATACCCTGCTATGTATAAACGTGGCCTAAGACACGTATCTAAGAAAGTTGAATGTTTTATCTTGTGTTAAATCTCCCTCTGCTCTTCTCTGTGACAGTTGTGTGGTGTGTGACGTGGGCTGGAGTAGTCTAAGGACGGTGGGTCAACTGTAAGCAACCACAACGGCTGAGCAGCAGCAGCGTCTTGCAGTCACACAGTGGAGTGCAGCAGTCAACAGCAGCACAGCATGCGGCGTCAGCAGCAGTAGTACAGCCATCAAAAAGACATCAAAACAGCGATTGATATGTCACCATACATATGTCTTGCAATTTTGCTAGACTTTACTTTTTTCAGTGAGGAGAAAAACAACTTAAAATCATTTACAAACCATACAAAAGAGGGCTTAAAATATCTCCACTTACTAGATATATTTACCTATCATTTGTAAATAAAAACTCAGCCACACTGTAATTACATGTTCATATTGTACAATATTATGTTTATATGTATATAGAAGTCTATTGTATTTTTTTATCTTTTTATTATATTGTTTTTTTTTTTGACGTATTATTGTTTATTGTAATATTACTGTCCTTTGGCTGCTGTGGCAAAGAAATTTCCTCGTTTGTGTGACAAATAAAGGAATTCTGATTCTAATCCTGATTCTGAATAATCATATTAACCAAATCAGACGCAGATGAATCTAAAGTATCCATTTAAAGAGGATATGCGAGAAGTCAAAAGTTGGGATATCATTAATCTTGAGTGACAGGTATGTAAATCAGACCAGAAGCCTTCGGACCGAGGGCAAGAGAAGAACATGTGTCCAAAGATTCATCAGTCGCCTCACAAAACACTGGGATCTACTTTAGATTTGAACCTTTTTCTTATAAAGTCATGCAGATGGAGCCCTGTTCATTACCATGAAAGCTGCTCAGTGGTGCATAAAGCCAAAATGGCTCATGGCTTATGCATCTCAATAAACTGTATAATGTTTTCACTTAACGAAAAGTGTACTGTTAAGGTAGCAGTATCCAATTCTCCTGGGTCACCTGGGTTCTTTCCTGTTAATTCCCTTGCTTTGTACCATTCCTATGTATTTGAATTTAGTTAAGAGGTTGTCCTTTTGTTGCATTATCCCAGGATTGTTGCTACTGTTGATTTATTTTCCTCCACACTATGCTTCTGCCCTCTGATTTTAAAGTCTAACAACAGTTTCAACATTTCTTCCTATGATTGTTTCTTTTGCCACTTGGTCTCTTTTTTGTTGCCAAGGATACCTGAATGTGCTATGACCCGAATGAATGTGATATTTCCCCCTTGACTAGCTGTTCTTGACTTGGTGAACAAGAGTTTATAAAGCAGGTCCTGATGATTAATAACTGTACCTGTCTATGCTTGTGCGTGTGTATATAGAGCAATTACTGTTTGGGTTGATGTCACCTGTTCAGCCCATTCTAACCCATCAGCATTCATACAGTTCAACAGTAGGCTATTTACATTAATATCTGATAATTATTTTCTAATTCCAACCTGGGAATCACAAGTGTTTATGCACGCCCATATGTTTTGTCTAATCCCCTGTCCAACCAAACCTTGTTATTTGTGTCTTTTCCCTCTCAGAACATATCTGAAGGACCCCTTTTGACCATCTCCATGCCTCTTCAGATTTACAGCTTCTTCAGTCAAGCAGATGTTTTGTATGAAAACAGTACATACGAATACATGTCAGTGATGCAACATATGCTCTCCAATCCTCTTTTGCAAGACACCTCATGACATAATAATTTTGTAATTTTTACGCTAAGGCCTATACACCACCCCTACCGTCCTTTTAGTGTTTATAAGTATAATGATGAAATAATAATCATACAACGGTATCAGAATATCAATGGTTGATATCCCAAAGCAATGTTCCCCACAATGCAATACTGCCTATTCTGCAACTTAAGGCCATAGTCATGGGGTCAACATTGGAAGGGACCAAATCTAGCAGGGGGATCTACCCATTTTTATTACATTTGAAAGTAATGAAAGAAAGAGACAGTACAGGTATGGACATCGCTTGTAACAAGGGCGTTATATTAAAATCTGGACACAGTGTTGGAGGCAGAGCCCCATTCATTCCTATGATAGCCGCTCAAGTGCTCAAAAGCCAAAATGGATCAACTTCTGGCTATAAATTACCTGCATCTTCTGTGTTGTGGGGCCCATAAAGCAGGCGCACTAGACTTCCGCTGACCGAGCTGGGTAACTTCTGGTAAAGCACCCAGCTAACTTGAATGGGGATAAAATAGTTAAGTTTAGTTATTGTTTTTATGTTCACTATGGTCTAATGATTATTTCAGATGGTGTTGCTTGGTTGCCTGTTGTAGCATAGTCTTTTATACCTTAGCCAAGGAGGATATGTTGACACCAGTCTGTTTGTTGGTTGGTGTGTCGAGAGGATTACAGAAAAAGTACTGAACAGATTTCCACATAATGTGGATGGAGGATGGATTTTGGCCCAGAATACACCCCCTTAACTTTAAGCGCAGATCCAGATAAAGGGGCAGATCCATTAGCTTTTTCTCTCTCTCACTTTAACATTGTGTTTCTAGTCATTTTCATTAATTTCTCAGGGCTCCTGATTATAAAAATGAGGTGTATTTAGGCGACTGGTATCTATTGGTGAGCACAATTTAATTGGATCCAAATAAAAATCCATATCGAGCACATTTAAGTTGTTTATATTTTGATACTGGATAAGACTTTAGAATTAAAGAGGACTTTGGGCTATGAGCAGAGGTATGCACTTTAGTGAGTGCCACTCTACTTTTATTTATATATATTTATGTCGATATATTGGGGAACAGATTTAAATATTGTGTATAAGCCAATTATAAACTTCGGGGTTTGCTGTCAGTGCTCTTGGCTGCTGCAGGCCCCTTTAACCCAGAGCCGTGACGTCAGTGTTGGCATAGAGAGATAAGGGAAAAAAAGCAGAGTGATCACTCTGCCTCAGAGTCCAGGCACCAGAAATGCAAACAACACTCACAAGGGTTCCTCCCATCAGAGCAGTCTCACCATGAAAAGCAACCATACATGTGATGTTGGTACCAAACTACCTGGTTTGCTGAACTGAAAAGTCAAGATTATTGTATTTAGTAGGCTACCTTATGTTCCATTAATACATTAGCCTAGGCCTATGTATTTATTTTATTCATTATCAAATTAATATAACATGTTATTGTTCCAAAATCTTTTTTGTAATGTATGTGTCACTAATTAAATTACCGGCAAATTTAAATCCCAGTTAAGAGATGCAAGTTCGAAGTGTGAAGTAGATTTGAAAACAAAAATAAATGATCTTGTTCTTAAATACAGCAATATTAAGTGCTTGGTTGATGCATATGCTATTTCTACTTTATTTAATTTATCTTTTTATTTTTACTTGTTACATTTAAAATATTGTGCTTGCCTAATTTTTGGCAGATTTAAATCAGACAGGTTTCAAATGTGAGGTATTCACTTAGGTCTCTTTTTGGAAGATATCTGTTACAGCCTACTCTTGATTCCGTAAGTGTTTCTTTTAGACTACCTGAGTGGTTACTCCTCCACAATAGACGATCTCTCTCTGTCTCTCCCTATCTCTCTCTGCGTGTGTGTGTGTGTGTGTGTGTGTGTGTGTGTGTGCGTGTGTGTGCGTGAGAGAGAGATGTACTGCAGACGTCACAGTTTACCGTTGGTCCAGTTCAGTTGGATCAGATGAGCCGTTAGTCCTCTCCGGAGGTAAACTGAACTTAATCCAGACTTGAAGGTAGTTCAACCCGGGTCATCCCACCTCACAGTCTGAACCGGGACACTTTTTAATTCTTATTTAACCCGAAATATCCAGCATAAACAGCCGGGGCGGAGGGAGGGAGGGAGGGAGGAAGAGCCGCCGTTAACGTAACGTCCGTGACGTCAGTCCGCCTGGGCTGCTGCTCCGCTGGGTTTACTACCACACTGTTGTAAAGACGGTCCGCATCGGTGTTTACCGAGTGATCGATCGACTCGATCGCAGCTTAATAGCGGGATCGATAAGCGTGTGATGATGGAGAGGAAGAAGACGGACTGTCCCGCTCTGCCGCCCGGCTGGAAGAAAGAAGAAGTGATCAGGAAGTCCGGACTGAGCGCTGGAAAGAGCGACGTCTACTACTACAGGTACTCCGTCACACTCATCGATCAGTCACTGATCAGTCCGGTCCCACAGTAAACCGGTGATCGATCAGTCCATGTGTGGGAACAGCTCCTGACTCTGACTGTCATCATCAGGTCTGAACACGAGTCTGCACTAAGAGTGTGTCAGTTACTGTCAGGAGTTATAATGTAGCGCACAGTGTCATGTCTCTGTGCTGGTGCTGACAGTGTCCCTGTGGAGATCAACACGGTGTCACTGTACAGTCCAGATGTTATCATGTTTCCTAACGACCCTATAATATTCCATACGTTTAGATTCATATTCCTGTAGAAGTTTACACACAGTCTCTCTACTTGTCAACAAGCTGTTTACTGACGCTGCCGTCACTTCGGGGCTGTAGTGAGGTCATGAGGGAAGATCTCTACATTTCTTAATTGGCCCAAAAATCTGAAACTTAAATCAAAAAGTGGTTGATTATGTCAGCCACAGGAGTCAAAGTGTGCCCAGATGTGCCTGAGCCATCTAAATCTAAAGCTGGCACACCCAACACAATCATAACAAATATGAGTTACCAGCAAATTTAGAATAAATCTTAATATTATTGCAATATTATGCTCACACTATTGAAATTAATTGGAAAAATACTCCAACAGAGAGACTTCATGTCACTTGTAATGAAATGAGTGCAGGTATCGGTTTTGCACATGCACTGCCTTCATGCTCTTTAATTGGTGGTCAGTAGTCTCTCGACACCGCCCTTTAAGGTGGGAATTTTGCCGTTAAGTTAACTCAGATGCGGCTGTCTGAGATCCTTCGCCCTCCAGCGCCTCTAAAACAAAACTGACCACTGCAGTCATGGCCCCAGAACACGATGCTACAGGGGGAGGACACCAGGTCAGCCGCCCGGGCCCTGGGCCATAGGAGGGCCCTCTAACCCTTTGGCCCTGGACGAAAGTGCAGATTTGAGTAGACCACTGCAGTACCACAATTCAAGGTTTGACATTGCTGCAACAGTTGTGTTATAACATTATTGGGGAGTTTATTGCAGCATTTAATTAAGAAATAAAGTTGCAGCTCACCGCCACCTTATTTCTCAAAACTATCACATGCTGCCAAGCAACAGTAAACAAAACCAGTACTAGCTTTCAATGCAGGCAAATACTCTAAATAATGGTTTAAGAGATTCTAGAATAAAGAGTAAAAACACTATTAAGGCTGATCCACATATCACTTTTTGCTTTGGTTCTTCTTACAGAACCTATATCCCACAGACCCACCTAAATGGTACCTCATGTACTGGATTTTGAACGACTCCTGTTTGAAAGTCATACCTGGTCCTCTGAATGGTTTTTCAAATTTGTCTCTTGGTACGCTGCTGCAGATCCATTGGCATATGCCACCTCTAGACTGTGCGTTCTAAGATGCAGTGCCAGGCCTTGAATTTCATTTTACATGGTGTCACTTGATACACACCGACCCCAAAATACTTTTTGCCTTGAGTTTTCATTGTGAAATAAGTGGTTGTAAACACCCCCGCAAAATTAGTAATTTCACTGTCAGAATTTGAACCAACGAGTCCGATAACATTCGGAAAGTCTAGAAGAGCTATACCATCAAAATTGCTTTATTTCTAATCAAGTTAGTGGAGGGCTAAACCAGAGGTTAACCTCTCTGCTGGCAGGTGTCTCTAGTGTGCACACTCTATGGGCTCCACAATGCGGAAGGTCTGGGTAAGTTTACATTCAGGAAGTCTTTTTTTTGGCTTCATGCTCCACTGAGCAGCTTGCATAGGAATGAACTGAGCTCTGCTTCTGATGTTGTATCCAGATTTTCCTTGTTAGATGAAGGCTATTAAGCTATATGCTTTTGGCTGAACCACATTGATTTGGACCAATCAATGTTTTATGAGTCTTATGAACTACTGGCAGCTACAGGCTAGGTTTAGGTGTGACAACCAGTACGAGAAGCTACTGTTCAAAAGAAACAACAGTGGCGGCTCCTCTACAGGTTAGCGTAGCTGCTGCTAAAGTACTACTTGTATTATAACTGTATATTATTTCATTGAAGAAGAGCAAAGAACAGTACAACAGGCTTTTCTACAAAACATGTTTTCTCTATTTTCTTGACTCACTTCAGTACAAGTTTAATTTACCAACTGGTTCTTCTGGTAGTAGCACTCTTTTACTGTTGATCTGGTTGAAGTTAGCCTGTGACAGATGGTGATAGAAAGATGATTTGTCCAATCACAGGGCAAGTTTTTATGAAAGGTCCTGCCCTTTTTCAAACTGTTTCCAAGGACAAGTTTCCAGACGGTTCTGTGTTCTTGTTAATGCTACTCGGGCCTTAGTGTGTTGGGACTTAGTATGTATGTCCCCCATGTGTCGCTGCTAAAATTTCATGTCACTCATATTTTACCCACAGATACAACTGTTTTATCAGCCATTAAACCATTAAACCACGAAACGCAGGTATAAATACAAATACATTTGATAGTTCCTGTAAATGCATGCAAATCGTAGTATTATCGCTTTTAGCTGAAGTGTTTTATTAATTGTGTTTCTTTTTATCCTTTTTGAATATACATACATACTTTATTATGTTTACCAAATTGCCAGGTTTTTAGGTTTACCTAGCTTAAACAAATGTAGTCTAACCCAGCTGTCCTGCATTCCTTTATAATGCTACGATTTATAAACGTACTATGATACGTTTTGAAAGAGGTGTTGATTCAGCTGTATTGTCTTGCAATTTGAAGGATGTAGTTTGTGGTGCAGTTGAACTGTAATGTGTTGGTGTTTCAATATTTTGTCCACCCTATATCAAAATTGTGTTTTTTAAACAAAATATATAAATACATGAATATTGTAAGATTGTTTTTTGCCCAACAAGCAATCATACTTGTCACTTGTTATTACATTAAAAAGAAAACAATGTACTCTTGCTACAGACAAATTTTAGGATCTCTGTCTGTAGTGCTACGATTGGGACCTTTTTTTTCAATCTCTCACAAGTCCCCAACACACTGTGGAAGTGCAGAGCTTAATCACTGGAGTACTCTTTTATGATAGAAATGATCACAAAAAAATCAGTAATGAGTAAGTTGCAGCGTCAGTTTTTTTTTTAATCACTTTTTTTTGCATGTTTCCTCCACAATACATTTGTTTAATGAAACTTAGAATACATTAATTTTCCTGACTCTTCACTAACTAGTGCTGCATTAGATCATAGAATAAATGATGTCACTCCTACTGCAGGTCTGTGGTGAGGCTGTGACACTGCAGAGTTGTCGACAGTTTTCAAGGGCTGCGTTCACTTCCTGTTGATCAGCAGAGGAGGCACGGCTCAATCAGATTAACAGCCCAGAGTCAGAAACATCTGAGCCTTGTCACATCCTGAACCTGCAACATGAAGGAGATCAGCAGTTCCGAGCTGGCACTCGCCTTTACTTTCAGTCTGCTGCGTAATGTGACTCATCAGTTCCAGTAAGGACATCAGTCAGCAGGTCGACTTACTGGAAGAGTAGCAACACCCAGCTGTGGCCATCTTTACAAACTCGTGTTGTTTATCAGGAACTAAATTACAGACATTTCATTTTTAGTTCTGATTCACGTGCATTTTTCTAGCCGAGCTACATTTCAGTCACAGCTGAAGTTTTCTGTGAACCAATTGCACTTTATTTGAAATAGAAGACATATTCATAAAGTGAGGACATTTGTCTATTCCTCACCCCTTCAAAGGGCTGTTTAACGCCTAAGCTTAGTTTTTTTTTGGTTGTGGTTAGAATTAAGCTTTGGGTTAGGTTAGGGGCAAGAGCATGTACTGTATCATTTTATGTTAATGTAGTTCTTCACAAGTATTGAATTACAAATGTGTGAATGTGTTAGTATGGAGCAGTGAATGAGGAAGTGTATAAGAGTTGCTGCTGGTTTCAGATGTGATACCATGACTAACTGATTGGGTTGTTCTGTATAGATGCGGTTTGAACATGCGTCCTCTGTTTGTTGTCCAGCAAGTGTAGAGAGCCAGAAAATTGCTGGTACATTATTGTTCCTTTATATACTTGGGTTTTTGTACATATTTTACAAATGAGAAATAAACAATTTCATTAGTGAGCTTTAGAGGTTCTGGTAGAAGAATTTAGTTACCATTGGACAGATCCAGGCCAGCTGTTTCTCCCTGCTTCTAGTTTTTGTGCTAACCTAAGATAACTGGTTTCTGGCTTATATTTAATTAGTTATATTTAATTTAGGTATGAAGGGGCGAGCAGACCTTAGGCATACCTCACCTTAGCGTTTTTCCAGAAATGTTGAACTAACCTTTACTTCACCTCCAGCCAAACCTAAATGTGTGTTCCAAAAGCATCATGTCCTCTGTTCAAAACTAGTGGTTTCCTAGGCTGATCCTACTGGTCCGTATCAGGGGCATATTGTAAAAGATATCCTGTGGAGTTCTTAATGAAGGTCTGTTTGTATAGTGTTTATCATAAAAAAAAGCATTGTGTGTATCCTTCAGGCCTAAAAAGCCCCATCTACTTCTGTCTCAGAGTCAGAATATTTCCACTGTAGATCAGACTAATCTCAATGTCCATTAAGATAACTTACATTTCTGACAGTTAAAAACCTGTAAATGATGTGTTTTGGACATCCAAAATTAAGATGTTAATAACTTTAATCACACTACCTTTATCTGACTGACTCCTATGCCTCTTTCCTTCAGTCCTTCAGGGAAGAAGTTCAGGAGTAAGCCTCAGTTATCGCGTTATCTTGGAAACACAGTGGATTTGGGATGTTTCGACTTCCGAACAGGGAAGATGATGCCCGGGAAAATGCAGAAGAACAAACAGAGACTCCGACACGACCCGCTCAGCTTGGCCAAGGTAACACTGATGGATCATATCTGTGGGGGGAGGGCTGTGGCTTTGTTGTGGTTGTGTTGTATGTTATAAGATTATCCGATTAACACAGCTCTTCCTGCAAAATGTTCACAAATCAGCAGGTCAGGACAAATATTTATTTATTTAAGAGGAAGAGAGTGATGTGTACATGAAACCCTGCCCACCGACTACTGAACTTTCTGTCCATCTTCTTCTGCACTCATCATTTATGTGACGGTATATATGGGTACAGGGGAAATTCCTATTCTTGGACTTGTCTCATGTGTGTTGTCTCATTCTTAAGGGGCTTCCGACTCATCTTGACCTCCTGGCAGTTTGACTCTGAAATGTTTCATTGTTTCTGATACTTTGACTGCTTTGGCTCACACAGTGTCAGTTTTGTGGTTGTTTTGACTTGACTTGTTTCTGTAGTTTTGTTTCTGATTTGTTCCATTGGTGTTTTGAATCAAACTTGTCTCAGTGTCATCAACATTTGACCCTGGCTTGTTTTGTGGGTGTTTGGACTCAGACCTGTCTTGGTCTTGTCTTGGACCTGAATTCAGTGGTCTTGACTACAGTGCTGACAAATACTGTATTTGTTTTGAAAATTGTCTACAGTTCTCCAATCAGCATTTTTAATTTTAGCATTTTTAGCTGCATTTTCCTACATCTTTGAACAAACATCACTATGAGCAGATGGGACTCATTAACATGCTCTGGAAACCATTCGATAAAATTTGAATGATCATCCAACCTCGATCAGCTGACACACACACTCTCCTCTCACTGATATAAGACCAAACCCAGCTCAGTGCGGATGAACCCTCCTCCAGTACTAACTAATTCGAATGAAGCCTGAAAGCATCAATTGCTTTTAGGCATCAGCTGTGCTCTGGTTACCAGGGATTAAATATACTGTGCCTTGAGTTCTGATTTGAAAGTAGAATAATAGCTGCTGCTCAGCGGTTCAGTTGCTCAGAGCCGTCCAGCTCTGAAGGAGAGAGTTGGGTGAAGAGCTAGACTTTCTGGAGGAAAAAACACCCAGAGACACATCGAATTCAGCTTTGATCTGGAGCTGTTTACTGACAGGAGGAGAGCTCAGAGATTACTTTTTAGCTTTTTGGATTAGAAAGTGGATTTATCTTCACTCTTGTTTATCAACCTGACAGCAGGTCAGGTTAGTCTGGTTAGTTTTGAGTTTCGTGAGAGGCTGAATTAAAAACAAAGACATACGCACCCTTAGTGTGTGAACTTGTTTGCTAGTTTATGGCTGATGTACAATAATATGGCTGATTTGGGAATAAAAACATAATAATGGAAATAAACAAATGATACAACAGTCTAACCTGCATGAGTAAGAAAATTGATGTGATGTGACTCAGGCACAAATGTTCATGGATGAAGTTATGTTTCTAGTTTTGTTCATGTTGTGTTTAGTCTCATTCACCGACTTACTTCCTCACTTTCTGACTCTCTCCTGGAAGTGAGTACACAGTTCAACAAGATATGTAACAAAGGTCGTCATTTTTAGATATTTAAATGCAGAAATCATACATATATCTTTGACAGATGCTTTATCGGAAGCCAGGATTTTCCATGGCTGTGGTTTAAGCTATGCTAACAGACGGACCAGTTTTACTGCAGTGCTCTTCCCACACAAATCATGCTGTTGTGTGTGTACATGTGAGGTCAAGTGTGTTTGCTGGCATGCCACTGCGCACATACCCCTGTCTGTGTTTGTTGTTTTGCATTCGTGCTGTAGTCTTTTTACCAAAGATAACAGCGGTATTGACTCCTCCCACACAGTAGTGTGTAGAAAAAAAGAAACTTCTCCATGTTGTTTTTAGTTTAATGAACACAATACACACAGTGAGAAAAATCAGGAACCATTAAGGAAGAATGTAAGAAAATAAAGAGTGAATGGAGGAACAGAGAAAGTGATAGACCAGAAGTAACACTGAAAACAAGTGGAAAGTCCAGTTAGTGTACCCTGATGCAGTGTTCATTACAGCCACAATATGAAAATGTCGGACAGAACAAAGGACATGCTGATGATTTTGCTATTCCTAGTCTAAACCATTATTGGTTCTAAAAATGTATAGTTTGTTCTGAGGCTGGTGTGTACAGAAAAGTCATGCGTCACTGAAACCTAAAGCATTCATCCTCTGGGTAACAGGTAGGTGATCAGGGCTTGTATATATCTCACTTCTCATTATGGGAAATGAATCCTCACAAGCCAAAACGTTTCAGAGTGATTATATTAGGAGTAATATGAAGTTTTGTCAAATGCGAAATTATGCCTATCTCTGCTGATATTTAGGAGAGCTCCACACTCTCCACACTCCTGCTGAAAGATTATATATGGACTTATATTTTAGGCCACATAGTTGTCTGTCAATGTTTATTCATCACCAATGCAAACTTAAAGCTTAAGCAAGGTATGAAACTTGTGAAAGAAAAACATATTCCTGTAACAAATGAAAAGTTGGATTCTTCTTTGGATTTGTATTTGGCAAAAAAAAACCCTCAAAAAGCTCTTGTTGATTTTGGGTTGAAATCATTAGCAATAAAATGCATCCCTGCTCAGTTTAAACACACCCCTTATGCTTGAATGACAGCATGCCCTCGAGCTGGTGTGGACTCCACAAGTTTGTGTAAAACCTGATGACTCATGTTATCAAAGCTTGATTTGCCATTCTTTGTTTAGCAAAGTCTATATATGTGATGAAGTTGCCTTTCTATCTCTCAGGGAACAGAGGTCCATGCACTGCCTCCTAAGAAAGAAAGCTGAGAAAGCCCCTCTTTGCTTAGAAAAACAATTTTAACAATTTGACTTATAAACTCTCTGATTATTTCCAGTTCATGCCACAATATTAGAGGTTTTTAGTGTTGCCTCAGACTTTTGGACCTCACTGTACATATAAAATGATGAATAAATGGACCATGTTACTTTAATACCTTGTTATTTTTGCCGAGAAATGTGGTGCAGTTTTTGTATTTCCAGTGTTACCATCATTAATACTCCACACTGCAGTTGTCAACAAAACTTTGTGACATTGTTTTATTTTTGAGAGTGAGATGAGAAGATAAATAACATTTTGACTTTTCATAGTATTAAAAACACAGGTGTTACTCATAATTGAATGAATGAACACCCAGGACCCTGAAACTGAAACAGACAGACTTCGATCCTTTATTATTCACATATGTGCTTTTCCTACTGTCACACTGTTACGACCAGGGCCTAGGGGGAACCCTGGCGCAACATGAAAATGAGACTCCCCTCATACCAGCTCCCAAGAACCACCAGCAACAAAAGATGTACAGTCATCTTAAAGGTTTGTTTTAAAAACACAAAAACTGAAATGCTGGCAGTCTGGCTGGAGTGGAGAGCCCACAGGAACCAAAAGACGCCGGCCTTTAAGCTGCCACTTTGGAGGCTGGACAAATCAGCTCCCAGGACAACCTACACTCACACTACAGTCGTCACTCAGTAAACCAAACACACCCCTTTGCCCTCAGGGAGAAGGTACCAGTCTATACGCAGCAGAACATCCAGGTTCTGCAATGAAATGATCATAGGGTTGTAACACACTCAAACTGACTGGTGTCAAAGATGCCTATTAAATGTCTGTGCTTTATATACAGAGCAAAAGTCAGGGAGTGATCAGCCTAACTTAGCATAAAGACTGAACACAGGGCGAAATAGGTAGCCTGGCTCTGTCCAAAGTTTAAAAGTACAAGTGAGTGTTACAGTTCCAACACATAACTGCCCAACAAATGTTTTCTGTTTGTACTTGTATAAGACAAACAAGATACAAGGGGTTAGTTAGTGAGCTTTAGAGGTGGAGGGTCAGGCCAGCTGTTTCCCTCTGCTTCCTGTCTTTATGCTAAGCTAAACTAATCACCTCCCCACACCAGCTCCACCAGAGCAGGCAGTGTTGTACACTTCACAGGAGCTAGTTCATATTTCAGTTCTCACAGATTAAATGAAATAGTTCAGGTTCGTAGTTCAGAATTTTGAACAAAGTTTGTAGTCCCACAAATGAGCTAGTTCCCGTTCATTTCTTCAGTTTTTTTTTTTTAAATGAGCTGCTCCATGCAGATTTGTTTTTAATTGGACCTCCTACCTATCAGCTCCAGACCCCAAATAGTGTTGTAGGTAAAAAAGTAACATGGTACTGTAATCTGTCACTTTTAGCAGTTAAAAAAAAAAAAGTAATACTACACATTACAAAAAGGACTTGACATGACACATGTCAAAATTGCATTAACACCCGACCGCATCCTCGACGATGTCATATACAACATCAAAATATGTTGTGTATGACATATTAAATGTCTCTGGAAAGCTGCATGCTACAGACGTAGTTATTTTGCCCGTTATGCTAATGAGGCCCTGGGGTAGATCGTATCCCTTTCAGCAGCTTTGTAATCCAGCCTTGAGCTGCAGTGTCATTTTGGAGACTTTGTAACATAAGTCTGATACCGATTCTTCTGTGATTATTTATCCATTTTCTTTGTTGAAAACGGTTATTGTTATTGTTAGCCAACTAGCAGTCATATGATGCTTTGGGCTGCTTCTGTTGACCAATCAGAGGCTCTGTATCTGCCTCTCATCCAGGGAGGTAAACCGGACCTGAACACAGTTCTGCCAATCAGACAGACAGCATCCATCTTTAAACAGCCCGTTACCAAGGTTACGAGTCACCCTGGCAACAAGGTGAAGACAGACCCGCAGAGAGGGACCGAGCAGCCCAAACAGGTGAGAGACTGATGCGCATGCACACACAGACACACAGTGGTTTTGTCATGGAAATGCCAAGGCCAGGCTATTAATTAAGAGAGATGGAAGAACCCAGGTTGTCATGGCGACTGTGGCCACTAGATGGTGCTGAGGCATCATGGAAAAAGCAGCATAACACACACACACACACACACACACACACACACACGGTGTCAGTGCTCTGCAGAGGGGATGAAAGATGGTGTGGTGACAGGCAGAGGAGAAAAAGGCAGAGTAGGAGGGATGAGAATGATTGGAAGGAAAAATGAGGAGTGAGAAAGGAAGAGGGTTTGGGTGTCGTACAGAAGGATTAAACAAAGATTCAAGGGAAAAAAAAATAAAATTAATTCATACATGTACACATAGACTATCTCATCTTATAGGTTATTGTTCTCATTTTAATATACTAAATTGCCGTAATATAGTGTTGTGTAGTGTTATAGTAGAATATTACTTTTTTTAAAGTAAAGTTTTTTTTATAAAGTATCAGTAAAGTATCAGGTTTGACCAAATGAGAAAAAACACATAAATCATTAAAATGACATCAAATGTCATCTAAGTTACAGATCCACACAGCTAATAAGTGGATCTCTAAGTTGACAGTCTTTTGTAATATACACATTTACCATCCATTGATACTTATGGCAGATAGTAGCATCCTGTTTGCTGCTATGTCTGGTGATTACCGCTCCTCATTCATGTGGTGAAGTAGATAGGAGTGAGGGGATTGCTAACTGCAAAATGGACAGGACGTTTGCTAAAACGACAGCAACAGCTTTCAGCTTGTAATAAAACACTGTAAATTTAGGTTGTTTGCCAATTAGCCTGAATGTGTTTTTTTTTTTTTTGCAGTGATCTGAAAAATGTCAATCAAAGGCACATCAAGAAACCTGAAATGATTGAAGTTGAATGAATTTGATGGATTGTTATACAGTATTTAATAAGTTACCAGTCTCAATAAGCTTTATCATGAAGACTTGTGAAGGCTGATTCAATATGAGCTCTATAAATTCATAATCAATGAGCCTTTTGAAGTTTGATCTGATAACTGAGGTACTGTGCTGCACAGTCAGCATGTTGGTGTTTCTCTAACATCATAATTAATGTTGCTCCAGGACCATCACTGCAACTGACCAAACATGTTTTTGTGATGTCATATGACTTTTAAATTTTAAGCAATTCAGGAAAAAGGCCGGAAAAAGACACATTTGGGAGAAGTTAGCCTTTCTTACACATGGTTACGTGAAAGGGTCCATTTTAAACCAAGCCATCTTTTCCTCAACCTAACCAAGCATTATTTTTGCCTTAACTTAACAAAACTGCAACAGAAAACTGAAAAAAAACAAACAAACAAAAAATTAATCATTCAACCCAGTCTTAAAAAAAGAGTCAAGAATAAAACTACATTCCACATGATGCTTCATCCATCATGACCTGCTCTCTATGTGGACATGTCTTTTTTTTGTTAGTTGTGATAATTGTCCTGTAGCAACATTAATTATGTTGTAGGAAAAACACCAACACAGCAATATCTTATAAATCTTAAATAGCCACAGCCATGTCTAATGGGAAGGCATAATAACAGCTTTTCCGGTACTGCTGAAGAGCCTTTCATGGACAGACCTAATGAGTTTTGGATCAGGCACAAGAATCGATATACAAACAGATGTTTAAGGGCATTTCTATGTATATACGTAGCTGCAGTACATACAGTGTAAGCCCTCAAGACAGAAGTAAAATCAGCTTTAGAGTCACTTTAGCATATCCTGTACAGCCTGCTTTGGCTGTATTTATTTGGTCATTTCAAGAAAGAAAATATGTTGCATGTTCCCACTTCAGATTTTATATGAGTTCATTATTATTGGGATGATTCTATGACTTCAGCAGTAAAGGTGTTGTGGTTGAATTTAATTCCACTGCTCATCTCTACAGCACTGATCCACTGAAAAAATAAAGGGCATAAAATGTACAGATCTAGATGTCAATTAATATTTATAACTAACGAGTTCATCACCTGGTTGCGAACCTTGGTGAATGAAGCTTCACTTGTTTCAGTGCTTCTACTGGGTGCTGTTGGAAAGCTCTTAATGTAAAACAGCAAGGTATTTGCTCGGTATTAGTGGCATCATAACACAGCAGCAGACTCCAGCTCAGGGAAGGATAAAAGATCAGAAAACAAGGAGGTTGATATTAGGAGTAAAACTAAACCGAAACTGAGATCTTACAGTCCACAGCAGATACTCAACACTCTGACTTCTGTGTCCCTGCAGCTGTTTTGGGAGAGAAGGTTGAAAGGTCTGCGGTCATCAGACGTTACAGAAGAAGTTCTGCGGACCATTGACCTACCCAAGGGACTGCAGAGTGAGTCACCATCAAGAACCTGATTACGCACAATACTCTTGTCCTCATGTCTGACCTCTGACCTCTCTCTCTGCAGGTGTCGGTCCAGACTCCAGTGATGAGACTCTACTCTTGGCCATCGCCAGCGCTCTGCACATGAGCTCTGCTCCAATAACCGGACAGACATCTGTAGCTGCTGAGAAGAACCCGACCATCTGGCTGAACACTTCCCAGCCACTCTGCAAGGCCTTCACCGTCACTGATGAACACATCCGGTGAGCGACACAGTCTTCACACTCTGTGGTTTATTTCAATTGCGTTATTTGTAGAGTAACTATTTTAACACTAGGTTCAGTAGTGATATGTACTCTGTGACTGCGATCAACATTTTACCATAAAAATATGAGGTATCTATCTCTGCTTCTAACATCAGGACTGAAGGCATGCTACCATGCTAATATTAGCATTTTGGGATAGTTTGGTGTTTGTGTTGTCACTGTTTATTTACTGCTCTCATAATCAGGAGGAGCTGTAGCCTATAACAGCTGAAACTACCAGCTTTCAGCTCAGCCTTCAGAGTGGCAGGGAGATGTGAAGGGAGATACGTGAGGCAAGGCAAAATACTGCGTGAGGTTAAAAACATGACAGCTGCATGGTGGTGTTTAAAAAACAACAGGAAGTCAACTATTGTCCACTCACAGCTCATAGAAGCAATTACTTTAAAACCTTAGTGTCTGATTGTTGCCATTTGAGTCAAATTTTGTATTTCAAGATTCAAGATTCAAGATGTTTATTGTCACACTGGTTGAACAAGTAAGTCTTGTGTCTAGATGTATCTATCTATGTAGAATAGAAATCTTGACAGTGGGGATAAGGTGCATGTATGTGCATGAGACACAAATATGATATAGAATGTAAAGGCACTTCAACTGAGTGAGTGATAGGTAGAGTAACACACACATGATACACATACTATACTCATGAATAAAGTTCCCCAAATCCACTTATCCCCTCCCTATAACTCCAGAACTTGCTTGAGAATCATCAGGTTCTTAGGTCTTCTTCAGTATAAAAGTAATTCAGTGACAGCTGTCATACACCCATGGATACATTGCAAACTGGAACTACGAATGGCATATTCTGCATACTTTAAATGTGCTCATTTGATGACAATGATGACGCTCAGTGCTAACTAATGTGGCTAGAGTGCTGCTCCTTTGGTCTTTTTTACTACTACCCCCCGTTTTTAAACCTGTTAAAGTGAGACACAATGTTCTTATAAATGAACAATTTAATTTCTAAGAAATGAACTGCGCCTACATTCAATTCAATATACTAATAATTTCTGACTTCAAGACTCTTCTCTCTTTGTGCTACTGTTACAAGATGTTACTACTTGTGGCCTCAGTTCAGCAAAATCGCATTGTCTCCGTAGTCTCTTTAATGTGAAACAGTCCAAGTATGGGTTGACAGAGTCTTCCTAACACTGGATGGTACATAGTTGAATACTCACAGAGTTGTGACAAAATATACTGTACATTGCTTGAAAACACTCAGCCCCATGAGTCTTTTGGCTGAAAAGTATTTTAAAATCTCAATAAGACAGCAACAACAGTAACGTAAAAAAAAAAAAAGCCCACATTTTGTATCTGCGAGTAGTATTGGTCAGTCAACCAGGTGGTAAGGCAATGAGTGCGACCCAAAGTTCACTTATGTACAGTATATCCACCTTAAAATTACTTTGTTTTAGTTTAAGATCAGCATTCAATACTGATCCAAAAAAAGTTGGCTTTTTTGACATATACTCAGTTGGAAACAGTACAAAGACAGAGATGTACAAAGATGTTTTAAATCATAAACTTTATTGATTTTTGTACCTATCAGACATACCATTATGACCACTCGCGTAACATTGTGTTTGCTGCCAAAACAGCCCTGATCCGTCGAGGCATGGACTCCACTAGACCCCTGAAGTTGTGCTGTGGTATCTGGCACCAAGATGTTAGCAGTAGACCCTTTAAGTCCTGTTAGTTGCGAGGTGGGGATCGGACTTGTTTGTCCAGCACATCCCACAGATGCTCGATTGGATTGAGATCTGGGGAATTTGGAGGCCAAGTCAACACCTCAAACTCGTTGTTGTGCTCCTCAAACCATTCCTGAACCATTTTTGCTTTGCGGCATAGCGCATTATCCTGTTGAAAGAGGCCACAGCCATCAGGTAATACCGTTTCCATGAAAGGGTGTACCTGCAACAATGCTTAGGAAGGTGGTACGTGTCAAAGTAACATCCACATGGATGGCAGGACCCAAGGTTTCCCAGCAGGACATTGCCCAAAGAAAAGAAAAAAAACAGATTACACAATAACATCAAGATGAAGTTGGTCAGGAACCTTGGACAACAGGACTCCACTGATTTAAGGGGACATCTGGTCTTTTTAGTTTCAGTTCAGTTCAGTTCAATTCAATTATATGGGAAAATCCTGAAATCCTTAAAACTTGCTAGAGATAATTAAATGAACTGTACCTATATAGTGCTTTTCCAGTCTCAGCGACCACTCAAAGCACTTTAAGTACAAGTCAGCAGTCATACACTACCATTCACGATGCCACGTGCTCATTAGGAGCAATAACTACCCATTCATGTGCACTCACATACCAATGGAAGAGTCACCAGGAGCAATTTGGGGTTAGGTATCTTTACCAAGGATACTTGACTGCAGGGGCCAGGAATTGAACTTCTGACCGTCCGATTGCTGGACGGCCTTTACTGCGTGAGCCACAGCTGTCGTAGTTTTGATTTTCCATGTTTGTATTTAGTGATGTGTATTGTACAAGGCGATGTAGCCTCACACAAAACTAAATAAGACTGTACCATCTTTACAACAAACTGAGACTCATGGCACAGTTCAAACAGGATCAATAAAATAATGTGTCTCTTGTCATCTAATGAGACAAGCCAGAAGGGGAGGGACTTAGCCTTGCCATATTGTATGTACATATAAATTGAAAAGAGAAGGAGGAAAACAAAAAACGCAAAACAAAAGGGCAGGACCAGAATATATGGTGGCAATATATATTGAATTGCCAGCGTGACACTGTTGTTTTTAGTGACGAAGGACCAGATAGAATTTGACTCCATATTTTTTTCACAAAGGACAAAGAAAAAGTGAAGTTTAAGAGCTGATAGTCCCTGTCAGCCACAGGTACTGCAACTTTACAGCAGGGGGCACTGTGGGGACACACACTAACTGTGTGTGTGTGTGTGTGTGTGTGTGTGTGTGTGTGTGTGTGTGTGTGTGTGTGTCCAGTAGAAAACTGAGCAGAGAACAGCTGGCCGAAGCCATTACAACAGAAAATGGCTGGAATACATCACTACATCCTCCTCCTCCTTTCCTTGTCCTTCCCTTTCTACTTGCTTGCTTCTCTCCTTTTTTACTCTCTCTCTTTTTCTTATCCTTCTATCCTTCTGTTTTCTTCTATTTCATGATTTCTTCTTTCCCTCCTTATCTTTTACCTCTTTTTCACTCCCTCCATCCATCCATATTCTGTTCTTCCTTCCTTCCTTCCCTCCACCCCTTTCCCATTATTTCCTTCCTTCCATCGCCCTCCTTTAACATATATTCCTTTCCTCCTTGACCCTGTCCTTTCTTTCCTCAGTAATGTCTTTTTCCTTAAACCCTGTTATTTTCTTTCCTCCTTTACTTTCTTCCACCCATCTCTCCTTCCTTTAATATCTCCAGTCATCTTCCCTACATCCATCTCTCTTCCCCTTCCCTCTATCATTGCTCCATTCTTCCAGGGTGCATTCTTGTCTTTCTCCTTCCTTTCTCTCTGATTCATTTCCCCCTCCTCCTCCTCCTCTCTGTCTCCTCAACTCTTATATCTCCTCCCTACCTCCCTCCCTCCAGCCTTCCTCCCTCATCTCCTCCTCTACCTTCTTTTCTTATCTCTCCCCTCCATTAATTTCCAATTCTCTGTCTCCTCCCTCCTCTCTCTCTCCAGTTGAATGTGCTTGTCATCCTTAATCGCTCTCATTCCTCTCCTCTCTCTCCTCCTCCTCCCCCCAACATCTTCTCTTCTTGTATTCCTCTGCCACTCAATGTGCAGAAAAGCTCTTTTTAGTCAATCAGCCCATATCTTTATTGTCTGTTTATTGTTGGTTGATGAGAGGTGGAGCCTCAGGTCAGTGATGTCAGTACCAACAGTTTCATTCAGAGCAAAATGCATCCATGGCCGAAATTATGTGGACACCCAACTAGGTTTATGTGATATCTAATATGTAATTCCTAGAAACTGGAGATTTCTCTTGCAAATGAAAAGCATTATTCATAAGCCCACATTTACTTCACAAAGTGGGGTCTGGGACCCCCTGGGTGTCCTTGAGAGGGTTCTCACCAAAAATTCCATCCATAAGTAACATTATGACATGTATAACTATTTTGGTCAGGTGTTTCATACACTGTCTGTAATAAAACATCTGAAAGAAAAGTTCTTTAGATGGGGGAACCTGTGACAAAATTTTACAAAATGGGGGTCTGTGGTGGGTAATGTTGGCTAACCTTAGCAAATTGTACATAGCCAGTTTGCTAACTGAATGACCCTTCTCTACTTGTGCTACCTACACTTGAATTTTAGTGTCACAAACAGGATTGGGGGTAATGGTTACAAAGTATCGTGTAACAGTACTCAGATTACTTTTTATTATAAGAACTGTGAAGGGGATTTTGTGTCTGTCATTCCTGTTACAGATTATGGGTCGTAGAATATTACATTGAAAGGAAGACACGAATTGTCTGGACAACATAAGCAGTGGCATGTGCAGGGAAAGGGGTTTTCATCTTTGGTAACAGAGAAGTACTTGAATGAGTTATATTTCTTCGCAGGTTATGCTGTAACGTACCAAGTTAGTTTCAAAAATAACACCCAACACTGATCTCAAGTACATTAAAGGTGTTTTCACAAAATTGAAGCCAGAATTACACTGTACCAGTTTGTTTAAAGACTCAAAGTCAATAGTCTCCACTCACCTGGTTCCGCCAAGAGTTCAAACCTGGCTTCAGGGATTAACTCCCATTCAGTCACAAGAGCATTAGTAAGGTCCAACACTTCACGATAACATCTGGCTGAAGGTCGGTGTGCCACTCCCAAAGGTGTTCTTCTACACCTTTTGGAAAAATAATTTCTGTATTGTGCTGGCTTTGTGCATGGGGGCATTGTCATGTTGATACAGGAAAGAGTCAAACTCAGCACACTCTGTCTAAAGTATCATAGTATGATATAGCAGTAGGATTTCCCTTTATTGGAACTACATGTATCTGAAAAACTACAGAGTGGATCACCACAAAATTTCCTGCTTCCAATTCCTTCCTTCAAGAGGATTTTTAAATTATTTTATTTTATTTTAGATTTAAATTACACCTTAACATCTCCTCTTATGACCTGAATTATAATTGGTACTTTTTACAGACTGTATGGATTTATTTTGAAAGAGCTACATTCAAAGTAATAAGATTGAAATAACTGAGTCATTGTTAGGGTTTATATTTCTTTCATCTGTGGTCTGAGGGTTGTTGTCTTGTACGATTACACATAAATGACACACAATGACTCACTACCACTTACACTAATTGTGTATAATTTTCAATACAGGTGCTACTGGCTGTTTATTGATGTCTGTGATGCTTGTGGGATTTATGTTTTCTGATCAATATTGTTACATTCAGGATGATCTAATATTTCAGGTGCATACTTAAATTTCCATTGACTGAAAAACAGTTTACTTGTGCCAATGATATATTGATTTATGACATTATATCCAAAATATTTGGGCAAATAGTAAACCATGGACTTTGGACTAATGCATCCTCTCCCACCTCTGTGTTTGTGTGCAGAGAACAGGAGTTGAAAGTATACCAGGCCAGGAGGAGTCTGGAAGAGGCTCTGATGGCTGATGGTTTGGCGCGGGCCGCCGAAAACACTCGGGAGCTGCTGGAGGGGAAGACAGCCTGAACATGGAAAGGTGAGGCAGATAAACTGTGATATCAATATGCGGTTTATTTTTTAACTGACCAGGTGTTCCACAAGATTTGCACTTTCCACTATGTTGAGTTAATAACATTTCATCATCACATCTAAATAATAACATTTTCTGAGTGTAAGAAATAAGGAGTAAACATTACACACAGTAAACAACCCCTTCTCAAATGTTCGTATGAGCTACAGGTAGGACTGGAGAGATGACAGCTCACATTAGCCCGTTTACAAAACTACAATACACAAGTATTGTAGTTTTTGTAATTGTAGTTGCAGACACATTCAATCCCTGGATATTTGGAGGGATGTTTGGTTTTTATGTGTGTGTAATACTTCAGTGCTGTATTATATGGACATTCTTCTGACAGGAGGTAATTTCAGGCACTGATATTGTTACCTTTGGGGTCCCGGTTTCTCCTTATTTTTCTCATCTGCCTCCTCAACAGTGCCATTTGGATCTTTTTTATCAGACATATTTTTGATTAGAAGTGGCTATATTAGTTAGAGTGGTGTGAGAAATGCTGTTTGTATATCCACAGTCCTGAGTCTTTAGTTTCCCTTTTTGAATGACAAATACAGACTACCACTACCTGGTGGTATGGAGAGTTATTTCCTCTCACAGGTACAGACAGGTACAGAACGTATGAGCTACTTGGCCATCAGCTGTAGTTATGAGCTGTGTGTCGACCAATTACAACAAAATGAACTACTAAAGTACAGTATGGGCAAGAAAATGTCTTGTTCCGCTTATCCTGGCCATAATAGTTGCAATTCACAATATTATCCTTCAAATCATCTAAATATGCTTAAAACTCTTAACATGACACTAACACATACTGGATTAACTTTATCTTACATTTTGTTAGAAAATGAAAAAATATTGCATGATATGTCCCCCAGGATAAGGATAAAAATCTGGTGGGCCCCTCATCTCCTTGTCATTCTTTAGTTTGGAATCCATAGCAATTCTACACATCTGATTTAACTTGATTTTGGGGGGAAAACAATTGGCAAGCTAGACCTACAGCCATGCTGACAGGTTTAGGATTTTGGAATGACTGGAAAGATGTGGGCTTCCCCTTGTGGAAATTCAATATAAATCAGGAAATCAATATAGGACTGTATGCTATCAAGCTGGACAGCTAGACAAGTCACTCATGTGAGGATATCCATGAATATTTCAATTCAATAGAAATCACCACAGTCAACTTATCCTCAGTGTTTTTAATTGCAATCTGCAATAATTATTTTATATCCTCCCATCCCTACTACAGAACTACTGACTTGATGAACTAGTAAACTACTAAAGTGCAGAAGTATTAAAGTATAGAACTACTGAATTAGTAAAAGAGCACACTACTGAAGTCAGTCCTATGAACTACTAAAGTACGACTGGCTTGATATGAATGACTCAATATCTGTGCTGCAGTTTAAACATGAGGAAAGTCTCAGATCACAGCTTTAAATGTCTTAAACGATGCAGGAGCAGAAACAGTCAGTGTGTGTGTGTGTGTGTATGTGTGTGTGTGTGTGTGTATTGAGACCTGTTGTGAATGCTGATGGGATTCTCAGCGTCTGATTGAAAGTCAGCCATGCAGCAGACTGTGTGTGTGTGCGTGTGTGTGTGTGTGTGTGTGTGTGTGTGTTTGTGTGTGTGTGTGTGATTGATGGGCTGTGAGCTTGTTGTTAGAGCGTGTGTTAATAGTTAATTCGGTGTGTGTGTGTGTGTGTGTGTGTGTGTGTGTGTGTGTG
Source organism: Lagodon rhomboides (assembly GCA_039737535.1). Classification (NCBI taxonomy): domain Eukaryota; kingdom Metazoa; phylum Chordata; class Actinopteri; order Spariformes; family Sparidae; genus Lagodon; species Lagodon rhomboides. The sequence goes on from CM077800.1 coordinate 26,442,121, forward strand.
TGCGTGTGTTGTGTGTGTGTGTGTGTGTGTGTGTTATATTACAGTTTGTGTGGTTATTGGTTATATTTCACTCTGCAGAGCCTGTAAAGAAAACCAAATTAAAAAACATTTACTTTCAGAAGTTAACATATTCATCCATCATCCTCCTGTTTCCCAGCAGCTTATCCAGGTCAGGGTCGCTGTAGCAACAGGGCAGCACAAGAGACCAGAGATGACTTTCAGTGTGAAAAGGTTTTGCGGTTTTGAGTCTGTTGGGTTTTTTTTTTTTCCACAAAGGAGGCTTGAGACATTAGAAGAGTCTCATCTGATGGATTATTTTATTTTATCTTTACCAACGCTACGTAACTTTAAACGTGATTGTGGAGAAAGCTAGTTTATTGGTGAGTCTAGGTCATCAAATACTGGGGCTGGTCTCTTGGGTCCAACATCAACCCAAAGCATCAGTATTTGATGACCTGAGGATAAGACTCCACAATCAACTATCTTTCCCCAGGATTTATTTAAAAGTTGTTGAGTTGCTTTAAGTCCAGCTCTTGTCAGTTGAGGGTGGTGCTAACGGAGAGGTCATGGGGCCATTAAATGAAATGCGCTTATTCACTAGGGAGCATGAATGTGATCAGTACATTTAATTGAAATCTGTTTGTCGGCCCCAATCTCAAACGTGTCTTAACTAAACCATGTTAACATGATTTTATTTGGCCAAATCAATCCCGTAAGTTCTCATGCAGCAAAATTGGGTCTTCTGACACAGTGGAATGATTGATTTAGTCAGTGTGATAATCAACAGAGCATTCTTAATTCAAAATAAAGGCAACATGTTCAGGTACATTTTAAACCAGCTTTGACATATAGAAAAATACAGGTTTTTGTCTGATCATCATCAGCTCTGGTATCTCCATACAGAGAATATGGAGCTGTAGTTCAGGTACCTCTATCTATCTATCTATCTATCTATCTATCTATCTATCTATCTATCTATCTATCTATCTATCTATCTATCGATCTATCGATCGATCGATCGAACTTTATTAATCCCTGAGGGGAAATTAGGTCATCTAGTCAGATTTGACATCACAACTGAGCAACTATGTCTGCAATGTGCTTACACATTTATTGTCTTTGGTTCTCATCTCCTACAGCTTTAAGCCATATTCAAGCTTTGCCGATTGAAATTTTCAAAATTAAATGTTGAGATAATACACCTATCTTAAAACTCAGAAGTACCCCACCAAAACCCACATCTGTATCCATAATTCATTCTTTTTTTTCATAATTAGGATATTGATTATATAACAATCTGGCATTGTATGAGAAATTTCCATGGAGATATACATTCTGTTTGGTATCGGTTGTCAGGACAGACATTCAAATTGACATTCAAAAAGTGAACAAGACTGACTGGGCAGATGCAATGTTTTTGATCAAAAAAGATTCTAGACAGGAATAACAACAACAACAACAAAACCTTTGTCAAATGTACTATGTCCTTACAAGAGAGAGACTAAAATCAGGATGGCTTGTCACACATTTAGGTTCATCTACTGCATCGCTGCGCTGCTCTGATTCCTCCAACAGTGGCTCAAAATGCCCCACACATGGCAGTAATAACACTCTGCAGGCTCCAGAGGCTGGTGTCCTGACTCTGGTTAATCTAATGTTAAAGCATGTGTCCGTTGCATTCTCCTCAGCACTATTTCCTCCTTAGTAGGTCCAAACTGAAACTGATTAACAGTCACTGTAATTATCTTCTTGTTTGAGCTCATCACCATGATATTCAATGTCTGACATAATCTTATGAAATCCTTAGATTTTTGCTACATTTGTTCAGCAACTATAAGGCAGTTTTGTAGTCCACAAAACATTTCTGGAGCTTCTCAGCAAATCAGTGTTGTAGCATTTTTCTAAACAACTGAAGGAGATGCACTGAATTTGTACCTTTGGGGGTGCATATTAGTACCGTTACAGTTTGTATCTTATGTTGGCAAATACATATCCCTGGGGTCAATAATGGATCTAAATCCTCCAGGACAAAATGTACTGTTGGAAATGGTTAAAATTTGGCCTTTTTAGATGGTACTGCCTGAGTGACAAGTTTGTACCATAAGGTGAAAAATAAGTACTCAACCCAACATGAGAAACAGCGTAAAATACTGTTTTATCACATTATTACCCTAAACCTTCATTACATAGTTTATCATGACATTTTTAAGTCATGACCATATCACATTTAAATTGATATGAATACATCACATCACCAAAATATGTTTTCTTTCTATAATGAATTTCAAAATCATTAAACAGTTTTCAGATTTAATATCAAATGTATCAATACAAAAACACAATCCACTGAACAACATAAAAAGCTAAAAAAAACTTTCCACCTTCTTAAATCTCCCTTCACAGGCAGCATCAATAAGTCACATGTATTGATAGATGTATCATGTACGTGTACATGAATAAATAGTTTCCCCCCTTTATCCTTTTTTAACAGCTTTTTTTCTGTCTTTTTTCCACAGTTCCCCACAATATTTTTAGACCTTTATTTATATGTTTTGGTGTGTAAATGAGTCCTACTTAGCAAAGTTTTGGAATCTGTTGAGTAGCTCGCCTCAGCTGGCAGCCCTTTGCAGTAGGCAATGGAGTTTACCTCGAGAGACTGCCAGCAAGATTTTATTTCCAAAGTCATGACTGAATATTTAACTGATTTTGATAAATCTATTTTCAACAACTGCTTGAATGAGACTTGTTTTTCTGCTTACATAAAGGTCTTTCTCTGAAATAATCATTTCCATTGTATCACACAGAATAACAACCTCAGCCTGTCAGTGACAAAAAACAGGCACTTCTAGTGGACGTTTAGTAATGACACTTGGGTGTCATAACATCCCTGAATACGTCTTTCATTCTGTCTGAAATTTAGAGTAAACTTGACCACAAAAGATTTTCTTTTCTCACCTTCCAAGCTGTCACAATCCCAGTGATCTCTCCTTGTATAAGGAAAAACATGCCAATATTTACAATTAGTTGGCACACAATTGGGTAACAGTTTATTCATATGAGGAGGATTTTCAAGAACCATTTCTGTCCTAGGACCTTCAGAATCCTCATTATCATTTCCTTTAAAGTAATTGTCAGACATTGTCTCTATGGTTGGCAGTCAAAGTCCACATGTAATAATAAAACTGACTTCATGGGCATGTTTAATTCCTCTGTGCTGAATTTGTCTCGTCAAAGGGAAAGTTCTCCTGGAGGATTTGGAGCACTGGTATGGATGAGGCATGGTGGAGTCAATATAGGACATAAATTTGCCCAGTGACAGTTACTGGCACCATCCTTATCTATTTTGGCAATGTACCTTTGAAAGGAACATCATAGTGTTCTTTAGGTGTTATGGATATGCAAAAATTGAAGACAGTAGTATGTGCAGATGGCTCGATGATGTCTTTTTCCATTTAACAGCTGCGACACACCTCGATGCCGACCACTTTCATGATGTCTGTAGCTCTCCTGGTAAAGGCCATTTTCCAGTCTTGATCAGTCCAATGAATAGTTGGGTACAGGGTGTAGGGATTACACCATTCAAAAGGAAAAAAATAGATACCTCAAATTAAGATGAAAACCTCACCATATTGTGTAAAACATTTTTCTCATACAGACACACACTGAACCCTGATTAAGTCTAGCATAAAGGGATGGTTTTGACACATTATTTTACTCCTCTCAATCTAAGGAGGTATGTGAACCTGATGTTGTTCACTCTTCTTACTGTGATGGATATTGATGGGGTTACTACAATTCTAATGATTAGCCTCCAGTTATTGGGTATACATTAAAATGACCAGCTAAATCCACTTAGAAAAGGTTGAACTATAAGTGTCACTAATAACCTGATGAAATATACACTTCAATATCAAGCATATTTATTACCAACATTCCTTGACTTTTATTTAATAATCTTTCTTTACATGTTACATTGCTCAATTTTTTTTTAAATTATTTTTGAATCTTTGTATTATGCACGCTCATAACTAGGAAATTACACTTTTGGTTTGGATGTTTAGATCTTACAGTAGATATGTGAATTTTTTGTGTGCACAGATTGTGCTTATGAGATATCTGAATGAGTCTTTTCACAATGGCTGACAGCTAACCAGTTAGTAAGTGACCACCCAGCCAGTATTCAGCACATCAAGAATGATGTGGTCGGTATAATCATTACCACCTTACATACCACATAGCTAAGGTGAAATTAAATATTTCAGTCTCGAAAGTATCCATTTCAGTTGAGATAAGTTTGGTTTGAATAACATGCAATTCCCTTCCAATTAAACATTAATTAGCCACAGAAATGTTTACTAATTTGGACTGATCTTGAGGGAAGCAATTGCTCCATCTTACAGTCAGTGGGACCTGCTTTCTTATGGACCCCTGTGACATCCAGTTGTAACTTGACAAAAATCAATTTTTTAATAATCGATTGTATTTTCCCATTTCCCTTTCCATGGTAAATTCCACGATTTCAGAATTCTTGACTCTTGGGTGGGTCTGCCTAGATTGCCTTTATCAGACCCTCCAGGATTCTGCGATTACAATAATTTATCACAGATAAATTCTTAAACGTACCTTGACGATGTATGTATGGTGTCGATATTAGCACTGACTGGTCCCACAAGTGCTGTGCATGATGTATTGTTAATTGCAATTTTCAAAATAAAAACAAGCCAAACTAAGGAACACAGACACAAATAGTTGGTCAGGCACTTGCCTTTTAGGTTATTAATTTTGAGGCTGTTTGCCATGGCATTTGCAGGAACCTGGAGGCCCTCACTGGGTTCACTGGGCTGAAATGTTGGCACCTAATCTGGTACAAACCTTGAATATTTCCGCTACGATGATTTTTCTGAAATGAACACCTCGTCAATTCAAGTATTTAATGAGTTTTAAGTAGAATAGTATTTCTAAAATTTAGTTTTAGACTTTAAGGACTAGGAAACATACCTATAGTATAGGCAATATCACTTAATCAGTACCTGGTAGATTGTCAGCAAGAACCTCTTCTCTTGCCTCCCAGTAGAGTTGGGTTAGTGGAGATTTCCCTCGAGCCACATAATGTAATGTAATATATTGCATTTTGAAAGTAACTTGCCCAACAACACCTATGTATGTGTGTGTGTGTGTGTGTGTGTGTGTGTGTGTGTGTGTGTGTGCATATTTACCATTATGTGCTAGCGAGCGCTCACTAATGTTAGCTAGCCTGTGCAAACACAGCCTAGCGTGTGCTAATGATAATGTTTTGTGGCTCCTGAGTTCACTGTAGCCGAACTTTAATCCAGCTGACCTTAGTTAACTGTTTGCCTTTGAACTATATACAGCTTTGCATCAGCTGAATTCACTGTAGACTAACTGTAAACCACAAACCAAATTTAAACTTACTTCTGAATCTCTGGGCTTCGACTTCACCACTATGCCTGCTTCAGTAAAAGAAAATTTGATGTCCTCCTCAGTTGAAGGGACTCCCTAAGAACTTGGTGTTTCACCGGGGGCTGCGCCTTACATAATGCCTCAAACAATGTGTTTTGAGCCTAGTAGTTTTATTACCTAAATCTAGCCAAGCTCTGACTGAAAATTGGAAATATGCTTTAAAATAATTGAAAACAATTCATTCACGTCTAATGGTAAGAAGCTATACAACAAACCTTCACTGCCATGCAGGACACAAACTCTGGACCCCCACACAAAGATTGTTTGCACCAACCATTCGACCAGCTCTTTTTTCTGATATTCAATTACTTGAGCATTTTTATATTAAAGAGCCTTTCCAACAGGTTTCCGTTGTTGAATTCTGGCTCGCTTGACCATTCAGGAGCGATGAAGAAAACTCAGAGACACCGATGACTTATGGTGAAGTAGTTTATTTAACATGGCCATGGAGGAACAACATAACAGCACAACTGTATGCACAGTGTAATGCCAAGAGAGCTTCGGTCCGTGGATTTTTCTTCCACAGTTTCCAGAAGAAAACTTTTCATAAAACCAGCCAAATAGTCTAACAAGGCAGAATATCACCTTCCATGCACATAGATGAGGTTAAATACACAAATTATTGGAAAGCCATGTGCACTCAGAGCATGTGTGCCAAGATGGTCACAGAGCTGGCTGAAGTGTGTGCTGCTACATCCTGCAAAACCACGGCAATCTGGGGGCAATACCGAGTTTTTTGGGAGTCCCCTCAGTTGAAGCACCACGGAGATGCTTTGCACCTGCAGGTCGAAGGACAGGCGCTCTCTGAGCTGCCAGACAAGTGGTTTTGAGAGATTCAAAGTTCAACACCCAATCATAGCTGGTTCTACATGAAACATACACTGTTCCCTAATATTTTACCTTTGCATATAGAAAAAACGGAACACATATGTACCTTTTACTGCTTGAGTACCTTTTTGGCCCCAGAAAGGTACACATAGTTTATCTTGAGATCCAATATGGTGCATTAGTGTAGATTGTCCCCTTTGGGGACAGAAATGGACTCCTACCTATTTCTGACAATGTGGGGACTTGTTTTAAAATGTAAAAGAAAACAACAGAAAGGTAACCCTTACCCCCCAAAACATGAAATGGCTTCATACAGCTTGTCCAACATAATCCAAGTCTCCAGAAAACCTGAGGTCCTAAATGGATTTGAAAAGACGTTATTTACACCCTTGATACACAGTGTAGCTCCTGCACCCACTTCAGATGGGGTGTGCTAATGCTTTAATCTTAGCAACTACAGTGAAGATTTTGTCTTGAAAAGAGTGTAAAAATCTTACTTGCGTCTTTTCATCATGTCTTAGTCCCTCCCACTGATGATTCGAGAAGAGGTATGAGGAAAACAACGGGAGGAAAGAGGAAATGAGGAAATATGTTTTAAGAGAAATGAGATGTCCTTTCCTCTGAAACGTCACATGGAGCGACATCCGTTTCTGATGACAGTTGACAACTGAAGAGACTTTTGATTACATTAGTGCACACAGCCTCTTGCCAAAAATGCATATAGGAATTTAAACATTATCTGTATATGTTTTGTTTATAATAACGCAGAACTAATAATTGGCAAGAGATTTAAAATTAACTTGAAATATATATGTATATATATATATGTATATGTATATATTTATATATATATATATATATATATATATATATATATATATATATATATACATATATATATATATATATATATATATATATATATATATATACATATATAAATATATGTATATATATATATATATATATATATATATATACATATATAAATATATGTATATGTATATATATATATATATATATATATATATATATATATATATATATATATATATATATATATATATATATACTGTCTACTGTGTCTTGCTCAGAGGCACAGAACCCATTTCAACTTGGTATTATTTATTAATTATTTGCCTCTGTATTCATGGATATTCTGGTTGAGAAATAATTATTTGATAACCCAAAATGTGATTATAGTGTCTTTTGAACGCTGAAAAATATTTTTAAGCCAAATGTTTAATGGAGATTTTAAATGATATTACATGTCAAACCCGGCATGTCAGTCAGTAAAAAGACTTCCGTGAATGCTGCGCTCATGTCTCCTTGTTAATCACTCCTCAGAGCACCAATAAGAGTTTTGAGGCGGTTTGCAAGATGGTAGACAGGAACAACTTCCGGTTCAAGCAAGGATCGAGGAGCCAGGAAACAACAGATAAAGGAAATGGGATGTACCCATTATCATTTAGTATCCAGGTGTTCCAGCCCTGACCATCTCATAAAGGCGTACACCTTGAGTTTAATGTTTCTATGCTGCTGTGACGCTCAAACTGCCTTCTGCATTGAAGTCAGCAAAATCATTTTCACTATGATGCATTAGCTGTGTGGAAAAATTACATTCATTAGATACTAGATTAATTTGCATGAATTGGAAAATGGTCAACTGTGTAAGGATGTACACAGGCTATACTGCGGGCTCATTGTGTAAATCCAGCAAAAACCACCCCACTACTGTTGAAACTCTCAGAATATCTTCAGCATCAGCATTTGTTTAGTGAGTCCAACACTCATATTTCCTTTATAATGTTGCTGTAGTAGTGTATCTTCCATGACATATCTGTTGTTAAGCGAGGCTGCAATTGTGCATTTGTATGTGTTTGTTGTCAGATTGGTTGTATGTGTGTCTCTGCCCTCTGATGTTTCCTCTAAAAGCTGACAGATAAGGAGACACTTTTTAAAGCACATTTGTTTTCTGTGGAGGGAAAATCGGCCATTAATGCAGATTTATGCAGATTGACTGGATGAAAGTCGTTTGGGTGAAAAGAGCCGCTGAGAGTCGAGGAGTGATTACTAATAGGTTTTTAAAGCTGGACCAGAGAGAGGGGGCAGCGACCAACCAGTCTCTCTCTCGCTCTGTGTGTGTGTGTGTGTGTGTGTGTGTGTGTGTGTCTCAAATCTTTGCAGAAACCTCAGATTGTTCAGTTTGTTTCCCGCTGCCGTCACTCGTGTTGCTGCTTACTGATAGTTTATTTATGTTGGTTATATGGCTGACTTGGTTTCTTCTATTCTCTTTCCCTTCTTCTGCTCTTTCTTGGAGACATGATACAGAAGGTGGTAGTAACACATGCTTCTACACTGCAGAAATAAAAACAAGAGAAGGAAACGGGTCCAACACATCAGTGTGTTGTTAAAATCTCTTCCCGTCAGTTTTGATTTATAGTAGTGGAAGTGTTGAGAGCCTTTACTGAGGAAACAGTTATACTGAAAGTTTCATAAGTAGGTAGGCCACTCACACGAGTACCAGTGTCAGTATGTATGGAACAAAGTCTGTTCTCAATGTATCCGTTTATATTAGTACTTTTTCATAAACACCTGATGTAAACATACATGTTTAATTAAAGAAACTGCTTAGATATGTAGTGAGTGGAACATTATACAGTTTAAAAATAGGCTTTTTATTGGCTCTTTTGGACTTGTGCTGTCATATGGTGTTTCTGCCTCTGTTATTGAAATCTGTGCCATGTCTCTCTCAGACCACTCCCCAATTCTGTTCACTGTGCCAGTCCCATACCCAGGTAGTACCCCTTGTGTCTCTAAACAGTTCTCACGCTCAATTAACTCCTCAACTGCTGGGCAATTTTCTTCCGCTTTCAACAACTCCCCCTTGTATGGGCCGCCACTGAGTATTAGCTTAGGAGTGTAGTGCTGATCAGCTCTCTGCATTCTCATCAGCTTGCTCGGACATTCTGGACTCTGTTGCCCCTCTCAAACCCAAACGGGTTAAAGCTAGGGGTGGCACAGATCACAAAATTCACGGTTCGGTGTGTATCACGGTTTGAGGTCTACGGTTTAGTACGGTTCTTGGGTTTTTTTTTTAACTTTTTTTAAACTTTTTTATCTTAGCCCCATAATACACACCATTACACCAGTGGAACACTGTAATAATCGCTGAAAAGATTTTACTACCACAGTACTACACAACTGACATTACACAGTGCCTTTAGTAATACATTGCGACTTGGTCCTTGCCATTCTGGTAACAGCCAATTTATAACAGGGGTCATGTCTCAAGTTAAGTACTCTGAAAATATAATTAGACATATGCCATTTACCTTAACTAACCATAGTTTCGGATACAGCATTTAAAAGGGTATAAAATTATAGTTATAATGTAATAATAATGCACAATTTTGAGGTTCAATTGAGCACACTGTTTTAACAATCTCAGAAAGGTAGTATTTTGATAGAGCAAAGGGGAAGACATGGATGATTTCAACATGTTTTACATTTATTACTCAAAAGTGTCAGGAATGTTTGCTGCCATCTGGTGGCATCTACAGGAACCTTTTTCAATACCACAATAAACGCTGTAGGGCTGCATGTCCTTCGCAATGAATAAACCAATGGCTTTAGAAATGGATTTAGCTTTGGCGGTGTCCTCCACCAGAGGCTGTTTAAATGCCACGCTGATTGTAAAGGGCTTTTTGGCAGGATCTCCTCTCCTCCCCTCCACTGACACACTTGGGTGATGTCTGCACAAATGGCCGGACATATTTGAAGTGTTTCCACTAGCGTACACAACACGGGTTCTGCAATGCTTGCATATCGTGACCGTTCGATCCACGCTTTTGTTGTCAGCATCATCGTAAGTGATGGGGAATCCAAAGTGATCCCACACACCTGACTTAAACAACGCCGGTGCATCCTCTATGTCCGGCCTAGGCGGCCCGCCTTCCCCACTTCCACTTGCCATGTTTGTACACGCCGCCACTCCTCTTTGCTTTCGCTTCTTTGGCGCGAATGAGAACCACGTGGTAACATACGGACTACAATGCAAACGTCGAACGTCTGGACACAAAAAAAAAAATTAAACCGTGGACCCCGTACGGATTGCACATGCCCCGCGCCATGAGAAGCAAACCGTACGGTTCGCTTCGTTCACCAAAACCGTGCCATGCTTAGTTAAAGCCCAGTTAACACCATGGCTCAATGATGCAACACATGTCCTCAGACGAGCCTGTAGGCGGGCTGAGCGCAAGTGGCAAGAAGGACCACCTCCACGTGTCCCTCCAAATCCTCTGAAGCTGCCTAGCGGACTACCAACGAGCCGTGAAAACTGCCAAATCACAGTATATTTCTACCCTGGTCTCCAGAAACAGCCACAAACCTCAGTTTCTCTTCAATACTCTAAACTCTCTCATAAACCCCCGAAATTAATCCCCTGTTGTGCCTTCACCCGCCCTCTGTGAAAGTTTTCTAAACTTCTTCATCGACAAGATTGTAGCACTCAGGCCCTCTGACTCCTCTGAAATTCCAGTCTAGCTTCAGAACAGCCCACAGCAGAGAGACTGCTCTCCTGAGAGTGCTCAACGACCTGCTCCTAGTCGTTGACTCAGGTAGCCCTGTGATCCTAGTGCTCCTGGATCTCACAGCAGCCTTTGACACGGTGGATCACAGGATCCTGCTGTCTAGGCTAGAACACCAAGTTGGCATCAAAGGCACAGCCCTGAAGTTCTTTCAGTCTTACCTGGCTGACAGGAGCTTCTCTGTCCTGCTTGGGGGTTTCTTCTCCCCTGTTGCCCCCCTCACCTGTGGGGTCCCCCAGGGCTCTATACTAGGTCCCATCCTATTTCTGCTGTACATTTTACCCCTAGGGGAAATCCTGGTCAAACATAATATCTCCTTTCACTGCTTTGCCGACGACATCCAGCTGTATCTGCCCCTTAAAATCGATGGGCAGACTACACTCCAGCCATTACTCGATTGTCTGGCTGACATCAGATCATGGATGGGGGCAAACTTCCTCAACCTCAATGAGAGCGAGACGGAGGTCATTTTTTTTGGTAAAATCCCTCCTGCCTTCTCAACCGATGTCCTAGGCCCTATCGCATCCAACCTCAAGCCTTTGGTCAGAAATCTTGGCATGATATTCGACAACGCTTTTAAATTTGAGCAGCAGGTTAGTGGAGTAGTGAAGAGAAGCTTTTACCACCTGAGAGCACTAGCCAAGATTAAAACATACCTGCCTCGGAGTGATCTTGAGAGAGCTATTCACGCCTTCATCACCTCTCAGCTAGACTACTGCAACGCTCTCTACACCGGCATGGACCAATTGCAGCTTCGCCGCCTGCAGTTGGTCCAGAACTCAGCCGCCCGACTCCTTACCTGCACTAAAAAACGTGATCACATCACCCCGGTCCTTGCATCGCTCCACTGGCTTCCCATCTGTCACCGCATTGACTTCAAACTCCTACTAACCATTTTCAAATCCCTCCAAGGTCTTGCCCTTACTTACCTGTCTGACCTCCGACACCACCTCACCCCCACCAGAGCACTACGGTCAGCTGACCAACTGCTGCTGGAGGTGCCCAGGTCCAGGCTAAAGACCAGGGGTGACAGGGCCTTTGCGGTCGCAGCCCCCAGGCTCTGGAACAGCCTTCCCTTCCACATCCGTGCGGCGCAGTCCCTAAATGTTTTTAAGTCGCTCTTAAAAACCCACCTCTTCTTTCTTGCCTTCAACTAGCCCTCCCCCGGCAAGTGCTAGGGAATAGTGTCCCCTGGGGCTTTAAACTTATCCCGTTTTCCTTTAACTTATTTAACTCTTGCAGGCATTGTCTTTTAACCTTTGTTGTTGTTTTTTATTTGTTTCTTTTACTTGTGTCAATTCTATTTTTATTGCACTATTTGCACTCTTATGTGAAGCACTTTGGTGGGGCTTAGCCGTCTGTAAACGTGCTATATAAATAAACCTGACTTTGACTTTGACTTTGACAAACTAGTATTTAATTTAGACACTGCTTCTAAACATAACAGACATTTACACACCGATATTTCTGCTCAGCTGCTGGGCAACATATACGTTTATGCTAATATATATAGTACGTGAGAAGATAAGTCTGTTGTAGTGCCACTTCTTTTGTATGCCAAATCTTTATCTATTAACATATCAATATGTACCTTTTTTACCTTGGAATAACAGTTTCAAAAATCTGTTTGATATTACAGTGTCTTGTAATATGGTGAATGGTGTCTCTGTCACAGCCACTCCATCCCCCAATCACTTGTTTCTGCTCTATGTAAGTTCGGTGAGAGGTTAGAATCACAGCGTTACATACATGTTTAAATATATAGGTTTTCAAGACATAACATTGTTATGACATAATGAGGGTTTTTTTTTTTTGTAGTTAGCACCCACTGGACAAATTGTTACAGACCTTGGATTTTTTTTTACGACAGTGCTGCTGAACTCAGAAACTGTTGGGGGTGCCAATGCCAATTTCTACATAATGTTGCTTTCAGTAATATAACACTGATTCTTGAAACTTTGGCAAAAACATGTCCCACTAAGAAACGTGCTAATTCTGTTGGAAATGAATAACATTTTCATAAATAAAAAGAATCAAGGTTATATTCAGGGGGTCCTTTGCACATATGTAAGGTTCTTTTATAGGTTTGTTTTTAATTTGATTAATTTAATGATTATATGCTGACCTCCAAATGGTCCTCAATGGAGGCTAGAATATAATGGTTGATCTGTAATGTTTCATTAACCTCTTTTATATTTTATTTATGTTATTTCCCCTATATTTCTTCCATATAGTCCAAACCTAGGGGATGAGGTGTGCCTTCCCTCTCTCTCAATTCACTATTATGCCATGTTCATTTGGCTTACGTCACTTGGGGCGCACACCTACTACCTACGTACATAGCACATAGTATACAATATCCCTTGTAGGCTATGCAGCTCCAAAAGATGACTAAAGCCAAATGAAAATGGCATGACAACATTTAACCAAATGCAACGTTCACTGTAATTCCCCCCAGTTTCAGTCATGACACTCAACTTTGACTTTATGTATTTTAGAAAGTTATGGCTAGGCAGCAGCTATCTGTGGAGGAGAGAAGGAGAAGAAACAGGGAATATCAAAAGAAGCGTAGAGAGAAAACACACAGTGATGCGGAGTTAAAGGAGGAATACCTCAGAACGGAAAGGCAAAGATGGAAGAAGAGGGTGGAGGAAGGGAAGATAAAACATATCAATGACTTGAATGAAAGGGAAAAGAGAAGTCAGAGAAAGGCTTGGAAACGTTCATATACAGTTTACAGTCCAATTTACAGAAGAATATGATCTATATTATTTTATGAGTGGGGGGCACAACATGACAGTTAAATATGAGGTCAGTGATGAATTCTATCTTATTGCTACTGGTAATGATTTCTTTTTTACTTATGATGATTTGATATTTGATGATATGGGGATGGGATAATTTTTATAATGATATTGCTTAATTGTACCTTATATTCCTGGAAAAATGTTTATCACAGTGCTCAGGACTGTTATATTTTGGACCAAATAGTTAAATAAAGTTGATAAGCAAGAAGCCATTGACTTGAGTTGTATACATTTTGGAATTTTATGTTGTAATGAGGCCACTGTCACCACTGTCAGTTCTAATGTCACCACCGTCAGAGGGCGTTTTATTTGTTTTAAATGAATATGCTTACAATATGTTTCTTCATAAACAAAACAGTAATTTTTCTATTTAGGCTTAAAGTAAACGTTGTATGATGTTAGATCTTTTAAAGGAGTACACGTGAAACGGTATAAAAAATGAACAAAAGTGAATATTCAACATTTAACAGCATATGTGTACTAAGAATGCCAGATAATGATTTAAAAACTCTAAATACATATTATTAGACCAAATAAATAATGTATATATGTGTATATATATATATATGTGTATGTGTGTGTGTGTATATATATATATATATATATATATATATATATATATATATATATATATATATATATATATATATATATATATATATATATATATATATATATATATATATATATATAATGTATGTATATGTCACCACATGTTTTGTTGTGAACTTGAATGATATCTGGGGGGTATTCCAGAAAGGAGGTTCAACAAACTCTGAGTCTATCCCTGAACTCTGAGTTGACTTACTCTGAGATGAGAAACTCTGAGTATCCGGTTCCAGAACAGCTGAACTGAGTTAGGTAAGTCGACTCTGAGTATGTAAACTCTGAGTTGAGCTCGTGCCTGACGACTAGTCAAAAGCCATCATCAATGGAGCTCCGATACTATGATTCACCATGGCAACAGGGGAGAAAACAGGAAGCAGACATTTTCTGGGGGGAAAAAAAAGTAACACGGCCACGGCGGTAATAAAAATCACTGACGGAGTTTTAGATGCGGTTGTCTTTTCATTTTGAATTTAACATCACTTTCTTTTACATTAGCCTTTGAGGAAGTTGTTCAGTGTTGTTCAATGTTTTATTTTATTTTATTTTAGGCTATTTTATTTAATTTAAATCGGCTGAAAATGAAATATAAAAACAGTCTCACGATTGGCTCCTCACTTTGGTTTTTATTTCACATATTAAACAAAGTAAAAGTTTATTCAGTGGATATTTTAACTTGTAGTAGCTTTTACCACCAACAGATGCTGTTTAACACACATCTGTGTCCTAACATCCTGCTGAGTAGATGGACATGAAGTGGTGCTCACCTCCACCTCCACCACGTCCGACAGAGGCAGAGGAGCTGGTCCTGAGTCAGGTCACTGGGTGACCAGAGGCTGAGGGCGTCACTCACCCCCAGGACCCAACATTAGAGGAAGACACACACTTACTGTCTACAGATTGAACTAGAAGTCATTTAATCTTATACTCAATGCGGCGACAAACTAGAAACACGGACTTTACTTTGTTGAAAAAAATACAATAGGCTAAACTGATGGTTACTTTTGTAGCTATCTGTGGGAAATAAAGAAAGCCAAATTAAATGTGAGTTATTTTCTCTGGCTGCTGGAAGGTGATTGATTAACCTGCGAAGTGATTAAAAAAAACAAAGAGGATTGTTCAGATCTGAAAGCACGTCAGCGATTACGTGTAGCCTGATATTCGCTGTGCGGCCGGAGAATATAAATGACGGACTGATGAGAAGCGGTCTACTGTTCGGTTCAGTCCTCGTCAGGGAGTGAGAGCTCATCTAAATGAATCTAAATCCCCTCCTGGTGTAAAACTGTGAATTATTTCAGCTTCAACATGATCGGACTGAGAAGGAAAGGACAGCCACTGTCGGACAGCTCCGTCAGACTCAGGGTTTCTTCAGGTAAACCTGCCAGTGAAGCAGGTTAGGTTCACAGAGTAAGTTACCGCAGTAACAGACCCAGAGTTTAAGTTACCTCTCTTTCTGGAACTGAAAACTCAGAGTTTCTCTCATTTCAGGGTTAACAAACTCAGAGTTTTCACAAAACCTGCTTTCTGGAATACCCCCCTGCTGTGAAGAGTGCACACTGCAGTTAAGAAAAAAACGAGCCACTAGAGGGCAGGTACCCTCTATGACTTCTCTACTTTTGTTTAGTTAGTTTCCAATTAACTGGTGAATCAAGTTATTGTTACATTTATATTGTTAATTAATTATTTAAATTTGACAATAAGGCCTTAGTGTGGTATATTGCTGGATAATGGAAAATACTGGATAATGGAGAATACATCACTCATGACACCATGTAGACCATCTTTTGAAATAAGAATTCAAAAATGTAATGAGTTATCATGGCATAAAATCAATGATCCTAGTCGAAACTAGTCTAAAAATGGCAGAGCCATCTGTGCTAAAACAAAAAAACTAATAAAAAGATCAAGAATCAAATCGAATCGAATCCTGACCATAAAATCGATAAAATCAATAAAATGTGTATTTCAATATGAAGTGGTATTTGTCAAAACAACACTCCAGCACCACCAAGAAAATCTCGGTCAGAAATACCCCTTTGTGAAAACATCACTTATCAGCACTGGGTTTGCTGGATGGTGCTCCCTGCTACATTCTGTGGCTGAAAACAAATGAGAAATGAGAAGTGTTCAGTCCTATAACCTGCATTTTTCTCCAGAACTCTTCTATTTAGGTCATAAGTTTAGGCCGTGTCCAGAGATGAAACTGATATCAATGTTGTGATCTGACTCTGAGTAAGACAAGGATTTTAGTAAATGTTGTACACTTCCTTTACATTTAGGTAATTTATCAGATTTTTGTCCAAAGACACTTACAGTAATTCATACATACATTCATACACTGATGGCGGTGGCCGCCATGCAAGGTGCCATCCAGCACATCAGGAGCAGTTTGGGGTTCAGTATCTTGCTCAAGGACATGCAGACCAGGGAAATCGAACCAGCGACCTTCCGATAACAAGACACTTGCTCTACACCTGAGCCACAGCCTCAGTCTTTATTTATATGCAGACTGATGTTCTTCTTATCTGATCGAGACTAAAGATCCACACTGCTGACTGAGAAAAGCCTGTGACCGTTGATGATACAGACACACAAACATGCCAGCTTGTGTGTGTGTGTGTGTGTGCGCGCGCGCGCATGTGTTTATTAGCTTTGTATCGTGTAATTTCCAGAGGAGCTGATTCCGACTCCTGCAGCATTTTTCAGCTGCTGGTAATTAGTGGATGTTAAGACACAGAGAATTATCTGCTTCAAAGTCATTCACAAGGCTGATAACTGCTGAGCGTATGTGTGTGTGTGAGTGTGTGTGTGTATGTGCATGTGTGTGTGTGTGTGTGTGTGTGTGTGTGCATGCGCTGTCAGTCAGTTGAATTGCCCTGATTAAGCAGCAGATTATCAGGATTTTCTAATTATTAGGGAGTTATTAGGACTGAGCCGAGGATTATCAGACTGAAACACTGAAATGCTTAAAGACTGAAGGAAGTAGACATTGAGATACAGACACATTAATATGCTGAAACAGTGAAACAATTAAACCGTGAAAAAGTGAAACAAAGAATTTATCGTAAAGTCTGTTTGGTGGATTAGCAACACCTGCATTCTACTAGTGCAAGAGGGAGGGATTCAAAATGGCACAGTGAGGGACTGAACAAGGAAAGATTGGGTGGGTTCAGCACAGATGGAGTGAATCAAGATTGGAAGAAAGAGGGACTGAAGGCAGCATAAAGTATGGCCAGAGTGGAGATTCAAACAATTTAATCAGACAGGGATCAAGTGACAAGGGATTTAAATTACTCAATAAAGTATTGAAGTTTAAAGGAAGGGGTTCTTACTGTAAACAGAGAAGTGAAATGGCACAATATATATTCAAAATGACACGAAATTTTTCAAAATGAAAAAAGGTATTAAAAATGGAAAGAACAGAAAATCAAAATGACAAAATGAGGACTTACATACAAGTGAAAAGAATGAGTAAAATGCAAATAATCTAAAGAGATTTAAAATGGGGGAAATGATCAAGGAAGTATCAGAATGGCACAATGTAAGCATTAAATGGAAACAGGATGGGGTTGAAAATGGCAGACTGAGGAGTTCACTATTGCACAGCTAGTGGCTGAATATGAAAATTGAAAGATTGGTGCATAGGTTCAGTACAGATGGAGTAAATCCAAATGGGGAGAAGGAGGGATTCTAAGTATTACAATGGAGGAGTGTCAAATTGCGGATAAAAAACTCCTGGACAGATCACTGCCTCACCTGGAGAAGCCTGGAAGCACTGTAAGGATCATGTTCTTTGATTTCTCAAGTGCTTTTAACACCATACAGCCTGCACTTTTTGGGGACAAGCTGGAGCTCACAGGGGTGGACCAACACCTCACACATCCTCGACTACCTCACCAACCAGCCACAGTATGTGAGGACTTGGGACTGTGTGTCGGACACAGTTGTCTGCAGTTCGGGGGCCCCACAGGGAACAGTCCTGGCCCCTTTCCTGTTCACCCTGTACACTGCATACTTCTCTCCCCCATCACCATCTACAAAACCAAACCAAACAAAATGAGGGCATAAAATGTAATTAAAAATGTAACTTAATTAAACAGATTCAAATGGGGGAAAAGGAAGGATCAAAATGGTGTGATGAAGTAGTTAAACAGAAGTGTGGGTGGGGTTGAAAATGGCACACTGAAGAATAGAAATTGAAAGAAGGAGGAATTCAAATGGAACAATAATGGATTAGAATTCGCACAATTGGAGGAATTCCAACTGTAAATCGGTGTTAAAATGGCACATGGTAGGATTAAAAAAAGAACAGAAACTCAAAATTACTTATGAAAAGAATGCTGGATTCAAAATGTAAGTAAACTGAAAGATTTAAAATGCCATGACGTAGGATTTAAATGCAAACGAAAATGAAATGGCACATTGAGGACTGAAATTGAAAGGAGGAATTCAGAAACAAGAATGGATTAAGAATGGCACAATTAACTGTTCAAAAATGAAAAGAAGGGATTAACAATGGCACAATGAAAATGGAAACATCTCAGTGGACCACTAAAAAAAACAGGGATTTCTCAGCATGCTGGAGGAGACCTTGCCTGTTTGTTCTGTTGATTGTGACATTTTCACCATAGCAGGATTTGTGGGAGTCAGAAAGTTGTGTACAGCTGAAGGGAGAACAGGGAGGGGCAGCAGAAGGAGGAGAACAGGCTAATGTTTGATATCAGTCCTGTGTAGCCATGCCCCCCCCGTTAATGCCGCAGGAAAGGAGGAGGTGTTGAAGGGTTAATGGAGAATCTAATGATCAGGATGGAGGCTTTTCGCATTAATTGGACAGTTTTTTTTTTTGTCCAGAGGCTGATGTTTATTGTCCTGCCGGAGCTGAAAGAAGACGGTTTGTTCTGTAAAGTGTTTTATACAGTGGGTTTTATTAAGACCAGTTTAGACAATTTGAGTTTATTAGTGCAAGGAAGAAGGAGGCAGATCTTAGTTTAGTGGTGTCTGCAGGGAGCGTCACAATTGTATTCACACTATCTCTTAATAGAAAAACATCAACATGGACCTCAGGGCTTATTAATACACACCATGGTAAATATGTGAAGCTAAATAGCAGAGACTGAAAACTTACACCAAGAGACTAAACATAAAGCCCTAACCATCCAGATATAATGAATGAAAAATACACCTAAATACATAGAACAGGTACCACAAAACAGAACACAGCTTCTTTGTAGACATACAGTGATATCCACATTGAAAATCTTTAATATTGTTTCATAAACCTTGAAATAATCAAGTTTGGGATTTCAGAAAGTAGGTGCAAGTGTCAGTGGTCTTTCTTAATTAGGGCCCGAGTGCTATCAGTGCGAGGACCCTTTTGTTTCTGTAAATTAAAAACTTTTCAAAGTTTGCACGTTCATCACAAGTCACGAACATTGATATCTGCTAGGGTCTGGGCCTTTTCAGTGACAAGATGGCTCCACAGCGCCCCCTGGAAGATTTCAAGCTTGAAGCCCCGCCACCTACAAGCACATACATGCACGACATTCGGTATGCATATGTATCATGAGCAGACACACAAAAAACCCCTCTTGGACCCATACCCTCAGTCCAACAGGAAGTCTGCCATTTTGATTCACAGTTGAGATTTTGCCGCCAATTGGCGCCATTTCCCTGCCTCGTAATTTAACGAACTCCTCCTACAGATTTAACACCACAGACTTCACATTCAGTCAGTATCATCCTCAGACCTTGAAGATGAAAAGTTATCAAAATGTTTCGCCTCCGTTATCCCTGCTGGGCGTGGCAGTGCGGTCGATGCTTCGCCACAAAGCAAGTTTTGTAACCCTGGATTCTATGACTATAGGCGTAGCTCTCAAGATACAGAATGCAGACTCTGATCAGCAAAAGTCCTGTCAAAAGAAGTCTGTCTTGCAGTGTCTCAGAGGACGAGTAGCAGTTACTGAACCACTTCTCAGGATAGAAAGAATGCCAAACGCTTGAGTGGTCTAAGAAATACCAGAGTTTCACGTTGTATGACTGATGAAGTTTATTTTTAAGCCTGCGTGGAAAATAACTTCTAAAAGTGCTCTGGATGAAATCATAGTATTTACTGAACTTACATGTCTGCAAATCCATATTAATGACATCAGCGCAAGCTCCATGGGATATGATTGAAAGAAAAAGCTAGTAAGTGGGTTGCCTGATTGCCCATGGGAAAGTAAAAGGCCATGCCAGGCTTGTAAATCGAGCAACTCTTGCCTGTGGCAAGTGGTAAAAAGGAATTAAACACATTTTTCCTAAGTTGATGATGACAGGAGTGAGCTATTCAAATAAAAATGAAACGTGACAATTAACTTAAGGCATTGTTATTTGATAACCGCTAACAAATTGACAGAAACCTGCTCAGGCAGTTAGCTGAGTGATAGAAAAATGGAGCGAATATCATGTTGTTAAAAATGTGTCCTGTGTTCACTAAACTAAACTTTTATCAGCTACAATAATATCTCCCTCTTTGTCTCTCTCTCTCCAGAGTCCCTGTGTTCACCAGCCTCAGGTTTATAATCATCTTCATCTTAATCCAGACAACAAACCAAAAACAGACCACCAGGAGACTGAAGACTCAGTGGGTGATGGCTTCAACCTTCCTGTTGAGGAAACCATTTTCAGGATGACATCATACTGGACACAACTATCAGCATTTGGAAACTAAACTGATTTCCCAAAGCAATGGCAGCAACAATATGAGGAATGACCACAGCAATAATGACAACAACAACAGCAACAGCAACAACTGACGTAACAAACAGCGACAGAAACTGCAACAGGAACAGAACATTGGGAGCAACAGCAGCAATACGTCAACTATCTACCAGCTTAAAGCAACAGCCGAAGCCTTTAAACCTTTCTCAGATTTTTCATCTGTACAAACTTTACAACAAGCGCTTATCTTGTCTCACTTCTCTTTTTAATTTAAAGGGGATGAAATAATAATAAAAAAACAACAACTGAAGAGCAACGCCCTCATCGAAGCCAAAGTCAGGTTGCAAACTGCTGGACAGCTTTTGATAACTCTACTAACTCTTATTGAGCTCTTTGATGGTTTTGGTTGTTTGTGGTGATGGATTGTCGTCGCTTTTTAAAAAGTCTTTATGGGTTTTAATGAAATGATAAGAATTTACATGAATATGAAATAGAACAACTGCTTATTTAAGAAAAATTTTATACCTTGAGAGACCCCGCGTTTACATTTCTTGGACTGGAGTCAATAAATGATTATATTCACAATCATTTGTCAGTGCTTTTTTAAAAAATTTTAATGTGCTTATAGATGACTGTGTTTCTGACTGTGTTGTCAATAAACATTCTACACACAGATGATAGCTCAACCTTTAAGGAATAATACAATGCTAAAGCACTAATTTGCTGTCTTTCTGAGAATGAGATGAGAAGGCCGATATCAGGTTCATGTCTGTTGCTGTTTCAAAAATCACTAACTACCCCCTGTAGTGAACTTTATGATAAGTTTGCTATTTTCTAGCACTGTCTGAATGTATAGTGAGATTTTTTACACTCTATATAGTTGACTCAAACTATCCCACAATGCATTCTGAAAAGTAGTGTACAGCTGATGGTCACCAAGCATTAGCTATGGTTAGAAATGGTGCCTGCACTGTCCTGTGAGACCTGACCAACTACAGCAGAATGGGCTTGAGAATTGAGAGGTTGGCCTTAAAGACACAGGCACTAACACAGAGCGTTCCACCAGCAGGATGACTCTTGAGGTGGGTGCATCAATGTCTCTGCCACTTGTAGGGACAGGGGTACTCTCAAGCACCGGACCCAGCTCAGGAAACAAGTGTGTGTGGCATTTTTTGAGCGAGATGGAGACACTGACATGGTGAAATCACAGATGAACCCAGCACAGCACAGTTTTAACTTTTGGATTGTTGAAACTCCACATTAAACACATTCTACGACAATATTCTTCTGTTTTTTAAGTGCATTCTTGTCATTGTTTGTTGTCTTCTTTGCCTTGTCTGTCTCTCCCTCTCTCTTTTCCTCTTCTGACAAAGCACTTGGTTTTGAAATGACGCATTGAACAGTCACATTTGGCTGAATGCTCCCCAGAGGATGAACCGTTTAGATTTTAATTAGCCCATGATCTTTCCTTTTGTGCCACTTTCAGAACAAACTTTGTTTTCAGCTCCACAGCTGGTAAGACTCTGAGAATATCTTAATCCTCAGTCTGCTGTTTGTTCTGTCAGCTACTTGGCACTAACAGTTCTCAGTCCAGATGTTGGATTTTTGACTGTATGTGTCTGTGTTCACTGTGTGTGGTGCATGTGTGAGTGTAAGTGTAAGTGTAAGTGTGTGTGTGTGTGTGTGTGTTAAAATAAAGACTGAGTGAGACAAACCAGTCTGCCAGCTCTGCCCTCATTTGCATCTGCTAATGGCTGTATGATGCCAGTTTCTGATCACTTCAGCTACACATTTACCCCCCCCCCCCCACACACACACACACACACACTCTCTCTCTCTCTCTCTCTCTCCCTCACTTTCTCTCTCTCGCCCAGGGATTTCTGTTTTCATCCTGTAACAGCAGCTCTGATCGTGCTCTGCATCAGAAAACACCAGCTGAGGCCAAATAGGACACATGAAGCTGTGGCTGGTAATGATGCTTTAGTTTGTCATGATAAGGCTTATAGATTTACACTTTAACTTTAGAGCCATGAACAGTGCGCACCATTGGGGATTAAACTGCTGCTATAACAGCCTCTACTCTACCCGTTTTAGGCTTTCAAACAGATTTTGGAACCTGGCATCAAGGAATTGCTCCCATTCAGACACAAGAACACTCCAGTCAGAGAAACTCAAGGAAATTATAGTCATATCGTCGTATCTGGTTAAAGGCTCTTTGAGGGAGCTCTTAGAATCTGGGCTTCAATGAGGGTATTGCAAAAAGACCAAGAACTTCAATACCCAAGGAGACTGGGGTGGTCAAGAGCCTGTAAGATAAGGGCCTTCCCCAAACTCTATACAGTGTATAGTGGAGTCCAGAAGTCTGAGTCCACTGTAAGAATATTATTATTGGTCAAACTATTAGTATTAATATGGTGTTAATAAAACTGCGTTCAAGCCCGCCTCTACTCCGAAAAACCTGGTCAAACTTGCCCCGTTATTTTGTGGTGCCTGTATATAGTAGATATTACGGTAATGTAGTGCAAGAACAGAATTCAAAATAAAAGCACCGAACACAATTTCACATTTATTCAGTCAGTCTGTTAATTAATTGATGAATTAATGGATAGACCAATTAATTGAGCATTTAAGGAATTCATTCATTGATTATTTACTTAATTAGTTTTATCATCGTAATTCTGATCACATTGAAATCCTTAGAAGATGGAGGCCATGGCATTTCAATTGTGTGAATAATTGGTCCAACTTTAAAATAAACACAATGGGCCTCATTCATGAAACGTGAGCAGAACGAATTTGTGTGTAAACCGTTCCCAGACGGAAATTTACGTGCATCTCCGCATTCATCAATATTTTAGTAGCTCCGATCTTTTTGTAGCTACTAACAAAATCTACACATGCTGCTGACCACACGTAGTGCTTGTGTAAATTTAAGAACGCATATAAATAATGCTTGTCACTATTGGAAATTACAATTTTAATTCATATTGCGCTCTGTTATGTCACAATACGCAGATGCCTATGAAACACGTGATATAAACGTGACAAACGATTAAAAATATAACACATTTAGTTAAATTAGTTGGCAATTGGCAGGATTAAGATTCAGATTAAGCTCATAATTGTGAATTATCTATGTAAATCGACTCAATAGATTACGCGTTCTTTTCTATGGGAGATAGGTGACAGGTCCGTCTATGAGCCGCATCCTGCCTGCAGTTCTTAACGGTATTATTAAACTAATGCCAGAGTATATTCAATTTCCCTATGGCGCACAACGGCAGGTAGAAGTAATGCAGGGATTCAGTGCGATCGCAAACATGCCAGGTGTCATCAGTGCCATAGACTGCACACACGTACGCATCAAGGCTCTATCCGGTGATGCATTTGCTTACATAAACTGGAAAAACCTTCATTCCGTGAATGTGCAACTGATCTGTGACGCAAAGTGTGTGTTGTTAAAGGTTGTGGCACGGTGGCCTGGTGGGATGCATGATGCATTTATCCTGCGTAATTGCGCAGTTAGCATGCGTTTGGAGGATGGAGCTGTGAGAGACGACTGGCTCATTGGTAAGAATTTAGCCTGCATAATTACGTGAGTGTTATATATGGACTTACCCTTCTATATCCATAGGGGATAGGGGTTACTCCACTTCTCCCAAAATGATTTCAATCTCCGCTTCGGAATAATTCTTTTTTTCTTTCTCTTTCTTTCTTTGCGCCATGACTGACAGGTCGACAGGATGCCTCTACACCTCCTTATATGGTGGTCATTGGCAATTCATGGGCGGGGTTTTATGCTAGTAGCTGATTACCGGGAGCGCGCTGTCACTTTACGATGGATTAGCATTCATGATCAAACACACGTGTTTAAGATCAGATCTGAGTTTCCTGTGGCGTTCATGAATCTGGAGTAGGTTTTTAGTAGTGTAGGCTTTTATGTGCAAATCTACGCACAAATTTACTAACATTTCATGAATGAGGCCCAATGTGTTTATTTTTACGTTAGACCAATTAGTCACTCAGTTGAAATGCCATGGCCTCCATCTTCTAAGGATTCAATGTGATCAGAATTACGATGGTAAAATGAATTAAGAAAATAATCAATGAATTAATTCCTTAAATGCTCAATTAATCAATTAATTAAGCAATCAATTAATTCATCAATTAATTAACAGGCTGACTGAATTAATGTGAATTTGCAAATTGTGGTCATAGGTCAGTCTTTTATTTTGAATTCTGTTCTTGCACTACATTACCGTAATATTTACTATATACAGGCACCTGGGGGCTAGTTTGACCAGGGTCTTCGGAGTGGAGGCGGGCTTGACCGCAGTTTTATAAAGGTTACTATCCAGACTACTCTTGACCAGCGAGATGACCTCATAGTCAGTACAATGATCATTTATAAAATGAGGCCCTTTGCGTAGGATTCACATCAAAAGGTGACGTGTGGATGCACATCCTATGTCGCTATCCCCTTAGACATCACAGTCAACTTGAAATATGGCGCAACTTTTGCGAGCTTCATATAATGCCCATAGTTGCCCACAGGGGTGGAAAGAGTACCAAAAAAATCTACTCAAGTAAAAGTACTGTTACCTTGATGAAATTTTACTTAAGTAAAAGTAAAAGTACTGGTGTAAAAATCTACTTAAGTAAAACTAAAAAGTAGCTCATTTAATGTACTCAGAGTAAAAGTTACTTAGTTATTTTTTTTTTGGGGGGGGGGGGGTATAACCTCTCCCCATGCAATTAAAAAGTACAAAAACATACACAAAGCTCAAACTCACTTTTTTTATTAAAGAAAACATAGATCACAGATAGATCCAGATTACAGTTCCTCCTTAATTACTCAATGAACTTGCTATTTAGTTTGAACAGGAGCTGGACCATCAGGTGAGTCAGAAATAATAATCAGAAATAGTATCATTGTTTTCAAGTTGCACTGATGCACATACTCAGGTGTACAGAGGTACACATGTATCAAAAACTGCAAAAATAAATCTAAAATTACAAAATAATCATGACTTGATTCATGCCTGAACTTTCATTCACATCTCATTGTATACGAACAGAAAATCAACAGGAAACTGTCTTTAGCTCATCAAGACATAAAAGCAGAACAAGATTATCCCACATATGAAAATAAATGTTAACAAAACTCAGTTGAAGTGAAAGTTGTCGGCTCTGTGTCTTTTCACTGATAAACCAACAGAAACATCTGGAAAACACTCCAGATGTTTCTCAGTCAAACCTCAAGTCTAAAGATCACATATCTCTGGATGAACCATCTCAAAGTGAAAGTCAATTCTTTCTTTTTCTAGGATTTTTGACTGATTTTTCGAAGCACTTATTACTCCGTTTCTTTCTCCTCCTGTTCTGCTTCAGTTCCTCATTTTAATTACTCAATGAACTTGCTATTTAGTTTGAGCAGGCGCTGGTTTTCAAAGTTAGTAGAGTTCATTCTAGCTCGGTTGAACAGCAGTCCAGCACAGCTGAAGAGGTGCTCACAAGCAGCAGAAGCAGGCAGGCAAGTGTTGAGTTTGAGAGAGATCTTTTTGATGAGAGGAAAAGAGTTCAGTAGGTCCATTTTGTCTGAGACACAGGCAAGGAACCCATCTAGCTCACTTGTGCCTTTTGACTTTTTGGACTTGAGTAATGAGAATAAATCGTCCTCATCTGATGAGTGGCCAACATGCTCCATCTCATCCTCTGTCATGTGCTCAATGTGATGCTTCACATAGGCCAAACCTGTGTTAAGTGACAAATACACACAAAACACAGACATATATCAGACATTTAGGCTTTCATTTATGTGGCAACGTAATTCATCATAATGTTGCCATTACAAAAACCAAAACATTTTCTACACTCATGTAGACAGGCTCATTATTTTGTTGCATGTATGATATTGGACTAAGCCTTCTTAAAGGTGGCAAAACTGTTTTGCTGCTGGCCCTGTGCACAGTAGTACACTGCTTTGCTTCTATGCTATCCTCTTCTCCAAACTGTGTGTGAAGTGACCAGCATCTACAGTAGGTGATATACTGACTATATGTAGTTTATACATCCCCCATCAATAATTTGTAATCCATTTGTAGTGAATGACCGGTGGGCTGGGGAGATTGCATGAGTGATGGTACCGGGATAATTGAGGAGAGTGACTGCACCTGTGTAGGGGAGGGCTTTAGAAGAACAAGAGTATTGAAAGGAGGAGAGTGAGCGGGGGCAGCGGTCTCTGGGGAGCGGAGCTTGATGAGCGTTACGGGGTGAAAGCCCAGCCAAGCAGACGCATCGCACTCAATACCGCGGGGTGGTGGCCATTCACACGCCATTTAGGGCTGCCGGCGGCGAAGATAGACAGCGGGTTCAGGGCGAGGTTCCGGCGTTAGGCAGGGTGAGACAGAGTTAGCGGGGAGAGTTAGGAGTGCCGTTGTCCGCTCTCCAGCTTAGTGACAAGGCTCTCCTGCTGCACGTGGAGACGCCTCACGGCGCTGGACCGGCGGTCGCCCCACAGCAAACACTGACTGAAGCCAGCCGGCGCTCAAGCTCAGACCCTGGGGGAGGGTCTCGGACCCCGGGAAAAGCTAAGTGATTTTAAAATAGATGCATCTATTTTGAGTGTTTGAGTGTGGACGGGCTCTCTACATTTCTTACCTCAGAAACAAGGTTTATTACACTGGTGGCAGCGGTGGGATCTTGTATCTCCCACAATTAAAACTTGGTAGAGTGTAGCCCTTTAGGATGTCGGAGGCAGAAAGTAATCAGTTGCTGCAGGTGCAGAGTGATGGGAACAGTACTGAGGGTGGCCGATCTACTAGTGGCGGGCACCATGTGACCCACCATAGGCATTCAGTTGTTGGCCCGACTCCCCGTCCAGTTTTCATGCCAGATACCTTTACGGGAGTGGGTCGTAAATGGTCTGATTGGTCGGAACAGTTTGATTTGGCGGCTGAGGTGAATCATTGGGATGAGGCACTTAAACTTAAGTTCATGTCTCTTCTACTAGCAGGCCGGGCTAGGGACATGTACAGTGGGTTGTCTAGGGAGGCTAAGAACAACTACGTATTATTGAAATCAGCCATGACATGATGTTTTGAGCCGTGTGATAGCAATGACTGGAGCAGGGCTAGCTTTACGGCCCGTCGCGGCGGCCTAATGAGACTGCTAGGGAGTTTGGGAATGCTTTGAGGAGGTTGGCCACTAGAGCATATCCTACAGCTGATGAGTGCACCCGTGATATGTTGGCGAGGGATCAGTTTATTCTACACCTTGCCACAGGGGATTTTCGGGTCAGCTTGCAGGGTGCTAAGCCCAAAGCACTTGAGGAGGCCATTGAGATTTCCTCTGAAATGGAGTTGCTTAGAAACCTGGAGCAGACTCAGGTGATTCCGGAAGCCAAAGTGATGGGTGTGTCGGTGGCAAAATCTAGCAGTGATGAGCAGATGGGGTTGTTGGTGGGGATGGTTGAGGAGTTGAGACAGGAGGTGCGGTCTCTTCAATCCACAGTTAAAACCATGCAATCATCTTCAAAAAGACCAAATCCTCCTAGGCCCACTGAAAACCCAGATGGGGGCCTCAGGGGTGGTGTGGCACCTAGCTGGGCAACCAATCGTGGGTTCAGAGGAGCAGGAGGGGGCTGTTGGGAATGTGGGTGTAGCAGGCACCTTCGACGTGATTGCCCGTACTTGCAGGGAAACGAGAGGGGGCTGGTACAGAAGGCCAACTGCCTGCCCCCGAGCACACTGTTACAACTGGATCTGGTTTCCAGTGTGGGTTGCCTTGCAGTTTGCAGTGCCCTAAAGGGGTGTAATTCTGGCCCAGGAGTGGCATCAAAAGGGGTAGGCTCCACGACTCAGGCTGTGTCCCATACCTGCGTACAAGACCGATGGCTGTATCTTTAAAAATGTATTAATAAAGATCATTATTTTCTGTACCTCTGTTTCCTCCTCTTTCCACGCGTGCACAGTAGAAATATTCTGTGGACGGGCTCTCTACATTTCTTACCTCAGAAACAAGGTTTATTACACTGGTGGCAGCGGTGGGATCTTGTATCTCCCACAATTAAAACTTGGTAGAGTGTAGCCCTTTAGGATGTCGGAGGCAGAAAGTAATCAGTTGCTGCAGGTGCAGAGTGATGGGAACAGTACTGAGGGTGGCCGATCTACTAGTGGCGGGCACCATGTGACCCACCATAGGCATTCAGTTGTTGGCCCGACACCCCGTCCAGTTTTCATGCCAGATACCTTTACGGGAGTGGGTCGTAAATGGTCTGCTTGGTCGGAACAGTTTGATTTGGCTAGGATTTGACTTTCTCCGCAAGTATGGGGCTGTGTTGGACTTTAGGAGAAAGGAATGTAGAGTAATAGGTAAGCTATTCCCCCTTATAGTGCCAGCAGATATGGAGAAACCACAAGCTGTAACAGTCCCCGTTGATACAGTAGTTCCCCCCTGCAGTGAAGCCATCATTACTGGTAAGGTAGAAAACATTATTGGGTCTGGTAAAGAGGGAATGCAGGAGCCTGCTGAATCAGTGTCTAACCATTGTAATGTCATGGTGGCCCGCGTGGTCTATAAGGTGGAACAGGGCACCCTGCCGGTCCGGGTCATCAATGTAACCAATGATGCTCTCACCTTGAAGGAAGGAGTGAAATTGGGTATGTTACATACTGATATTGAAGTGGGGAGTAGGGCAGAACATCTGGGGGTGGTAGAGACGGGGGGTGTTTCGCACTTTCCCTGGACAGCAGATGTGCTGTTAGAACATCTTGGGTTACATCAGAAAGTTTTGGAGACCCCTGAATTGGCAGCCATCCGGGATTTGCTGTACCAGAATTTATCAGTGTTCAGTTCGGGGGATAATGATTTGGGGAGAACCCACCTTACCATGCACCAGATTGACACAGGGGGAGCAAGGCCAGTGAAGTTACCTCCCCGTCGTGTTCCCCTCCATTTGCAACATGAGGTATTGGAGCATCTAAAGCAGATGCTTGAGAATGACATTGTTCAGCCCTCTCATAGCCCCTGGGCGGCGCCAGTGGTTTTGGTACGCAAGCAAGATGGGAGTCTTCGCTTTTGTGTTGATTATCGTAAAATGAATGATCTGACTCGAAAAGATGCCTACCCCCTGCCACGAATTGATGACGCCCTGGACAGCTTGAGCAATGCTTGTTGGTTCTCCACTCTCGACTTAGCCAGTGGTTACTGGCAGGTTGAGGTGGATCCCAAAGATACTGTAAACCTAAAACTGCATTCATTACACGTCAGGGCCTTTTTGAGTTTAATGTACTGAGTTTTGGTTTATGTAATAGCCCCAGCACCTTTCAGAGATTGATGGATCTGGTGTTGGCAGATCTGCAGTGGACAACCTGTTTAGTGTACTTGGATGACATCATCGTGTTTGGCCAGACTTTTCATGAGCATTTGTCACGTTTGGATGAGGTGTTAACCAAACTACTCCAGGCTAATCTCAAAGTAAAACCATCAAAATGTAATTTGTTTTCTGCCCAGGTGAAATACTTGGGCCACATAATCTCAGCAAGGGGTGTGGAAGCTGACCCTGCAAAGGCAGAGGCAGTGAGACAGTGGCCGGTGCCAAAGAACCAGACAGAAGTAAAGAGTTTTGTTGGGCTGGCCTCCTATTATAGGAGGTTTGTGAAAGGCTTTGCAGAAATTGCACGCCCCCTTCATCAACTTACAGAAAAGGGTAGACAGTTTAAATGGACAGACTGTCAGTCAGCCTTTGAACAGCTTAAACTTAATCTGATGTTAGCCCCTATCCTTGCATATCCTGATCCTCACAAAACTTTTATACTAGACACAGATTCTAGTGACGCAGGCATTGGGGTGGTCTTGTCACAGGAAGAGGAGGGCAGGAGCATGTTATAGCCTATGCTAGTAGGGCTCTGACTAAACAGGAAAGGAAATATGCTACCACCAAAAAGGAGTTGCTGAGCATGGTCACCTTCACAAATCATTTCAAGCACTACTTGTTGGGCAAAGAGTTTGTGCTGAGGACAGACCATAACTCTTTGTGGTGGTTGCATAACTTCCAGGGGCTAGAAGGGCAGCTAGCCAGATGGTTGGAGCAGCTAGCTAGTTTTCAGTACAAGATTGTACATCGTCCGGGGCGAGTACATGCTAACACAGATGCCCTCTCCAGGTTGCCGGCGTTCCTGCCAGCCACCTCGCCTGCATTGACAGAAAGCGAGGTAGCGGAAGGCCCAGTGGCTCAGGCTATATGTGCTGTACAGCATGTAGGTTCTGTGGTGCCCCCAGGCCAAGAGGTGGGAGACGAGGTGGCAGAGGCTCAAAGAGAGGATGCTGAGTTGCAACAAGTCATAGCTCTTAAGGGGAGTGGGAATGAGTATCTACAGCCTCCTAGTGAGTTGCAGAGATTCGCACCAGTCTGGGCTCAGTTGCAGGTACAGGGTGTTAGGTTGGTGAGGCTACCACCTGCAAATTCTGATGCAGCTAAACAGGCGAAGGTTGTTCTCCCCAAATCCCTGGTGCCAAAAGTGTTAGAACAGTTGCACAATTCAGTTACTGCAGGTCACTTGGGGGTACAGAAGTTGCAAGCCAAGGTGAATGACCGATTCTACTGGCAGGGGTGGTTTGCGGATGTCAAGCATTAGTGTTGAGAGCGTGTAGACTGTGGTTCCCAAAAGACATCTGGGCAGCAGTTGTGTGCCCCTCTTCAGCCCACAGTCACCTCAAGGCCGTACGAGCGGGTAGCACTAGACATCTTAGGACCACTGCCTGAAACCCCGGATCGAAATAAGTACATCTTAGTTATTGGGGATTACTTTTCTAAGTGGACAGAGGCTTTTCCCCTCCCCAATCAGGAAGCTCAGACAGTGGCCAAAGTCTTGGTAGAGCGGTGGGTCTGCTGACTTGGGGCCCCCTGCACCATTCACACCGATCAAGGGCGCAATTTTGAGTCAAACTTGTTTAAAGAAGTGTGCCAGCTGCTAAACGTTCATAAGACCCACACGTCGCCTTACCACCCCCAGTCTGATGGGATGGTGGAAAGGTTTAACAGGACATTGTTGTCGATGTTGTCTTTGTTTGTGGAGGAGAACCAGGTCAATTGGGATACAATATTGCCTTATGTGATGTTGGCATATAGAAGTAGTGTGCACTCAAGCACAGGGTTTACGCCCTGTAAGGTTGTGTTTGGGCAGGAGATAGTGCTCCCAGTGGATGTTATGTTGAATCTTGAGGGGGGAGAGAGGTTCTCTGCAGCGACAGAGTACGTGTCCAGGCTGGGTGGCACATTGTCCACAGTGGTGGGTTCTGTAAGGGGACATCAGGCAAGGGCCTCTGGTAGGCAGAAAGAAGCCTTTGATGTTAGGGTCAAGTGGCAGTACTACTCAGAGGGGGAGTTGGTATGGGTTCGCTCGAAGGCTAGGAAAAGGGATGTCTGTCCTAAGTTGCAAAGGAGATTTAGGGGCCCTTATAGGGTCATAGAGAGAATCACAGATGTCTTATATCGTTTAGTGTTAGTTGAGGGAGGGACTGAGGTGATTTTGCATTACAATTGGCTCAAACCTTTTCTCTCCCCTGTACCAGAGGCAAGTAACCCGGAGGTTGAATGGAGGCGGCCTACTGCGCCCCCAGGCACAGGAGTGAGTGGTAGCGCTGGCTGAGTCCGTTGGCGAGCTCCAGGTGTGACTGGGAGGTCTGGAGAGGGAAAGACCCAATGGCCAGCACATCCAGGGCCAGGGAGGGCATCAGCAACCAGCCAGGTGGTGACGGAAGGAGAGAGACAGACAGGAGGACCAACAGGGAGAATCCAGCAACCTGCAGATCCAGGGGTGTAAAGCGTAGAGACTTCCAGCCAGGGTGCCCGGGAAGGAGAGAGACAGAGTAGAGGATCAACATTGCAGGAGAACGCATCGGCGCCCAGCCAGGGTGCCGGGGAAGGAGAGATGCAGGGGGGATGACAGACATTGCAGGAGACGAGGCAAGGACGGCACAGGAGGCCACCTGTGTGGTCCAGGGACTATGAGATGTTTTGACTCGGGGACGAGTCACATTTAACGAAGGGGAGAGTGTAGTGAATGACCGGTGGGCTGGGGAGATTGCGTGAGTGACGGTACCGGGATAATTGAGGAGAGTGGCTGCACCTGTGTAGGGGAGGGCTTTAGAAGAACAAGAGTATTGAAAGGAGGAGAGTGAGCGGGGGCAGCGGTCTCTGGGGAGCGGAGCTTGATGAGCGTTACGGGGTGAAAGACCAGCCGAGCAGACGTATCGCACTCAATACCGGGGGGTGGTGGCCGTTTGCACGCCGTTTAGGGCTGTCGGCGGCGAAGATAGACAGCGGGTTCAGGGCGAGGTTCCGGTGTTATGCAGGGTGAGACAGAGTTAGCGGGGAGAGTTAGGAGTGCCATTGTCCACTCTCCAGCTTAGTGACAAGGCTCTCCTGCTGCACGTGGAGACGCCTCGCGGCGCTGGACCGGCGATCGCCCCACAGCAAACAC
Organism: Lagodon rhomboides; assembly: GCA_039737535.1. Taxonomy (NCBI): domain Eukaryota; kingdom Metazoa; phylum Chordata; class Actinopteri; order Spariformes; family Sparidae; genus Lagodon; species Lagodon rhomboides. Next base: position 26,475,616 of record CM077800.1, read on the forward strand.
TGACTGAAGCCGGCCGGCGCTCAAGCTCAGACCCTGGGGGAGGGTCTCGGACCCCCCGAAGTGATTTTAAAAATTTGAGTGTTTGGTTGTTGTGTGATTTGTGTCAATTGTTATGAGTTTTTAGCATAGAGCAGCTAAGCCACAGTGCGGGGGGGAAGGGCAGCAAGGGCGAAGTGAGATAGATTCCTAGGTGCCACAGCATGTGGGCCCTTATCGCGTCTGTGTAGTGTGAGGTTGGTTGCAGTGCAGTTGAGTGGGTTGTGCCCCGTGGGGTTTCCAGTGTGGGTTGCCTTGCAGTTTGCAGTGCCCTAAGGGGTGTAATTCTGGCCCAGGAGTGGTATCAAAAGGGGTAGGCTCCACGACTCAGGCTGTGTCCCATACCTGCGTACAAGGCCGATGGCTCATCATTATTAATAAGATCATTATTTTCTGTATCTCTGTTTCCTCCTCTTTCCACGTGTGCACAGTAGAAATATTCTGTGGACGGGCTCTCTACATTTCTTACCTCAGAAACAAGGTTTATTACACATTTCAGGAGTAGGGGAGACCGGGGATGGTTGTAACGAGGGGATGGTTGTAACGGCATCACTTTCACCAATAAGGGATGTCATTAGAGTCATGTGATCAATTTCATGTGTTACCACTCCCTCCCTGACCTTGCATGTGGATTTGCATGACTGTGGAAAGAAGTGTGTGGGCTTTAAAGCCAAAAAAGAAAAAATCAGGTCAGAAACTAATCTTTTGTACCAAGTTTATATTTTGGTTAGTACTGACACTGTTGAAGTTTGAATTATGAAACTTATATTGGATTGAAGAGTAGGCTCTAAGCTAAAATATGAGTCATTTCATCAACACTAATTTTAAGCTATCATGCTAGTACAGCTAGCTAAACAATGGCTGACAGGGGTGGGGAGGGTTGTAACACCTTCCAAAAATTTTTTACAACCATCCCCGTAAGGGCATCTCATATATTTTCTCTATCCTACTCCCTCTTTTAAGTATGCCAAGATGCTGGGTGCAGAAAACAAACAGTCATCACTGTGAATCTGATTCTGATTAGACAGATAACACATACAGATAAACACACTCACATCCACGTTTTATCATTTGTGTGCACGGTTGTTGTTTCTTGAAGTGGCAAACATCTTCCTTGAATTATGTTTGTGAATTGGGAGCTGTTTCTGACCTCCCACTGCAGTTTTCTGTTCTCATGAGTAGTCCATTCATATGTATTATTGAATATTTTTTAAAATAATGTTCTTTGAGTCTTAGGATCAATACCACTGAGGATGTTTTTCATTTACCCATCAGTGATAAGTTCTTTTTGGTCTTAGTAAATCACTGGAAGATGTTTGAGTGTTAGCACATGCACAATAAATGTATATGGAGGCATATTTTGTGATGTGGTCTCAGTTTTTAGTTCTTTAATCTTATTGTTACAATTTACCCCGGGTTGTGTTACAACCTACCCCAGTAGTGGGGTAGGTTGTAACAGTGGCACTCCTTGCATTTGACATTAAATAATTATTTCTGTGATATAGTTGGAGGAGTTGGAGGAATTTCTATTTGTAGAGGACAAATATGGGTACTTTGTGTCAAAATTTGGAAGCCCAAACATGAACACTCTGCAAGTTATAGGAGCTGAGACAAAAAGTGTTACAACCATCCCCGGTCTCCCCTAGTCACATTTTCACCTTGAATTTCTCACAGACATTTCTGATGGCACCCTCTCCCTTCTCGTGTATAATTTGTATGATCCTCTCCACAGCCATGTACGTGGAGTTCCACCGTGTTTGATTAAGTCGTATGAACTGGAGGTTGCATTCTTCTTCCACAGTTTCTGCAGCCATGTGTGACCGACCTGTTTTGTTCCACATTCCTTGGCATTTCCCAAAGGCTGCACGTGATAGCCGTTTGTATGTATTAAGGGTGTCACGAAATTAAGTCTCAATCTCGAACTTCAAATTAAAAAATGGAATCGTCGATGCTGCCATGCCCCCATGTCACGTCCGGTCAGCTTGCCAAATGGAAAAAAACACACGTGTTGAAGTGCTGGGAGTCAACCTCCTCTAACTTAGCTACTAGCTAAGCCAGTAGCTATTAGCTACAGCCAGTCAAACGATAGCATGGTGTTACACCATTCCTGTTCGGCTCCCGGACCGTGGTCGGGAAGCACAGGGGAGATGATTTCCTCCAGGGCTGAAGTTTCTGTTTCCCTTCGGAGTGAACCCCCTTTCACATGTCACAAGCTGGTCGGGAAATAATACCAGGGAGCTTTGCTGTATCTTGAGGAGCCGTCGCCTTAATTCACAGCCAAACTGCAGCCTATATTGTACACTTTATTGCTGTCGCTACTACTGCGACTCCTTTTGCTTCTCCTTCCTCTCCCATTCATTTACTGTCTGCACATAGCATGCTCCCTCACTCTCGCTCACCCACTCACACCTTACACACCTTACGCACACACACCTCATGCACCGCCCTATTCCTGAAAGGAGCTACGCCACTCTTACAACAACGGTAACTGCAGATGCAGGAGACCCATCGACAGAACTTGAACCCCCTCACATGATATACAACCACCCACAAATTTGACAATGTAGTGTGGTACACTGCAAACAGAGGTCAGATATTATATTGCATAAAAGTCTAGTCTAAAAATGGCATAGCAACCTATGCTTTAAGAAAATAAATGTAAAAATCGAGAATCGAATCGAACGTGACCTTAGAATCGATAATGTAATCGAATCGAGGATTTGGAGAATCGTGACACCCCTACTGCCAAGGCTTTCTTCTTTTTATCCAGGTCGGTGACAAGTCTCCAAATTTCAATCTCATTTTTCCAACTTTGAATTCCATCAAAATTCCATTTTGAAATGATATCCTAGAGTGGGGGTTACTACTGATGGTTGTGGTCATCTTCGCCAGTGTGAAGCAGGCAGTCTGATCGCTGTAAACATAAAAATGCTGCTGCATAATGGTGCATGATTGACGCACAGACTTTCAGCGTCTGCACACTGCTGGAAGACTATGTGAATGATAGAATTAACAGCATGTGCTTTTTAATCTTTGCCTCATCAACAAACACCTTGTTTTCTGTTCAAGAAAAAGAGATTTTCTTCATTCTCCTCTCGGTTGTGGCCATGATTCACTGTAAAGAATCATCAATCAGCAGGCTCATTTCCATGCATTAACATTCATACGGTGCTTTGCATTGACCATTTATATTTGAATGTGGGTGTGGAGAGGGTGGGATATGAGGCTGATCCATGTGCACACATTTCTAAGTTGATTTATAAAAGGAAATTGCACATGCCAGGTTTTATAAGTCAGAATATTTACATAGTACATTTCGTCATTTGTATGTACGCAAAAAATTTGTGTGGATTTGCTGCAGAGTTTAGTAAGTGAGATCCCTGGTCATTTTTCTGTCTATCATCTTTTCTGTCATTAAGACTCTTTATTTTGCCATTTTATAATCTGTCCAATGTGACTTTATTGTAAACTAATTACTTTGCTGTGTTGAAGCAGAACCGATGTCCCTTTGTGCTTCATTGCGCAACCCTTTTCTACGAGCTTAGAGGAAAACAGGTCGGTTTGAGCTCCACTTCCAACGTTACTTTATGCTGCTTACAAGATTCCTTATTGAAAGGTAAGTCAGCTCAGTTTATATTTACTATTAAGATTGTCATACCCTGTCTATATATCTGCCTTTCTGTATTTGATACAGTAAGCTCAACTATTCACTCTAGTGCTCTCGTAAGAATGTTGTAGGCAAAAAACTCAACAACAAATGTGCACCTTTAAAGTGGACTGTCTAGTGCACTGTCAAAATAGATTAGATTGACCAACTACACAAAAGTAAATAAAACAGACATAACAAAGGGCTAAATACTATAGACAACAGTAGTGGCTCAACAAAAATAAAGTCCAAATATATACATTTCTTAAAGGGATAGTTCGGGTTTTTTGAAGTGGGGTCATATAAAGTACATACAGTGGGGAGAACAAGTATTTGATACACTCCCGATTTTGCAGGTTTTCCCACTTACAAAGCATGGAGGAGTCTGTAATTTTTATCATAGGTACACTTCAACTGTGAGAGGCGGAATCTAAAACAAAAATCCAGAAAATCACATTGTATGATTTTTAAATAATTAATTTGCATTTTATTGCATGACATAAATATTTGATCACCTACCAACCAGTAAGAATTCCGGCTCTCACAGACCTGTATTAATTGCACCTGTTTGAACTCGTTACCTGTATAAAAGACACCTGTCTACACACTCAATCAAACAGACTCCAACCTCTCCACAATGGCTAAGACCAGAGAGCTGTGTAAGGACATCAGGGACAAAATTGTAGACCTGCACAAGGCTGGGATGGGCTACAGGACAATAGGCAATAGGCAATATGCAAGATCTCACCTCATGGGGCATCAATGATCACGAGGAAGGTGAGGGATCAGCCCAGAACTACATGGCAGGACCTGGTCAATGACCTGAAGAGAGCTGGGACCACAGTCTCAAAGAAAACCGTAACACACTACACCGTCATGGATTAAAATCCTGTAGCGCACGCAAGGTCCCCCTGCTCAAGCCACCGCATGTCCAGGCCCGTCTGAAGTTTGCCAATGACCATCTGGATGATCCAGAGGAGGAATGGGAGAAGGTCATGTGGTCTGATGAGACAAAGATAGAGCTTTTTGGTCTAAACTCCACTCGCCGTGTTTGGAGGAAGAAGAAGGATGAGTACAACCCCAAGAACACCATCCCAACCGTGAAGCATGGAGGAGGAAACATCATTCTTTGGGGATGCTTTTCTGCAAAGGGGACAGGAAGACTGCACCGTATTGAGGGGAGGATGGGTGAGGCCATGTATCCCGAGATCTTGGCCAACAACCTCCTTCCCTCAGTAAGAGCATTGAAGATGGGTCGTGGCTGGGTCTTCCAGCATGACAACGACCCGAAACACACAGCCAGGGCAACTAAGGAGTGGCTCCGTAAAAAGCATCTCAAGGTCCTGGAGTGGCCTAGCCAGTCTCCAGACCTGAACCCAAGAGAAAATCTTTGGAGGGAGCTGAAAGTCCGTATTGCCCAGCGACAGCCCCGAAACCTGAAGGATCTGGAGAAGATCTGTATGGAGGAGCGGGCGAAAATCCCTGCTGCAGTGTATGCAAACCTGGTCAAGAACTACAGGAAACGTCTGATCTCTGTAATTGCAAACAATTGCAACAAAGGTTTCTGTACCAAATATTAAGTTCTGTTTTTCTGATGTACCAAATACTTATGTCATGCAATAAAATGCAAATGAATTACTTAAAAATCATACAATGTGATTTTCTGGATTTTTGTTTTAGACTCCGTCACTCACAGTTGAAGAGTACCTATGATAAAAATTACAGACTTCTACATGCTTTGTAAGTGGGAAAACCTGCAAAATCGGCAGTGTATCAAATACTTGTTCTCCCCACTGTATATATAGTCGGTCTGTTCCCTACCGTAGTTGCCGATCAGCGCAGCCTCTGTTTGGAGAAGTAGAGAGCCGAACTACGGTTGAGAAAATGTAGTGCCAAAAGAACGGGCAGTCTGATAGCGTTGTAAAGCGGTGTGAATTTTCTCTATAGAACATACACTTGACTGACACAGATTTTTTTAGGTGGGCCTTGTTTTAGGTGGTTAAAATTCGCTTTTCATCTGGACTCCGTTCACTGCAGTACAGAGCTGAGCGTCTGGGCTGGAGCGGCTCTCTGCTTCTCCAAACTGAGGCTGTGCTGATCGGCAACTACGGTAGGGAACAGACCGACTATAGATATGTACTTTATATGACCCCACTTCTAAAACCCGAAATATCCCTTTAAGCCACAAAATTATTCAGTTACCTCAGTAACTTTTGCAAAATGTATTACATCTGTGGAAGTACTGTGCATTTATGAACAAAATAATGCAAATTATACCATGCTAAAAGAGTCCAAAACAGAGTTCTTCAGAAAATAATAAATTCACTTTCTCTCCAGTGTGTCGCCTGCACGCAAAGAAACACACACCTGAAACTCAACAATCACCCACAAGTGTAGTGTCTCTATTTATGCTGCCCCGCAGTCTTTCCCTAACCTGACTCTCGCCAGATGAATTTCGTTCCGCCTAGCTCCACTCATCCATCTGGGATCGCTCCATTGGAGATGTGATTCAGAAGGCTGGGCCTTATCAAAAATGCTTGCATATGACTGGATAAACTACTTGTCTGTCATCTTTATTGACATGCTACTTCAACCACTCACATCGAAACCAACCTGTGACGTTGATGAGAGCGACATTCTTTTAACGAAAAAATACTAGGTAGATTGGACAACACGGATGAAATAGCAGCATCAATGTTGACGCTTGCTTCCTCGATGTGAGCCGCCATTGTTGTCTGAATCAAAACAGTCGCTTCTCCGCTACGTCACATCTATGAAACTCCCGCCTGGCGGTCCTGATTGGCTCTACCATGAAATCTGGTGCCAAAATCCCTTCCAACGGGAGCGATGCCAGATGTATGTGAGTGGAGCTAGGCGGAACGAAATGCATCTAGCGAGAGTCAGGTTAGTCTTTCCCTCTGCGTGGTGGAAAGATAACAAATACAACAATGTATGTTCCTACAGAAATCAGCAAAAATACAAAACCATCACTCATTAACCTTGCTCAGCAAACTTAGACATCACCTTATCTGCTGACGCTTTTGACTATTTTTGTATTTCCCTAATGTTTACCGGGATATTTTCTTCTACATAGACAAAGCTAAACACCTCTGTGGGCCACCATTTTCGCAGTTGTTATTTCTGCATGATGTCACTTTTGCGTGTCTACAGTTTCATGTCTGTGCTCTCGGTCTATCCCTGCACTGCTCTTAAAGTGACTGTCACCTCGGCAAGAAAAAGCAACTTTTACCGTAATAATGCCTGAAGCTTATCATATTATGAACTTAAAAAACCCTATTAACGGACTGTAGTTCACCTGGCTACATTTTCCCCTGCTGCAAGTCAGCATCCTGAGTGACTTCTTATTCATCTATCAATCCTTCAAGGTTTAAGGACCATCCCTGCTATTATCTGAGAGAATACATCTGGACTAAGGGTCACAGCAGAGGTTCAAATGATCAGGCTCCAGAGTCGCCGTCTGCTAAGCCTGTGGGTACCTGATTTCCTCCCCAAGACAAAATCTGGATCCACAACCTCAGTCTCTGACTCCAGACCCAAGGTAACTTCACTAATGGGAGAGGCTGCACGGGGAGGTCAGCTCATGGCCAGAGCTTGTACTATGTACCATTTTTGTCAACTGTCCCTCCCCCTGTTGGTTAGTATGGTGTGATTATTATACGCATACATAAGTTAGGGTTAGGAATTTGAAGTTAGCCAACCAGCGTTAGGATGTTAGCTCGTTAGCTAGTCAGTGCTAGATTGGCCTGTTCAACTGACCTACTAACAGGTAGACTGATTTGAGGGGATGTTTGTAAGCATTTCTGCAAGTATATTCCTTTATTTCAGTTTTCACTGTCTGTTGACCATAAAGAGCAATAATAAAGTTCATGTAGGAGAACTGCTTGCACGTACTGTCGATAGCAGAGTTAGCTATCTTTTTTGTAAGACATTTTTTTAAGAGTTTTTTGGGGGTGGGGGAAATGAGTAAATTTTATCTGGTTCTCACTTCTTCAAAGAGTGTGAAGGATTAGACTTAAAAGTTTGCACCTCAATGTAAGAAATTGTGTGTGTGTGTGTGTGTGTGTGTGTGTGTGTGTGTTATATAAATCAAACATGATTTCAATTCCACTTTGATGAGTTTATTGTTAATCAGGTATTGTTGTCATCATATTGAGTGGCATCAACACTCTACACAAAGTTAGAAAAGAACAGGAGCTACCTGACACTGCTGGTTCCATTCTGAGACATTTTATCATACAGAGCTGTAAGCACACTCATAATGGAGTTCCTGAACTCCATTTACTACACTAAGTTTCTCCATTCTCTCCTTGCACTGTTTTTCAGACTATTCTTCATCAAAACGCCCTCCTTGTGCTCCTCTCGCTCTGTTTCATCTCAAACCTGAAACACAGGCAGAGAATGCAATTAATCAACTGCCCGAGCGAAGGCAGTCGGATCAATTAAGCTGCACAAAGAGCGGAGAGATGAGAATGGATCTGTCTGAGTCAGAGAGAAAGAGCCTGAGAAGATGTTGAAAAACAGTGTAAACAATGATGGAGCCGGTGTGCAGGCATAGATTACTGTAGTAATGCAGAGGCCCATGGGCACAAAATCTTGGAGCCTCCCTCCCCCGGCTCACACACACACACACACACACACACACACACACACACACACACACACACACACACACACACACAATTCAATAGAGTAACAATCTTTTTTTGCGTACGTAGGTTACTGTCTGTTGGAAATACCTGTAACCTATACAGGAATTACACTGTTTTGTGTGCTGCAGCCGGCAGCCACAAAACAGGCTCCAATTTAATACTTCTGGACAATTGAGCACCATCAAATTAGTTTTATACCGTATAACCTACTTGTTTTGCCACTGACAGGTTCAGATTGTTAGTTGAAGATTTTGTATAGAATAACTGAAAGAAAAAGTGTCAGAAAAGTCGAGATCCATTTACTCCTGTCAGAAAGAGATACCAGCATGTTCACACACACACACACACACACGGGGACAGTAGCAAAAAAGTTGAGACTCATACGCTCCTGCCAGACACAAATACAAGAAATGGACAATATACATAGTCCTGAAATGATTCTGAAATGTATCAAAGCTCTGCCTGCTGCATTGTGTTTTCCATAATTACGGTAAAAGAATGTTTAACAGAGATTGTTACACTCAAGGCTCTGTCTGTCACTCTGTCTCTGATAGAATTAAGTATTAACTTTGCAAAGTAAAAGGATATGTAACCATGACTGAACGAAATGTAATGAAAGGAATGTTAATTCATTATATTGAGGTTGTGTTAAAGGAGAGAGTCAAGAGGAAGTGGCAGCACTGTGTGGGAGAAAAAGGGGAAGTGTGTGCTCAGGCCTTAAAATGATCACAATAAGAATTAAATATTGAACTCTGCTATAAGTGTAGTAAAAAAAGATGTGTAATGTGTAACCATGATTGAAATCAATATATTGAAGTTTAGAAATCTAATGAAAATCAGTAAAGAAACGGTGTTCATGAGAAGAAGAAGAGGTCATGAGAAGGTGTTAAAGAACTGATCAAGTTGATATGAGGACAAGAGGAAAAGGCCACGCCTCGGCCGCAGGAGTGTGGTGAAATCCAGACCATCGCCCGAAGTCAGAGAGTATATAAACCAGAAGCACGGACTAAAGTGCGTTCTTCCACTCACTCTAGAGGGAGGATAGCAGAGTGGAGGAGGCTTCCTCAGTAGACATTAGAGAAAATTGGTCTGTAGATTGTAGTGAGGAAAGAACAGTAGAGGAGAGAGCAGAGGGAGAGAGGGATTTCAGATTGCGGCGGGTGGTGACCGTGTGAGGTCTGGGGGCGAGGGAGGTGGTGAATTTTAAGGGGAGAGAGAAAGTGACAGCGTGGTGGTCAGACACAGTGGCCCTCATTTATTAATCTAACGTAGAAACCAGCGCAGATCTGAGCACAGAAATCATCTTACGACAGGGTTCACGTGTGATTCATGAAACATTCGTATCTCGCTGATCACAGCGTAAGAATGATTGGGTGTTGATAAATGTGGCGGCTGAAAACAAGCGTCATTTAAATATCATGCTCTTAAATATTCTCAGTTTAGAAGCCCCGCCCCTAGAGTTTACAAGATGCGTTATACGTCCAAGAAGAAGAACTCCTCCGACCTTGAAATTGAGACCATAACATTACACGTACAATTAAACAAATTAGTTTTATTTGGTAGACTGAAAAGTGGCTTCAAGGGAAGTCGGTAGAATGCTGTATGGAAAGAAATCACTGCTGCGGTCAACAGCGTTGCCATTGTCAATCGAACTCCAGATGACATTTGAATATTTAATTTATACTGTTGGGCATCAATAGTAGGGCAGGTGTGGTTATTAGTAATTAATAATTACTGATAATAATTATTAAAATTAAATAAATATGATTTAATGTAAATTATAATTAAATCATTAAAACGGGGCACCACCCTGAAATCAGGGACCAATAACCAGACCAAAATAGTCTCATAATAGAAGGGTTCACTTTAAATGTAGATATTTGTAAAATATTTACAATTAAAGGAACAGTGAAGGAAGTGAATCCGAGCACTGACCGTCACAACCAGAAAAGATCACAATATTATGCACAAAATAATCACAGAAAACTGCTATGTACAATATAATAGAATTTATTCACATAAGCACCTTGATCAAATCGATAATACTTTCTATGAACAAAAATCTATCACTAGACTAAAGCAGCTAACTATGAAACTAAACAAACAAACTCAAGCGCAAACCAACAAGCATGTAGTGTGCGTGTGTGTGTGTGTGTGTGTGTAACAAAGAAAGAGAGCCGAAATGGCGGCCGTAGTCAAAGACACAAGATGGCGAAGAGCCAAAATGGCGGTTACGATCTCTTGGAAGGTAACGTCACGGAGTGTTCCGTGAAAGGACTACTAAAATGGCCGACTATGACTTGGGAAGCCATGGTCTAAAGATAACACTGGCCAGCGTGACTTGGAGAAGTCACGCGCGGGATTTGAACAACGGCGATGGTTACAACACCGCTGCCTTCGTGTGTACTTTTGGATACACACCTACACACACAAGATCATGTTTGAAAAGGTAGCAGTGCTACCACGAGGTTGTATAAAATGAAAAGGGGGTTCCCACAAGGCACACGTATCAAATGTTATAGTTAGGTTATTAACCATAAGTCTCAAAGGAGTCACTTATAAGATTTACACGTGTGTCTGCGTAACCTCTAATGTGTGTGTAGTGTACGTGTGGGTTAGTTAAGGGAGAGAAAGAGAGAGACGAAGACAAAGGGGGCTAACGCCCTTAGCGGCGGCTAAGATAACACGTGGTAACGTTACTCCACAACGTGGAGACTCAGATCGGCTCTTGATGAGCTGAAATGAAAACAAGCAAGCAACATGTTTACGAAGTAAAACAAACAGCAAAAGAAAAGGGGACTGGGCGGTCCACAAGCTCAAACATTGTAGTTTACAAGCATACAATACACATACAATGCAACTCCTAGCATCTGCCCAGACACTAATTAAAATAAGCCTCACTCATAGTTGCGTTCTCCATAATCCAGCTCGCTCCCTCGGCGTGGATTATTGGTGGATGCAGCGTCCTGCGTGGGCTGTTAAAAACAGCGTGGTCGACACGGGCATGGAGAAAAACGTTTTGTGTGGAAAAATCCTCCTTCTGCAGGTGGTGAAAGCAGCTGGTTGTACAGCTAACCATCCTGGATCCGGAGCGTGTTTGGTAACGCACGGCAGTCTGACTCGTCTGGCGAGGTGAAGCACTGCGGCCTTCGTGGTTAAAATCCAAACACATGGTTGCTCCCTTTGAGTAACGGTTGCGCTGACGAAAGCCGTAGCTTACAGCAACCACGTAACTCTGGAACTAAGCGTAGAGAAATGGGGACAAAGTGTTTTTATTCTTCTCCGTTCATCCGGTCATCGCGGATGTGACGATGCATTCAGGTGCAGTCAGACAATGGGAGATGGGAGTTGCCAAACCTGTGGAGGGCTGTGTTAAGCAGGCGCCACCTACTGGACATTAGGGTCGATGCACTTTACTTTGTTAGTGCAGTTGAGGCTGCTCTGATATCAGGCCCATGTGAGGGTCCCAACATCCCCCCTTTGGTCCGAAAACTGAGGTCCTGTCCGCAGTATTTGGAGCAACTAAGGGCCGAACACTCCATGTAGGTGGCAACCTGGGGGTTACACAGTCCATATCCTCTGGACAGGGAAGGTGTTCAAACAGTCCATGTGTGTTCCTAAAAACACGGGGCAGGTTGAATAATCCACATGTCCTTGAGGAAAAGGAAGGGTTGAAGTTCATACAGTTCAACAGTTCATGATCAGAGGCTTTTGTGTCTGGGCACTAGTACGTTCACACTGAGGCACATCTGGGCAGATGATTTCTAACTATGTCTAGTTACAAACATCGTACAGTCATCATCAACCATTCACGTTTGTTCATTCCTTTGCTGTTTTTTTTAAAATACCACCAAAACAAAAACATCAAAATAAAATGGAAAGAACCAAAGAGAGAGGGAAAGGAGGGTGGTTAGAAGATGTTAGGAGGCTTCTCATCCGAGAGGATTAGAGCTAGCCAGTGATATGGTTGTGGACTGTGTGCAAAATGTGTGCAAAGTTGTACTGCGAAGTGCAACATGTGCTGATTAAACACAATCACAAAAAAAAAAAACAAAAGCCAAACTAACACCTAACAGACTCGTTAGTCTGTGTCCCTTCTACCTGTCTGATAAAGGTTAATTCTGAGGATTTCAGAATCTGTTATTGCGCTGCCAAGACCTGATGTCAGATGTTTCTGAAGATTGCAGAAGAGTGGTAGTAGCAGATCTAAGGATTGCTCCATGAAGCAAAGGGGACCAAGTTGAATCCTATTGTTCAGGTTGTTAACCTAGAAGCTAGTATTCTGGAAGGGGGTCCTACAGAAGATCTCTAAGCTACATACACTTGAGCTACATCTTCTCTCAACTGATGACTCGGTCTTTAAAGCATGCAAAACAAGAATATCATTGTAGGGAGGAGAAAAGGGTGTTAGAGCATGCCGCTGTAGTGAGCTGGCATGCGGCTATCCTCATTTTGTACAGGCTGTTGCCAATGAGGAGGCCAGCTTGTGCTGACAAGCTGGGTTGACCGTTGTGGTCCAGAAAACTGTAGATCACATCCACAGTTAAGAAGTAGGCTGAACGAGTGTTCAGCTCAAGAAAAGAGCACGAGAAAGACCTGGTGTGGTCAACGAGTTCTGCCTGCCAGCCGGTGGTGGCTGTGTGCTCACAGGCAGCACAGAAAGGTCAGAGCTGGAATCAGTCTCTGAAAGAAACAGGGGCCTTGGTGGGAGTCTTCTGGACTCCTGGGCCAGGTGACTGGTCCGTCTGGGACTAGCAGACTGACGTCAAGAATAAGGTGCTAATGCACCCCCCTACCACTGCTGAGGTGTGTGTGTGGCAGGTGCTGATTTCAAGGAAGAAAGCGGTCAAAAGAGTAAGAAGACAGTGGAACTAAGAGAGGGGGGCGTCTCCTTCTCAGAGGAGAGCATTTTGGCAGTCTTTGTCTTTCCTAGCTCGGGGTTGTTTTGAGTCATCTAATGCTTCAATCACCAAACTCCAGCATCATCCACAAGCTCTCTGGCTAGGCCGACGTGTATCTCCGATACTAACTGTGCATATTTTCGGATTTCCTGCATGTTGAGGTTTCTCGGTTTGCAGTGCACGATAACGCTTTAGCGTACGGTTTCATGGAGGTTGTGTGGGAACTACGACTTGAATGCGGGTTCCTCCTCCAGCCCTGGTGCATTATATTCCTGCAAATATGCGGCCCTCAGGCGCCTATAGTATTCTTTGGGAGATTCATGCTTCTTTTGCATGATGGCTAAGGCAGAAAGGGTGGCAGAGGAGAGTCTGTGTTTACTGAGAACTCATCCCACAGAGCATGACAAAGTGCGTAATAATGGTCTCGGGTTCCTGGTGGGAGTGTCTCCACGAAGACATGGATGCCCCTGGTTGTCTTCTTCCAGACCAGCTTAAGCTTCTCACGCATTGAGGCGTGGGTGAGATCTAAGGGACACGCTTGAGCTCCCGGAGATAGTCAACAATGTTTGACTTGGGGCTGTCTGGGTCAAAGCGTTCTATATCTCTGGCGAGGGACTCGATCTGATAAAGGTGCTGGCCATGTTTCCAGGTTAGACCTGTGTCATCTGAACTGCTAGAGTCCCTCATATCGCTAAAGCGATCAAAACGGTGGTCCCCCCTTTCGCGGTGGGGACGAAGTCCGTTCAAGAGTTCAACTGTCATTTGAAACTGATCTTCCCATGTGTGGGAGGTCTCATCTTTTTCAGCCTGGACGTCGCGTCGCAGGCGGTACTTATCTTTTCCGGCCTGGACATCGCGTCGCAGGCGGTACTTGTCCCACTGCACAGCGTGGTAGCTGTTCTGCAGCTGGGCAAGCCGTTTTTGCTAGCTGCGGCTTACAGCTTAGCTTTGCGCTGGGTTAGCAGCGCTAATTGACCAAGCACCTCGGGTAGGGTGCGTTGCAGCTTTCCAGCTGGGTCACTGACATAGCTTAATAGAGTGGCCTCTCTCCTTGATGGAGAGGCAAAGGAGACCAGCGATCGCATCCTGCAGGGCTGCGTCGTCTGACTCAGAAGGAGCTCTGGCTCCTGTCACGCTGGGGTCTTGTCTACTCATTTTACTGAAGTAGCAGAGACTGCCAGTGGGTTCAATAATGTATGTGAGTGGCTGTTATGTTGCTAATGCACAGGTGAGAGGCTTTACCTGTGACTTACAATCCTACTTGTAAGTAGGTGCTATGCTAATTACTCTCATGCAACCTATCCTGTTAGGATGTTAATGAGGCGATTCAGCCACCTCTGGACAAGTAATAGCTATTTGTGTTAGTGACCGCAAAATCTAAATAGCATTCAAGCTATTCAGAACAAACAAAACTAACCAATAGTACACTACAACAATCTACAAAACACAATTGAAGATTTGGCAAGTTGTGAGTGCTGAATCTCCAGACAAAAATTTAAAAATTCCCCCCCCCCAATTATTTTTTAATTTTTTTTTTTTTTTTTTTCATAATTAATATTTCTGGATTATTGTGCATAAATATTGCAATAAATCTGGTTTAAGATGGCCTCACAGGGGGCACCATTTTGTTGGGCATCAATAGTAGGGCAGGTGTGGTTATTAGTAATTAATAATTACTGATAATAATTATTAAAATTAAATAAATATGATTTAATGTAAATTATAATTAAATCATTAAAACGGGGCACCACCCTGAAATCAGGGATCAATAACCAGACCAAAATAGTCTCATAATAGAAGGGTTCACTTTAAATGTAGATATTTGTAAAATATTTACAATTAAAGGAACAGTGAAGGAAGTGAATCCGAACACTGACCATCACAACCAGAAAAGATCACAATATTATGCACAAAATAATCACAGAAAACTGCTATGTACAATATAATAGAATTTATTCACATAAGCACCTTGATCAAATCGATAATACTTTTTATGAACAAAAATCTATCACTAGACCAAAGCAGCTAACTATGAAACTAAACAAACAAACTCAAGCGCAAACCAACAAGCATGTAGTGTGTGTGTGTGTGTAACAAAGAAAGAGAGCCGAAATGGCGGCCGTAGTCAAAGACACAAGATGGCGAAGAGCCAAAATGGCGGTTACGATCTCTTGGAAGGTAACGTCACGGAGTGTTCCGTGAAAGGACTACTAAAATGGCCGACTATGACTTGGGAAGCCATGGTCTAAAGATAACACTGGCCAGCGTGACTTGGAGAAGTCACGCGCGGGATTTGAACAACGGCGATGGTTACAACACCGCTGCCTTCGTGTGTACTTTTGGATACACACCTACACACACACAAGATCATGTTTGAAAAGGTAGCAGTGCAACCACGAGGTTATATAAAATGAAAAGGGGGTTCCCACAAGGTACACGTATCAAATGTTATAGTTAGGTTATTAACCATAAGTCTCAAAGGAGTCACTTATAAGATTTACACGTGTGTCTGCGTAACCTCTAATGTGTGTGTAGTGTACGTGTGGGTTAGTTAAGGGAGAGAAAGAGAGAGACGAAGACAAAGGGGGCTAACGCCCTTAGCGGCGGCTAAGATAACACGTGGTAACGTTACTCCACAACGTGGAGACTCAGATCGGCTCTTGATGAGCTGAAATGAAAACAAGCAAGCAACATGTTTACGAAGTAAAACAAACAGCAAAAGAAAAGGGGACTGGGCGGTCCACAAGCTCAAACATTGTAGCTTACAAGCATACAATACACATACAATGCAACTCCTAGCATCTGCCCAGACACTAATTAAAATAAGCCTCACTCATAGTTGCGTTCTCCATAATCCAGCTCGCTCCCTCGGCGTGGATTATTGGTGGATGCAGCGTCCTGTGTGGGCTGTTAAAAACAGCGTGGTCGACACGGGCATGGAGAAAAACGGACGTTTTTTGTGGAAAAATCCTCCTTCTGCAGGTGGTGAAAGCAGCTGGTTGTACAGCTAACCATCCTGGATCCGGAGCGTGTTTGGTAACGCATGGCAGTCTGACTCGTCTGGCGAGGTGAAGCACTGCAGCCTTCGGTGGTTAAAATCCAAACACATGGTTGCTCCCTTTGAGTAACGGTTGCGCTGACGAAAGCCGTAGCTTCCCGCAACTCTGGTTGCTTACAGCAACCACGTAACTCTGGAACTAAGCGTAGAGAAATGGGGACAAAGTGTTTTTATTCTTCTCCGTTCATCCGGTCATTGCGGATGTGACGATGCATTCAGGTGCAGTCAGACAATGGGAGATGGGAGTTGCCAAACCTGTGGAGGGCTGTGTTAAGCAGGCGCCACCTACTGGACATTAGGGTCGATGCACTTTACTTTGTTAGTGCAGTTGAGGCTGCTCTGATATCAGGCCCATGTGAGGGTCCCAACATACATTCACAATATGTATATTCATATATATGTATATGTGTATAAATATAATCGATTATATCGCAATTTATATTTAGGTCAAGAAAAAATGGGCAGACCTCAAACCCGCCACCAAAAAGCGTGTTGCAGCCCTCAGGCGCAGTACCACACTGACTGGAGGAGGCCAGCTGGACCCCAGCCTTGCATTGACCCAGACAGAGGAGCGGGTGGGCGCGCTGATCGGGTCTGCTTCAATTTCAGGCATAAGTGGCGGAGGAAACACAGACGCACCACCTGAGTCTGAGCCGGATAATGGTAAATATTTAATAGCGTACTAATATTTTTTGTACAGGGTTCGGGTGCTGGAAATCCCTGAATGCTTGAAGCATTTTGGCTGTTTAGTCTATATTTAAATTAACTACGGTTGCAATCAGAGTTTATTTCTTTATTTAAATGATGTTTCAGATCATTCGGAGCCAGACACGAGTGGCGTTGAACAGGCTTCAGCTGAAGAAACTGGTCTGGAGCCAGTCCCACAGAGTCAGTCAAATGCGAGCTGTACGTGCGGACGCGTGACCTCCGCCAGCCGTGTAGGCACACCACCACGACCCTGGATTCTGACAGCAGAGGTCTTGGAAAAACAAACCGAAATGTGTCGGTCAATGGCGGAGATAAATCGCTCACTTATAGCAATAAACGACACTTGAACGAAAAAACTGAAACGTGTATCACATGAATAAAATGTTTGACTAAACGTTGTGCATTGTCTGTTTCCCTGTATTGAATAGTTGCCAAACATAAGTATTTAACTACATTTTAGAAGCGATGAATGAGGTCCTGTCTCCTTCATGTAGCCTCTAGTTGGGGCTCTGCTGGCCACGGCTCTCTGGGCAGAGGTTCATCTGGCAGCACCGGGACATCAAATGGCTCCCTGTTTTGCGCAATATTGTGCAGAACCCCACAGGCTAAAATGATGTTGCAAACTTTCTCTGGTGTGTACAATCGGGTTCCGCCCGCGGATCCTAGACAGAGCCATCTGCCCTTAAGCAACTCGATGCAGCGCTCCACCGTGGCCCGTGTGCGTAATTGCGCATGGTTGAATCTGTGCTCCTGCTCTGTTGCAGGGTTTGCCAATGGAGTTACCAGGTATTCCTTGAGGGGATAACCTTTGTCACCTAGCACATTAATCATTGCATGTATTGCTTGTAATTATGTCACCTGCCTCAAAATCTTTCTCAAAATGAAAGATAAATTAATATTACAGCAATAAACTGTTAACCCCGTTAATTGCAAACTATTTGAAACTAGTAGGCTACCTTTAATGTCAGGGATATATGTATATATGGAACAACAATTCTCGGACACTGCCAGATTTACGATGCTGCACCGCAAATCAACACTGACTTGAAAACTTGCATACACGAGCTGAGACTTGACGTGAAATTTGATCGTAGCTTCCACTCACGTCCAAATTGATAAATGCCGAGCTTTGCGTGGAAATGACCGTACGCCCAGTTTTCTGTCGTACGTTCGTTTGATAAATGAGGGCCAGTGAGTGGGGTAACGGAGAGTGCCGAGGTACTACAAGACCTTGTGAAGACAAGGATCGAGTTGATTCCCCGCCAGGTGGGTCATGGAGAGGGGGAGAGTGTGAGGTCAAATATGGAGAGTAAGTCAATGGAATTCAGACGAGCGCAGCTTCTCTGGGGGGATGTTTAAGTCACCCAGGACAACGAGCGGTGTGCCATCATCAGGGGAGCAGCTCAGGAGTTTGTCCATCTCATCAAAGCAGTCACAGAGAGAACCAGGAAGGTGACAGATCACCACAATGTTGAGTTTGTGTGACTGACAGCATGGAATTCAAAAGCAGATCTAGGAAGGTGGTCCAGGGGAAGGACCTGGTAGGAACACATGGGGGAGAGGAGGAGGCCAGTTCCTCCTCCTCGACCTGTTTGTCTCGAATGTGAAAAGGAGTAGGCAGATGAGAGGGCAGCTGGAGTGGCAGTGTTTTCTGGGGTGATCCAGGTCTCAGTAAGGGCCAGGAAGTGGAGAGTCTGAAGGGAGGCATTGGCTGAAATCGTGTCTGCATTCTTGACTGCAGACTGACAGTTCCATAGCCCCCCCAGTACTTCAAGTTCAGTACTGGTGGACAATGTCGGATAGCAGAGATTGGCTGGGTTACAGCCTCGAGCAATGTGTCTCCGGTGAAATCTTCTCCGGTTTGATGTCCTGACTGGGATTGGGTAAAGTTCATGGCTGCAATCAGCGGTGGACAGTGAATTAGTTTGACTTCCTCGACAGACTCCCGCAGAGAGACTCCCTAAGTCTTTGTTCGCCAGTCTTCATTCGGCTGGCCTGACGGTGTAATGACTAGCCCTTATGTGCTAGATTTACCTCATGCAGACTTAGCTCCACCCTGCAATCAAGCCTATTGGTCACAGCTGACTTGGGCCAAACTGCCTGTTGACACTCAGTTTCAACAGTTTCACAACAATTTACCCAAAATGTGTCTAGACAAGATTAAATATTACAGTTAACCTTCTCACAGAATGCCTAACACTAGATCTACAATTCCCTCTTACTCACCAGCAGTAATTTCGCAGCTTGTCTTTCCTGGACAAAATGTATCTAACAAGAGGTACTTGGACGAGCAGGAGACTCTTTATGTGGCCTCAGCTATGGATCCAAGGTTTAGGCCCTGCCCTTCCTTTCAGAAGACCAATGCCAGGACATGTATGCTAGAATCATCACAGAAGCTGCAAGGAGCAAGGGGGCATTACAGGTAACATTAGACTGCTGTCAATATTTACCAAAATATCCATTCACGTTTTCACAGTTCGAAAAGCATAACATTTATAAATTTATATTACAAGTTTGATAAATTGAATTCAATTGTCACTTATTGTATTGCACTTAATATTTACTGATTCTCTAAAGCTAATGTTGATGTGTTGCTGTTTTTCAGCAGAATGAGACTGGAGTGAATGTGGTGCCAGAAGAAGACGAGGACAGCAATCAAGATCCTGTGCAAGAAGACATCTCTGCAGTACCGTTCAAGAGATCAAGGCATTCTTGCTCTCTAGCTGACCTACTTGGTCAAACATATGCTGCAGGTTAGTGTGATAATAATTTAAAGACCACTGGGAAAACTGCAAAGAGTGCCCATGATTTCTCATCATACAAACATGTCTGGAAAAACAAATATGCCAAGTCTATTGTGTTCTGCTTGAACAAATTGAACATCCCTAGCACCCTGTAATGAAAGGGTGCTGCATCAAGTCACTGTGACTGACGCTGTAAATAATTTATGTATTTTGAAATACTGAAAATGTATACAAAATTATGAATGATACTTTGTTGTGATATTATTTATATTAATTTATTGTGATTGTCCACCCCTACTGCAGGTGCTGCAAAGAAATTGAAAACCGCAGAGGACCAGGCAAAGGAGGAGATGGCAAGATACAAGGAGGAAGATCCCCTGTCACTTGTTGTCAATCCACTGGACTGGTGGAAAGAGCATCAGAGCGAGTATTCTCTCTTGTCACACATTGCAAAGAGATACCTGTGTATCCCAGGGACTAGCGTCTCTTTGGAGAGAGTTTTTTCTACTGCAGGGGATATTATCACAGCACAGAGGAGTGCACTTCCCGCAGACCATCTTGATAAAATTCAAAGTAGGCCTGCCATTGTATCCATGTTTTTACTAAGGGTTCATATATCAAAGTATAGTGGACACATGCAAATAACATTTGAGTTGGACTACAGTATGTTTACGGTTTATTTACATCATACTGACTATTTGTTCTATTAATTTTGTTTATAGGAATATTTAATATGCACTATGTTGTCCTCATACATTTTAGTTCATTGTGTTGAGTAACAATAAGGAGTACTTGTGCATATACACTTTATTTTCATGTCTACATTTCAGCTCAGTCCTCTACTAGCCCCACACCATCCTCAGTGAGTTCACTGTGCACTTTATTTTCTTGTTTTCAATATCAGTGTGTCCACTGTATCAGTGCGTCCAGTTAGAGGGCAAGAGTGCACATAATTTTCATTTTGATGTAATGGCAGCTAGATCTGTGTGTTTGGTAATTTGCCGAATATGAATAAATTGAAAAGGACATTTTGAATTACATTGTTTTGACTCAATTTGTCTGCTGAATTATCAATATAATATAGCTCTGTTTTTACATTTTCAGTTAACTACAGTGGGGAGAACAAGTATTTGATACACTGCCGATTTTGCAGGTTTTCCCACTTACAAAGCATGTAGAAGTCTGTAATTTTTATCATAGGTAGTCTTCAACTGTGAGTGACGGAATCTAAAAAAAAATCCAGAAAATCACATTGTATGATTTTTAAGTAATTCATTTGCATTTTATTCATGACATAAGTATTTGGTACATCAGAAAAACAGAACTTAATATTTGGTACAGAAACCTTTGTTTGCAATTACAGAGATCAGCCGTTTCCTGTAGTTCTTGACCAGATTTGCACACACTGCAGCGGGGATTTTGGCCCACTCCTCCATACAGATCTTCTCCAGATCCTTCAAGTTTCGGGGCTGTCGCTGGGCAATACGGACTTTCAGCTCCCTCCAAAGATTTTCTATTGGGTTCAGGTCTGGAGACTGGCTAGGCCACTCCAGGACCTTGAGATGCTTCTTACGGAGCCACTCCTTAGTTGTCCTGGCTGTGTGTTTCGGGTCGTTGTCATGCTGGAAGACCCAGCCACGACCCATCTTCAATGCTCTTACTGAGGGAAGGAGGTTGTTGGCCAAGATCTCGCGATACATGGCCTCACCCATCCTCCCCCTCAATACGGTGCAGTCTTCCTGCCCCCTTTGCAGAAAAGTATCCCCAAAGAATGATGTTTCCACCTCCATGCTTCACGGTTGGGATGGTGTTCTTGGGGTTGTACTCACCCTTCTTCTTCCTCCAAACACGGCGAGTGGAGTTTAGACCAAAAAGCTCTAATTTTGTCTCATCAGACCACATGACCTTCTCCCATTCCTCCTCTGGATCATCCAGATGGTCATTGGCAAACTTCAGACGGGCCTGGACATGCGCTGGCTTGAGCAGGGGGACCTTGCGTGCGCTACAGGATTTTGACAGCGTAGTGTGTTACTAACGGTTTTCTTTGAGACTGTGGTCCCATCTCTCTTCAGGTCATTGACCAGGTCCTGCCGTGTAGTTCTGGGCTGATCCCTCACCTTCCTCATGATCACTGATGCCCCACGAGGTGAGATCTTGCATGGAGCCCCAGACCGAGGGAGATTGACCGTCATCTTGAACTTCTTCCATTTTCTAATAATTGCGCCAACAGTTGTTGCCTTCTCACCAAGCTGCTTGCCTATTGTCCTGTAGCCCATCCCAGCCTTGTGCAGGTCTACAATTTTGTCCCTGATGTCCTTACACAGCTCTCTGGTCTTGACCATTGTGGAGAGGTTGGAGTCTGTGTGATTGAGTGTGTGGACAGGTGTCTTTTATACAGGTAACGAGTTCAAACAGGTGCAATTAATACAGGTAATGAGCGGAGAACAGGAAGGCTTCTTAAAGAAAAACTAACAGGTCTGTGAGAACCGGAATTCTTAGTGGTTGGTAGGCGATCAAATACTTATGTCATGCAATAAAATGCAAATTAATTATTTAAAAATCATACAATGTGATTTTCTGGATTTTTGTTTTAGATGCCGTCTCTCACTCTCTCTCTAAAAATTACAGACTTCTACATGCTTTGTAAGTGGGAAAACCTGCAAAATCGGCAGTGTATCAAATACTTGTTCTCCCCACTGTATGTGGAATATCGCAATATATCAGAATATGCATCGTATCGCAATGTATTGTGATATAATCGTGTCGTGACCCATGTATCGTGATACGTATCGTATCGTTAAGTCCTTGACAATACCCACCCCTAGTTGTTATATTTACATGAATGAATGTGAAAAAGAAATGTGTAGCAGCAGTAGTAGAAGGAATAATATTAGTGGCAATAGTTGTAGTAGCAAGCTGTAACAGTGAGTAGTATTAGTCATTGTAGCATTGTAGTATTAGTAGTACTGGTGGTAGTACAAGTAGTAAAAGCTGTGATGGCAATATCTGTAGAAGCATTTGTAGTAGCTGTGATTCAAGATTCAAGAAGCTTTAATTATCCCGAGGGAAATTGCTGTGCAACAGTTGCAATACAAAGTGGTGAAGTGATTTAAGAGAGAGATAAAATATGCTAAATTAACTTAAAATAAATAAGTAACTAACTAAATGCAAGAAATGACAGTTAATACACAGTAAATACAATATACAATTTTCCGCACTGTAAATACAAACTAATAAAGTAATGACGTGAAACTGGATAAAGTGATATTCAATACTCAATAAACTGACATACGGCATTAGGACATAATGTATAATTATACAGTTTGATGGCCACAGGAAGAAAGGACTTCCTCTGGCGTTCTGTTTTACACCGGGGGGGGGGATGAGTCTATTGCTGTAGGTGCTCCTGTGTGAGGTTAGCACCTGGTGGAAAGGGTGGGCATTGTTGTCCAGGATACTATGCAGTTTACGCATCATCCTCCCCTCAGACACCTCCAACAAAGAATCCAGTTGGACCCCCAGAACGGAGCCAGCCTTCTTGATGATCTTATTGATCTTGTTGGCGTCTGCAGCCCTCAGACTGCTGCCCCAGCACACAAGACCAAAGAAGATGGCACTAGCTACCGCTAACTGGTAGAACATCCTCAGCATGATGTTACATACATTGAATGACCGGAGCCTCCTCAGGAAATAGAGTCTACTCTGGCCTTTCTTGTAGACAGCCTCAGTATTCTTGGCCCAGTCCAGTTTGTTATCCAGGTGTACTCCAAGGTATTTGTAATCCTGGACAACATCCACAGTCACACCGTTGATGGAAACGGGTGTTGGGGTGGATTTCCTCTGGCAGAAATCCACCACCAGCTCCTTTGTTTTGGTGGTGTTGAGATGCAGATGGTTAGTTTTACACCGCTCAACAAAGGAATCCACAACGCCCCTGTACTCCTCCTCCTTCCCTTCACTGACACAGCCAACAATTGCAGAGTCATCCGCAAATTTCTGCAGGTGGCAGGACTCAGAATGGAACTGAAAGTCTGAGGTGTACAGAGTGAACAGAAACGGAGAAAGAACGGTTCCCTGTGGGGCCCCAGTGCTGCTGATCACAGTATCACAGTCCTGCAGTCTGACATATTGTGGTCTATCTGTCAAATAATTTGTAATCCAGGAACCCAGGTGAGGGTCCACCTGCATCGCCGACAGTTTACTCCCCAGCAGGGAAGGCTGGATGGTATTGAACGCACTGGAGAAATCAAGGAACATGATTCTAACGGTGCTTCCCGGTCTGTCTAGGTGGGCGTAGGCACGGTGGAACAGGAAGATAATGGCGTCCTCCACTCCCAGTTTCGGCTGATAGGCAAACTGGAGCGGGTCCAGCGATGAACTAACCATGGGCCGAAGAAGTGACAGGACCAGCCTCTCCCGGGACTTCATCTGGTGTGGTGTCAGTGCCACCGGTCTGTAGTCATTGGAGGTGCTGGGATGCGCCTTCTTCGGTACTGGAACCAGGCAGGATGTCTTCCACAGCACAGGGACCCTCTCTAGACTCAGGCTCAGGTTGAAGATGTGCTGCATGACTCCACACAGCTGGGTTGCACATGTTTTTAGGACCCTCGGGCTGAGACCATCGGGACCTGCTGCCTTGCCTGGGCAGAGTCTGCACAGCTCCTTCCTCACCTGCTCTGCAGTGAAGGTCTGTGTGCCGTGCGTGTTGACGGGGGTGGGGAGAGGTGATGAAGGTGGGGGAGAGAGAACAGGTAGGGCATAGTCAGGAAAGAACGATGGTTGAGGGGGGACAGCAGGGCTGGAGGTTTGGAGGTGGATGGTTATGGAGGAGCTGGGGGAGGTGTACTACATCACCATCAGTAAACTGGACGCTGTCTGACTCGCGGGACGGAGGCTGTCTTCCGGGGGAAAGTTCACCGAAGTCTCGGTCTGGAGGACTGACCGTCGCGGTGATTTATTTTCATCACAAACACTCGGTGAGTTTAAGTTTTTTGCCGCCGACAGACGCTGTTTTTGGGCAGAAATGTGTCGGTCAGACAGACGGGAGGACAGAGGCTTCTCCGCGTATATCTGCTGTATTCTTTTCCTCATATAAGTTGCCAGAGACAGTTACAGTTACTACGTTACTGTTGTTTGGTCCTGTAACGTTGCTTTGTGGGACATTTCTCTGTATTAAGTTGAGTGAAGGACCGTCCGATCGACACGCCCTCGATACGCGCCGCCGGCTTATCTGTTCACACTGGTTCGGCTCACCAATAATGCGGCCCTGACACTACCTCCAGAGACGTATCAGCGCCGGAGCGAAATTGCACCCCTCACCGCATCGGAGAGATTCACACTGGGACGGATGCGGAGAATTGGCGCACAGAAGCCGCACCCAAACGCCAGTGTGAAAGGGGTTAGTGATGCTCCTCATGCCACTCCACACGTCCTTCAAGTTGTTCTGCTGGAGTTTGTGCTCCAGCTTCCTCCTGTAGTTGTCTTTACCCTGTTGGATCCTCTCCTTAAGCTTCCTCTGAACCAGCCTCATCTGCTCCCTATCCCCATTTCTGAAGGCCCTCTTCTTCTCATTCAGCAGAAACTTGATGTCACTGGTGACCCACGGCTTGTTGTTGGGGAAAAAGCGTACAGTCACTTTAGGAACAACACTGTCCACACAGAAGTTGATGTACCCTGTTATGCAGCCCGTGAGATCATCAAGGTCCTCTCCATGCGAATCACAGAGCAACTCCCAGTCTGTTAGTTCGAAGCAGCCCTGCAAAGCTTCGTCAGTCTCCTGTGACCATCTCCTCACAGTCCTAGTGATCACAGGAAGCCGCTGGACTAGGGGCTTATACAGGGGTTTCAGGTGGATGAGATTATGGTCAGATCTTCCAAGTGGAGGAAGGGCAGTAGAGCTGTAAGCCTCCTTAACATTGGTATACAGCAGGTCCAGAGTCTTGTTTTCCCGAGTGGGACAATCCACAAACTCCTTGAAGGTGGGCAGTGTTGCAGTCAGAGAGACGTGATTAAAGTCCCCAGATATCACGATGAATGCGTCTGGGTGCCGTGTCTGAAGTCTCGTGACAACAGTGTGGATGACGTCAGTCGCTAGCGCCGCGTTTGCAGACGGAGGAATGTAAACAACCAGGATGATCATGTGTGAGAACTCTCGCGGCAGATAATACGGCCCCAGACTGATGGCAAGCAGTTCAATGTCCGGGCTGCATACATGCTCTTTCACAGTGATATGACCGGGATGTCACCACTTGTTGTTAATAAAAATAGCAAGTCCCCCTCCTTTCCTCTTGCCACTCTCACGGTGAGTCCTGTCCGCCCGAACAGTCTGAAAGCCGTCCACAGTAACGTTAGAGTCCGGGATGTCCTCATGAAGCCACGTCTCCGAGAAACAAAGTGCACTGCTCTCACGATACATCCACTGAGTCCTCACCAAGCCCGCTAGTTCGTCAATCTTGTTAGCTAGCGACCTCACATTCCCCATGGTGATGGAAGGGAGAGATGGTTTATATCTTCTCTTCTTCTCTCTGTGTTTACTTCCAGCCTTACATTCCCTGTACCTCCTCTTCAGCTCTCTGGGAATTTCAGGCCTCTCCGGTATCAGCGCAGTTGGTCGTAGGGACAACAGCTGATCTCGAGTGTAAACAATAGCCCCGCTGTATTGTTAAGCCAGGACAGAGACGCAGTCAGGAAACATTGTCCCAAGAATGAGCCATACAGACAAAAAAAAAACAAGCAAAAAACGATAATCATAAACAATAAATAAGCTATAAAAATTGTTAATTAGCAAAAAAAATGGCTTAAAAATAGCTAAAAGTGCAGAAAAGAGAGAGCTACTGTTGCTGGCTGCCGCTCGACACAGCGCCTGGTTGCTAAGCCCCCGAGAACTTCTGCAGCCTCGTGTAGACATTGTTAGCAATGAGACATATATATATATATATATATATATATATATATATATATATATATATATATATATATATATATATATATATATAAATAGTACTATTACATATATTATTATATTATATATATGTGTGTGTGTGTCTGTCTGTCTGTCTGTCTCTGCTCTTGTGGGTGGATTTCCTCTTATTTTGATTTGAAAATATCTTATGAGAATTAGCTCATAAAGACCTTGACCTGCTGCTATTGCCAAAATTTTAATATAAGAGAAAGGACAGCCACACACACCACAGACCAAATTCTGTATCCTATTTAATTTTTCTCTAATCTCTTTTTACAGTTTAGATATCACTTTTCATTTTTCTTTAAACCATTTTATTTAAATCAATATATTATTATAATATTATTATTACTAATATTAATTATTTCTTCAACATGTAATGGTGATTTTACTATGCCACTAATAACTAACAACTATATTGACAATAAAGTAAAGAAAATCCTTTTGATTGGTCACCGGTGATTAGTATCAGCCGATACTGCTTCCAGCAATCAGTGAGCGGCCACAAAAATCCTGATCAGGACACCCTTTTCAGTTCAGTCAGTAGTGTATTTTCATTTTCTGTTATGTTGTTATGCTATTTAAGTTATGTTGATGAAGGTTCTC
This sequence comes from Lagodon rhomboides, assembly GCA_039737535.1. NCBI lineage: Eukaryota > Metazoa > Chordata > Actinopteri > Spariformes > Sparidae > Lagodon > Lagodon rhomboides. The sequence continues at coordinate 26,502,946 of CM077800.1, forward strand.
AGTCATCCAGGTCACGGTAAATCTAGGTGCTGTATCGTAGGCAACTGGACTAGTTGGGTAAAGACTCTGCTGTCCACTTACATCTGAAGGAGAAAAATCATTCCTTTTAAGAACAACAATGTAAACATCTTGTCCAGAGAAGACAGATGGTTTGAAAGAGGAGTAAAAGAATCCAACTATGTCAAACTGGAATGTCCGTCTTTGAACAGAGGAGGTGGCCTAAGACATTACTTATCACCCACCTACAATGCCGTACTGAGTTCTCTCCCCAGACAGCTTAACAACCATTCACACCTGGGCTCACCTAGCCTTAGCAACCCATATGAAGGCCGGTTGGGTCAACGACCCCCAAGTGGCCCTAACGACTCTGAAACTCAGAACTCACACGTGTCCTTAACGACTCTGTAAGGACACTCCCACACAGAGTTTAAAAGCCTGCAGCTCCCCTCCAGTTAGTTAGAACTGAAAAAGCCTGTTGGATGAGAAGTGAAACATCTTCACCACCTGAAACAAATCCAGTTGCCTACGATACAGCACCTAGATTCACCATGACCTGGATGACTGAGAACCTTCATCACCAATATGTGACTTTGATTTGTTAGGTTGACGTAACTTAACTGCAAAGTTGTATTATATCATGTTAAGTTACTTTGTTACATTACATTACATTAAGTGACTTAATGTAACATAACATTTTGGTAAATCATTTTAAATATTGTAAGTTAGGGAGTTATTTGATTTATTGCATGATGTTACATTTCAGTTTCACAACATTACATCTCACACAATGCTGTTAACATAACACTGTATTTTGGAGATTTGATGTGTCATATCACGGGATATCTTCTAGTTATTAATGTAAACATGGTTCTAAATTCAGGCAAAAGCAGACGATCTTAAGCCCCCCGTCAGTGTGGCCTGGTGACCCTGGATGTTCTGCTACCTCTGAGATACCAGCCCTGAAATTAACAACTTGCCCTTCTCCTCTCCCTCACTCTGCTTCTCCATCTTTTATCATTCCTTCCTTCCATCCTCTTTTTTTTATTCTGTTATTTCTCCCACTCATCAGTCTCTCCTCTTCCCTCTCCTCCTGTAATTCTTATGTCCTTTATGTTGTTTTCACTCAGATTTCTGTTCTTTTCACCCCTTCTTTCTTCTTCAATTTTGGTCATGGACCTCCTTGCCTTTCTGCTCTCATTCCACCGCCTTCAGATGATTCATCTTCAGTTATAAACAGGGTCCTACCTTCTATAAACACCTTGTTGTTTTGCTATGAGCTTTACATTGTATGCGGTACAGAAAAAGTTTGAAAACCTCTATACATAAGAATGAATGTTACAATAATCAAGAGGAAACTTTTAAAGTTAGAGTGAAATAAAAATGTATTTTTACAAAGACGTAAGTATATATCAGTGTTAATTTCGTTGGCAAAGACTATGATGAAAAATATTCGTCAACAAACCTTTTTCATGGATGAAAACTAAATAAAAACTGTTGGGGAGGGACGAATGGAGAAGAGATCTGATCAGAATTACTCTTTTTGTGGGACAAGTTGGGAAGAAATCCAATCAGAGTGTCACGTCCTGTGTTTGTCTTGTCAAGTTTCATGTTTTTAGTTCTGATCACTTCCTGTTTTATTTTGTAGTCTTGTCTCATGTCTCGTCTTCCCCGGTTCTGTTCTAATTACGTGCACCTGCCCTCTCGTGTCTCACCTGTTTCTCGTTCCCTCATTTGTCATGTATTTAAGTCCTGGTTTTTGTTCAGTCTGTGTCTTGTCATTAATTGTCTTCACGTCCGTTCATGCCATGTTCATGCCTTGGTAAGAAAATAAATCCTTTTTTTGAAACCCGGTAAACCTTGATCTCGCTCCCGTCTGTGCATCTGGGTCCTAATTCCACGTCCTCAACCAGCCTTCGTGACAGAATGACAAGACCTACATTGGACCCAGCACGGGCGGAACCCCAGACCCACTTTTACTACCTTTTTTACCCCTCCGACGATTCGGAGGAGGAAATAGGGCTCCCCCTTGACTTTCTCTGGTCCCAGTACCGAGACGATTCCGTGGGGGAGGAAGAGTGGGAAGATTTGTTTGGCGGAGGGAACCACGGGGCCGGCCGCCGTCGCAAGAGAGTTCGGCGACGCCGAGCCTCTCGGCGGCCAGCTCCCTGCAACGCGGCCGGTTCTCTTCCGCAGCCCAGCTCCCCAGTGCCCGCCAACCGCGAGAGGTCTCCGTTCTGGGGGACCAGGCTAGCATTCAAGTTTCCTCCAGGCTTTTACAGCGGGGAATCGGAGCCAGAGGTGCTTGACTTTCTGTGTGGTGGGGGGAACCATGGGGCCGGCCGCCGGCGCAAGAGAGTTCGGCGACGCCGAGCCTCTCGGCGGCCAGCTCCCTGCGAGGCGACCGAGTCCATGCCTCAGCCCACGCTGCCACAGTCCTCGCCACAGCCCATGCTCAGCACTCCCGAGCCGGAGCAGCCGGAGCCGCTCAGCGTTCCCGAGCCGGAGCAGCCGGAGCCGCTCAGCGTTCCCGAGCCGGAGCTGCCGGAGCCGCCACAGCCCAAGCCACGACTATCTCGTGTCCAGACCAAGCCACAGTCCACGCCGCCGCAGTCCACGCCGCCACGGTCCACGCCACAGCCCATGCTCAGCGCTCTCGAGCCGGAGCTGCCGGAGCCGCCACAGCCTAAGCCACGACTCCCTCGTGTCCAGTCCAAGCCACAGCCCACGCCTGCCTCGCCGCCGCCGGCCTCCAGAACCCCACAGCCCACGCCTGCCTCGCCACCGCCGGCCTCCAGAACCCCACAGCCCACGCCTGCCTCGCCGCCGCCGGCCTCCAGAACCCCACAGCCCACCCCTGCCTCGCCACCGCCGGCCTCCAGAATCCCACAGCCCACGCCTGCCTCACCGCCGCCGGCCTCCAGAACCCCACAGCCTGCGCCTGCGCTCCCGACGCCGGCCTCCAGAGGGTCTCAGCCCTCGCCTCCCACCTCCCAGCTTGTTGTTACTGTGTTTCTTGGAACATCTGGGAGCTGTCCCTTAAGGGGGGGGTACTGTCACGTCCTGTGTTTGTCTTGTCAAGTTTCATGTTTTTAGTTCTGATCACTTCCTGTTTTATTTTGTAGTCTTGTCTCATGTCTCGTCTTCCCCGGTTCTGTTCTAATTACGTGCACCTGCCCTCTCGTGTCTCACCTGTTTCTCGTTCCCTCATTTGTCATGTATTTAAGTCCTGGTTTTTGTTCAGTCTGTGTCTTGTCATTAATTGTCTTCACGTCCGTTCATGCCATGTTCATGCCTTGGTAAGAAAATAAATCCTTTTTTTGAAACCCGGTAAACCTTGATCTCGCTCCCGTCTGTGCATCTGGGTCCTAATTCCACGTCCTCAACCAGCCTTCGTGACACAGAGCGAATCTTTTGAGGGTAGGTTGATCTATGCAGAAGCAGCAGAGTCATTTTAAAATGCTGCGGCAAATGCAGGCGCAACAGCTAAACAAACGCAGCAGCAGTTACACAGGCGGAGAACAAAGATGAGTTTGCAGAACTTCGCACAGTTTAAAGGACATTTTCACAACAATTAGGTTACATTATATGTAGTTGTGTTTAGTTGCACAAAGTTAGTTGCACAGCTTTGGCTGATTTCAGTTGACTTCGCTCATTAGCAACAGAAAGGAAACCACCTCTGAACTGTATTGATTAGACGATTGTCTCGCTGAATTAATATGAGTATAAATATTCAGTGTCCTCAAATTGAATCAAATGTGTACTATTATAGTAGATGTTGTGGTGTTGTATATGACTGGACAAAGGGTGTGTGTGTGTGTGAGAGAGAGAGACAGAGAGAGAGAGACGGAGAGAGAGAGGGAGCGATCTGAGGAGATTGGGCAAGAAAGAAAAAAATCACAACTTGATTCCCCCTTTATTCACCCTCACAGATACAGAAGACATCTGATGAAAAAGATGACCATGGGCCAAGTGGAAATAAAGCTAGTGCTGCTAGTGCAACCCAGCAGCAGGCCATCTCTACAGCTTTCTTAAGTTCTTCAAAGTACAAAACTGAATCGAAAGAACAACAGACCAAGGAGCAGGCCATAGCTAGATGGATTGCATGCACAGGTTTACCACTCACAACAATTGAAGACGAGGACTTTGTGCTAATGATGGAGATAGTAGATAGGAGACTAACAGTTCCAAAGAAAACTAAAGTGAGCAATTTGATTGAAACACAGTATGAACATGAAAGACAAAAATTCAGAGACCCCTAGTAACACCTAACGTATAGAGAACGTTAGCATTTGGTTCTCTAAAGGTTAGGTTAGAACCAAACCAAGAACTAACGTTTAGAGAACGTTCCCTCTGGTTAACAAAAACATTCCCCTAACGTTCCGGGACCACAGAACCACAACGTTCTCCTGTGGTTGCACTGTATACCTCCACACAACGTTATGTTTGGTGTTTTTTTGGTTGATCTGAGAACAAAGACTTTTAGAGCTGACAATTCTGTTTCACTGATATTTTACACCTAGGCTACTAATTTGCATGTAGCCTATGCAAAGTGCCTTTAGATAAATAGATAGATACTTATTCATATATCTACTTGCCTTTAAGAATGCAAGTGTGCCTTTAAAATTGCGCCGCGCGTGTGTGACGTCAAGAGAAAGCGCCTGTTGGTTGTAAACAGCTTAGCTGAAATTAGCCTACGTTTAAACATTGGAAAAACGAAATATAGTTATAGAAATAGAAATATAGTTTTCAGTGCATGAGTGGGATAATAGTCAGTAATATAGAATCTTTGATAACATGTAAAGTCGGAGACAGCAACGACCTCGCTTTAGTTTGAATTGACTCTAGAATACTGATTGGCCAGGTAGTCTGACGTTGCGGGGTGTGTCACAGCACGAATGCTCCTCATTGGCTGGAAGAATCCAGGTGGCCGCGCTGTGAATCATACACGGAAAATTTGAATGCAGAGCGGCTTCTACTCCTACTTCTACGACTTCTACGATTCACTTGCGAAAAGGTAAGGTGCAATTTGTGTTGAGCGGTTTGCTTGATCTTTACTCATTTTGAGTTCCATGATGTTGTAATGCACGGAGTTTGAGTAGCTAATGCAAAGTCCTTTTCCCCGTGGACAAAGCATTGTTATTGATGCATTGTTGATGTGGGGGCGCTGGGTAAAGTCAAAGGAATCTTTGTCAAGTCTAGGGCTGCCGCAGTGACTTAGGCTCTGTCCACACGAAAACGCTGTTTTGTGTAAACGCACGTTTTGCATCGTTTTGGCCGATCGTCCACATGGATCCTTGCACTTTTTTGAAAACGGGTTTCAGGGTGAAGAAATTTGAAAACGCAGGGGACGGTGAATCCGCATACTTTTTGATACGATGACGTCATCGCCCCACCCCTCGACCTCTCGCCTTCGACCTCTGAACCCCAGCAACGTCTCATTACAACAACAACAACAACAACAACAATGGCAGACTACATGTTTGTGTTCGTGCTGCAGAAGATATTGAGCCTATTAGGGTTTCTAGGGCAAAATATTACACTCCTCTGCCACTATGTCTGCATGTTATGTGACTGATCTGATGTGTCAGTACAGACTATATTATGACACAATTCAATGTTCGTTTGCCAATCGGTACACGGTCTTTCTTTCCAGATGATTCCACTCCAACGACAAGAAAGCAGTCCAGGACTTTAAGTATGTCTGGAAGCCCTGTGGGTAAGTTAACAGTTATCAAGTCATCTTACATGGCTTGACGCGAACATTCATGAGGAATAACCTGGTGCATGTTATGTGACTGATCTGATGTGTTTCTGTGCCTTTTTCAGGTCAGCAGAGTTCTCTGCCTACACCACCGTCATGTAAGTTTTTTTTTAAATTGTCTGATGTATTCGCATAGGTTCATGTTTTGCAAATACCATGCATAAGAAGCCCACCATAAATTAACTGACATTCATATCCATTTTCTCTTCAGATGTTTCAACACCACTCAGACATGTAGCCAGCACCTCGACCAGACATGTAGCCAGTTCAACACTTCACACCCCAACACGTCAACCAGCCAGATTGGAAGGGTCTTTTACACAGCTGGATACATCTCTGAACCCAGTTCAATTGAGAGAAGTAAGTGCTTTATACACACTTAAGATGTTCACATAGGAAAATATATTATGTATTAAAAACTAAAATTAATTCCATCACAAATGTCCCCTTTTTAGGTCAGCTGGTCAGCAAGAGTGAAGATGCCGGACCAGCAGCAATTGCACTAATTCTGCTATTGACTTTATATTGTTATATTTTTTCAATTTTGTTATCTTTATTTTATTATACTTTTTTCTTTTTTAATTAAACTTGTATTTTATTATATTTTGTATTACACTTGTATTTTATTATATTTTGTATTAAACTTTCAAGTCCTACCATATTTGCTTGTTCATTCATCACTGTCAATATTCTCAAGTAAAGTTGTCATATGCAACCAAAACCTAACCAAAAAATAACATACTACAGACATTAGTCAGGGGAACGTTGAGAGAACCAAACATGTAATCAACAAGGTTAGAAGAACGTTAGGGGAACATTCAGGGAACCAAACATGTAACTGACAAGGTTAGGGGAATGTTGAGGGAACCAACATGTAACCAACAAGTTTAGGGGAACGTAAGGAGAACATTGAGGGAACCAAACATGTAACCAAAAGCTAACATTTAGAGAACGTAACAAAAACTTTCCGCTGCAACCAAGTGGCAACCAAAACCAAACCAAAAGTAACGTACAGGGAACGTTACTGGAACCAAAGGCTTACGTAACTAGAACATTCTGGGAACCAAAAATGGCTAGTAGGAACTGGTTGCTGCCCGGAGAGTATCCATTGGCCTTGACTTGTGGACAAGAAAAGGACTGTCAGCCTCATTCCTTGCTATAAGCGCATGCTACTTTTGTGTTGAACAAAGTAAACCTGTACACATATTGTTGGTCCTTGAACAAGTAGCTCACCCACACATTGCACAGTCTATTAAGGCATGTGTGGACAAATGTATGCAAGAGTGGGCCATACCAAAGGAGAAGATCCTGACTGTAATAACGGACAATGGGAGAAACATGGTGGCGACTCCCCTGGGTCCACGATGGAAAATGACTCTGAAATTGATGACCAGCGGTGAGCCATATTTAGTTTATTCTTTTACATGACAGTCAATTATCACATGAATGATTTTCCCCCCTGCCACACACTACATATATACAGACACACACCAGCAACTTTATTAGGTTTAGACTTACTTAGTTGTCTTTTCTTCTTGTTATTAGGTACCGTCATATCGACATGGAAATGGACCGGACACTGTTTGTGGTGCATACCATACAACTTGTGGTCCACATATTGCAGAAAGACACAACTGTCAAAAGAGTCCTCGATAAAGCAAGGTCTGCCCAAGCTGGGAAATTACACTGTAGCAGCAGCATAACACATAGGGACAATAACAACACAATGAAATAAAAAGAACAACCTAGACATGTTAAAGCAATACAATGCAATAAAAATAAAGATGTATAAAGAAGGAGTATTGATGTTGAAGCGGAGCTTGAGCAGGCTGTGAGAGAAGGTACTCCGCTGTCTTTCTACTGTGTGATGGAGAGGGTGCTGATCATTGTCCATGATGCATAACAGTTTATTCAGTGTTCTCCTCTCCACCACGGTCTGCCCCAACACACAGCAGCAAAGAAAATGGTGCTGGCAACAACAGACTGGTAAAAGATCTCCAACATCTTGCTGCACACGTTGAAGGATCTCAGCTTCCTCAGGAAATAGTCTGCTCGTCCAGTCTGTTGCCGATCACCACTCCGAGGTATTCGTAGTCCTCCACCTCTTCCACCACCTCCTCCCTGATCCGTAATGGCTGTGAAGGCAACTTCTTCCTCCTGAAGTCGATCATGATCTCTCTGGTCTTGTTGACATTCAGCCTCAGGTGATTCTGTTCGGACCACTCTACAAAGTTGTCTACTGGTGTCTTGTACTCACCCTCCTCTCCCTCTCTTATACACCCCACACGCTGGTCAAGCACATTCAACATGGTCACACGACTCCTCACAGTCATCTCACAAATGTAATGGGATGGGACAGTTTGCTTACTAGTGAGTGGCAAAAGCTTTCATCATTGCATGACCTACTGCTGCCTTTTACGGAACACACTAAAACCCTCCAGAGTGACACCACACCTATGTCCCTAGTGGTTCCTGCCCTCTTTGATCTGCTGAGCCACCTAACTGACTTTGCAGAGAACACTCGGTACAGAGACCTTGCCACTCTTGCAGAGAATATGAGATCAAATCTGAACCAGCATTTTGCTTGCCTCTTGGATTCAACCGATGAAAAGTTCTCACCGCTTGCAGCAGCTGCCTGCTTTGTCAACCCAACTGTCGGTGAAATCCTTGTTAATGTTGATGTGGCTGATGGAAATATCCAGGAACTGCTGAAACAGGCAGAAGACTATGTGGTCAAATGCACTTTCCCACACACAAAACAGGAGCATCAGTCTGAAGATGATGCAGAAGAAGAGGTTACTGAGGAACCAGAAGCAGTGCCATCCTCAAAGGAGCCAGTGTTTGGGTTCCTCTCAAAATGCCACACCACAAGGCCTAAACAGAAAACCTCCACAACCAGCATCAGGCAGCAGATCATCAAGTACAAGGAAGAACTTTCACATCCCATCACTGAGGACACAGGAACAGATTTCTGGCTGGAAAAGAGTGACAGTTTTTATCACAGTTTAAAACCTTTTGCGTTAGACTTGGCTATGCCAGCTTCTCAAGCTTTTGCAGAGAGGGTATTCAGCATCACAGGTGACCTCACAAGAGGACGGCGCAACAGAGGAAGGGTCACATTGGAGCAAAGTGCTTTCCTTAAAATGAACAGAAACAAATAGAACTGTTGTATTCACTGCTATTTACAGCATTTCCTGTAGTAGCATATGCACAACTTGAAATTTACTGATCTCGTATTTGTTTTGTTTTTTTGTTTAAAGCTAGGGTCTACAATCCTGTAGAGCTAGCAAGAGAGCTAGCAAGATTTCAAAGTGGCATCTCCTCTAAGTTCCATCCCCCCCTCCCCATCCCGTCAGTGCTCCGTCCAAAGCCACGCCCCCACAACTCGCTGAAACACAGCACCGATGTTGACTCGGGTCCAACTTCTTACTTTATCCAGAGCCTTTTTTGTTGCAACCTTTTTTGCCTCAGGCTTTCTTTTCCTTGCCTTTTTAGCGGGGTGAGTTGGTAGAAGTAACGGTGGCTGCATTTTCTCTGCCATTGTAACCAAATGAACTCCGTATTCCTGCAGAGGAGTGTGCTGAATATTTCCAGCATCAGTAAAACCGGACGTGTGCACGCGCAGAGGAGGGCGGGACATGAAGGCATCTCACCAATGAAGGCATCTGACCAATGACCAATCTGACCTATTCGGGCCAGATAGCACTGATTGGTCAGCTTTTTTGGTTGGTCATGCAGCTGCCACAGAGGTCTGATTATTTTCACTCTTTTTTCTGAATACATAATGTATTGACTACTCTCAGGACAGAAGGAGCATTTCACCCAGTATAACAAAATGTGTTTCTGAACAACATTGTAGACCCTAGCTTTAATATGAGAGCAGAGATTCTTTTTTTGTTCCATGAAATAATGGCATTACAGCTTAGCATTTAATTCACTTGTCTTGAGTTGAGCTCATTGATACTACTACTGAAAAAGCTGGTTATTCTTCTCACTCTTCAGCAATCGGGCGACTGGTGTTAGCTTCAGTGCGCACTGTGAAGCCAAATTCAAGGTATGTGCAAAACATTTAAAATGTAGCATACCAGCTAGCTGCGCTGCGATGGTCATGTTTGACGCGTTGTCATTGACTATGGCGGGGTCCTTGCTTTTTATGTCCCATTCCTCCAATGCACGTTTCAACAGCGCAGCGATGTTACTGCCAGTATGGCTCTCATGCATTGCCCTCATCTGCAAAACATGAGAAATCAGTTTCCAGTCCTCATCGATGTGGTGCGATGTGATCGTAACATAAGACCCAGTGGCTCTCAATGTCCAACCATCGCACATAAGGGCCACTCTTTCTGCTGAGCCAAGAGATGTTTTCACTACATGCTTCACCTCTTCATACATCCTGGACACAGCTACCTCCGTAATGTGTTTGCGAGTCGGGATCACATAGCGGCTCCATGGTGTTTACCATGTACCTGAAGCCCGTGTTTCCAACCACACTATAGGGCGCAAATCATGACAAATAAAATGCACCACGGACTCCGTAATCTTTAGAGGTAGATGAAAGTCTGTTTTTGCCATCATCCAGCGTAGTTTGCCTCAGGTCAACAGATCTTGGTTTCTGCAGTAGCTATTGTATCTGCATGGCGTCTGAGTTGTGAGTTCGCAAGTTGGTTGTGTTTCCTGAATATTTTATGGCAGCATGACAGAGCTTGCAAATTGCATTTGCTTTATCCAAGTGCATGCTCCCTGGCTTTTTTTTTAAACCAAAGTGCAGCCACACATCAGCTTTGTATTTTGAAGGTGCCGCTTTATCGTCAGTAGACATGCTGTTTCCATTTCTCACTCTGCCAGAAACAGCACCCGCCAATGCGAGGCAACCAGTTGTACTGCGACATCTGCAAAATATTGATTTTTGGAGCTGGAAATCGATGTAGTATATCACAGAAATAAAGATTACGATATATTGCTGTATCGATTTTTTAGCAGGGGCAGCTGTAGCTCAGCGGGTAGAGCGGATCGACCAGTGTTCGGGAGGTCACTGGTTCAAATCCCGGCTCCCCGGGGCGGAGCTGAGCTACAAGTCGAAGTATCCTTGAGGAAGACACTGAACCCCAAAAATTGCTCCTGATGTGCAGTTGGCACCTCGCAGGGAGGCCTCTGCCATCAGTAAGGGCCCTGTGATGAACTGGCGACTTGTCTGGGGTGTACCCTGCCTTCGCCCTTAGTAAGCCGGGACAGTCCCCAGTAACCTCCCCACAACCCCTTGAATAAAGGCATACCGCTACCGCGACCATCAGCGGTTGATAATGAATGAATGAATGATTTTTTAGCACAACCCTAATAATATAATAATAATAATAATAATAATAATAATGCTTGTTTAGTACATGACAGGACAGTTTTAGGATTAATGGGATCTTCAATATAAATAGGATTATTTATTTTAGGATTTTTTTTTAGAAAAGATAATAAAATTAAAGTTTGGAAAAAGAACATAGGGGAGACCGGGGATGGTTGTAACACTTTTTGTCTCAGCTCCTATAACTTGCAGAGTGTTCATGTTTGGGCTTCCAAATTTTGACACAAAGTACCCATATTTGTCCTCTACAAATAGAAATTCCTCCAACTCCTCCAACTATATCACAGAAATAATTATTTAATGTCAAATGCAAGGAGTGCCGCTGTTACAACCTACCCCAATACTGGGGTAGGTTGTAACACAACCCGGGGTAAATTGTAACAATAAGATTAAAGAACTAAAAACTGAGACCACATCACAAAATATGCCTCCATATACATTTATTGTGCATGTGCTAACACTCAAACATCTTCCAGTGATTTACTAAGACCAAAAAGAACTTATCACTGATGGGTAAATGAAAAACATCCTCAGTGGCATTGATCCTAAGACTCAAAGAACATTATTTTAAAAAATATTCAATAATACATATGAATGGACAACTCATGAGAACAGAAAACTGCAGTGGGAGGTCAGAAACAGCTCCCAATTCACAAACATAATTCAAGGAAGATGTTTGCCACTTCAAGAAACAACAACCGTGCACACAAATGATAAAACGTGGATGTGAGTGTGTTTATCTGTATGTGTTATCTGTCTAATCAGAATCAGATTCACAGTGATGACTGTTTGTTTTCTGCACCCAGCATCTTGGCATACTTAAAAGAGGGAGTAGGATAGAGAAAATATATGAGATGCCCTTACGGGGATGGTTGTAAAAAATTTTTGGAAGGTGTTACAACCCTCCCCACCCCTGTCAGCCATTGTTTAGCTAGCTGTACTAGCATGATAGCTTAAAATTAGTGTTGACTCATATTTTAGCTTAGAGCCTACTCTTCAATCCAATATAAGTTTCATAATTCAAACTTCAACAGTGTCAGTACTAACCAAAATATAAACTTGGTACAAAAGATTAGTTTCTGTAGACCTGATTTTTTCTTTTTTGGCTTTAAAGCCCACACACTTCTTTCCACAGTCATGCAAATCCACATGCAAGGTCAGGGAGGGAGTGGTAACACATGAAATTGATCACATGACTCTAATGACATCCCTTATTGGTGAAAGTGATGCCGTTACAACCATCCCCTCGTTACAACCATCCCCGGTCTCCCCTACTGTAGATTATGTTCAGCCTCGTCCGTAACTCACATCACATAATGTAAGTTATGTACTTAATTTAATTGCGTGACATATTTTAAAAATGGGATGTGAACCCTGTTCTCTAGAGTAAAAGAGAGTGATCGACGACCACCACCACCCATCTGACTCACGACTTTTTTCATTCTTTATACTACTGCAGATGGGTGCCTCAAGAGGTGATGCTGGAGGGGTACCTACAGTGTCAAACTTAGTATCGTGGTGCCACTGACCAGGCTACAGTATTTGATGTGACAGGAAACATGATTCAGACAGCAATAGTTCCTGCAAAAAATACTTTGAGTAGTACAGAATTGTAATGAAATTTTCTAGTAGCTAAAGTTGGCCAAGTCCATCTCTTAACACTTTCATGTTCAAAATATGATATCTTTTGACAACATAATACATACATATGACACACTTTAAAGCAAATGCAGCACCCTTAAATTCCAGTCTGTTTTTTTCAAAGTAAGCTGTAAGTAAGTGAGTAAGCCTCACTGAGCTGTTATTATGGCTGTAGGCTTGTCCCTCTTTTCACTCTATTGTGGTCGTCACATAGTGAAAGTCAGCCTTGTGGGATTACAAACAGCCGTTTGGTTAATAAGTTAATTAAAACATCAATTAGATGTCTGACCTTCATTTTCTGCACTTTATCCTGCAGCTGAGTGCAGTTCACAGTAACTAAAAGAAAACAACAGCTGATGAGCCTGTTTGAACATTATACAGACGTAAGAGTCTTGTTTCTGTGGAACGGTGGAAATCAAAGCTTCTAGGACCTGCAGGCTGTGGGAACATGTTGATTTTTTTTTTCAGAAACTTCTGCCTACCAGCATTCACACACATCTTGGAAAACCTGGGATACTTGAATTAAAAAATATATAATTTAGTAAGTGATTACATAAGTTTTCACCCCCTTTAAAGTAACTGACCTAATTCAACAGAGGACCAGCCAATGGGTGCTAGTAGTCTCATAATTAGTGAAGTGGAGATCACCTGAGTGCAGTGAATGTGTCACAACTGATTGTAGTATAAAGACACCTGTGTCTGAAGGTCCAGTCACTGGTTAATCAGTACTCCTGGCTACAATTACACCATGAAGACAAAAGAACACTCCAAGCAACTCAGTGAAAAGGTTATTGAAAAGTACAAGTCAAGGGATGGATACAAATACATTTCCAAGTCAATGAACATCCAGAATTCAGTTAAATCCATCATTAAGAAAGGAAGGAATATGGCACGTGTAAATCTGCCTAGAGCAGGCCGTCCTCACAAACTGAGTGACTTTGCAAGAAGAAAGACTAGTGACGGAGGCCACCGAGACACCTATGACCATGGCCGCCGATTCTGTGGGTGCTTCAGGGTCAGAGCACCCATGGAGATTGCCGAGCACCCACGTGTGCCAGCCTACACTTGTGACTGATTTGCTAAAGACCACTCCCCCGCTACCTAGCAATGCATTGCATTGTGATGTCAGATAAACCACCAAAAAGGCTGGACGACAACTCACTGATAAAACATAGTGGTTGATTTAGCCAACAAAATGAACAAATTTGTAGTAAAAATACCGAAAATATCCACAGACCTGACACCGTCTTCCAGTCGTGTCAACGACTGAGGACAGTAGCAGTACAGATATTAGGCAGAAAAAAGGTCTACGATGCTGCAAAAAACAAGGTCATTTTCTGGACTCCGGCACCTGAAAACCTGTGGTCCACAATGGGGCAAGCAAGGCTGAACCACGTTGCAATACCGAACTATATCACAAGACATTGTCAAAGAGTAGGAACCTGGAAACAATCGCAGACCAATTTATAAAACGCACCGCTACCAGGGGCAACACATTCCTCATTAAGAATTAACAAGAATGGTGAGTGACTAAACAACAAATTAAATATTTGTTATGATATAGCCTACTGTGGTACTATGTTTTAAAGGATGTGTTGGAATGGTTTTGAATTGTGGATTTGGTCTATGATTTGGTTTTATTTGAGCCTTTTTGCTATAGTTTTGGTGGTTATGATTATTTCTTTCCTGGTGTGTGTTGTTAGTAAGACTTTTGATTTAACCTACATCTATATTTGTCTCATTGTTGTTGTGATCATTGACAGTATAATTAATATCAGGTTGTGATTAATGAATGAGTGGAGTAGCCTAGTTGCTGATGAGTTGGTAGGCTGTTATTGTTTACCTATACTGACTGTCAGCACAGCGGACAGTTCCATTCACACTTATAGGCCTATACGGTTACGGTATGCTAATTAATCCAGGCTGTGGTGTTGGATTGTGGATTTTGTTTTTCCTTTTTCTTTATCAGAGCCTTTTGTGTTAAGTTGTATTGACATTAACTCCTCGTATGCATCACCAGTGTGTAGACTGTGTGTTTGTGAAAGACAGCGAGTGCATGTGTGTGTGTGTGCGCACGCGCGTGTAGGAAAGAGCATACATGTTTGTTCATTGCGCCCACTGCTGTTAATTGATCTAATATGTGTTTTACTGTGAGACGAATGTGCTCACGTGTCAAAATAGCAATGACTCATGCAAGCACTGTGAGCACCCACCAGCAGAAACATAAATCGGCACCCCTGCCTATGACTACTCTGCAGGAGTTAAAAGCTTCAGTAGCTGAGATGGGAGAGACTCTACATACAACAACTGTATCACCATCCACAATGGTGGTGGCAGCATCATGCTGTGGGGGTGCTTCTCAGCAGCAGGCCCTGGAAGGCTTGTAAAGGTAGTGGATAAAATGAATGCTGCAAAATACAGGGAAATCCTGGAGGACAAGATTCAGTCTGCAAGAGAACTACGACTTGGGAACCAAGCAATAAGGGTTTCCTACTTGAATCTGGAATCTTGTGTCTATTTATCTTTGTCACAGAGTGGTAGTAGCCTCTGCCCAAATTAGTGTATTTTTGAGGTGTTCCCAGTCAAATAGGCGGTGCACAGCCAATTGTGACTGGAACGGCCACTAATGTGACTGTTTGTCTCAACAGGAGAAGAGACCTGTAGACAGGGCCTGAAGAAGAGGCCTGCACTGAGTGGAATATTGGGAGCAGCTGGGGTGGTTGGTTAATGGAAGGGCGGGGCCTCTACAGCTTATATAGGAAGGCCCCAGTTCAGAAGAGTTTTTTTTGGCCGTATGGAGAGGAAGACCAGCCAGCTCTCCCCCTTTAAGATTGTTTGTTCATTCTTTTCAACCATTTTTTCCTCAGTTTGTATTTTTGCTTTTGTCCAGGCTTGGTAACAATTAAATTACTTTGTTCTGCATGCCTGCCTCTTGCCTGTTCCTGACATCTTAAGGAGATTTTTCCTGACTTTTCAGTTGAGCTACTCTCCCACTGGGTAACAGTCTTGTTGTATATATTTTACTATTGTTATCTATTTTTTTTACACTTGTTTATATTTGATATTTATTTGTCAAACAAAGAGCTGCTATCTGTGTTTCATTTTTTTAAACAATGACAATAAACATCTATTCTATTCTATTCTAAGATTTATTTTCCAGCAAGACAATGACCTGAAACATACAGAGAACAGAAATGGTTAAAAGACAACAAGGGGAATGTTCTGGAGTGGCCGAGTCAGAGCCCAGACCTCAATCCAATAGAGAATTTGTGGCTGGACTTGGAAAGGGCTGTTCAAGCCTGATCCCGATGGAGGTTAAACAGTTTTGCAAAAAACAATGGAGTACAATTGCAGTGTCCAGATGTGCAAGCCAGAGAACTGTTTCTTCACAAAGATGTGATGATGGACCAGTTGTCACAATTGTAAATTAGGGACTGACGGCTGTTGGTCCATGTCTCCCTCTGTTTTGCATTAACAGATACACTCTCCAGGGAGATGTCAATCAAGGGGGGCCTTATCTGGTGTCTTCCTCTTCCCTTATAAACGTATAAGCCATAAGTTCCACTGTATATTCAAGTGTGTTTTATGTTTAATCAAGTTCATCTCTTTCTGAATTTTAAGTGATTTCAACCCTGCCATGTTATTTCACGTAGACAAAGTCCACCTATTAAAGGGATAGTTTGGGTTTTTTGAAGTGGGGTCATATAAAGTACATATCTATAGACGGTCTGTTCCCTACCGTAATTGCCGATCAGCGCAGCCTCAGTTTGGAGAAGCAGAGAGCCGCTCCAGCCCAGACGCTCAGCTCTGTACTGCAGTGAATGGGGTCCAGAAGCAAAGTGAATTTTAACCACCTAAAACAAGGCCCACCTAAAAAAATCTATATCATATCTATATCAGTTCAAGTGTACGTTGTATAGAGAAAATTCACACCGCTTTACATCGCCGTCAGACTGCCTGTTCTTTTGGCACTACATTTTCTCAACCGTAGAACCTCCGTATCCCTACGCATTAGCGCAACTGGGCCTTGCACTGTATTTCGCCGCTCGCAGAGGTGATCCGCTAATGCTAATGCGTAGGGATACGGAGGTTCTATGGTCTTTCTTTCATTGGAAACCTTTTGCACGGTTTCTGAAGCAGCCAATTACTGCAACGTCTTTATCAATGATGATGATCTTAATAAAGATTTCTTCTTTGTTGTTTCGAGTGGTGGTTCTTAAGCTCTCTAAACTAATTCAAGCCGAGACCAGCTAGCGCTCTCAAGCGCACAACCCGCTGGGCATTGGACCAAAAGTTCATCAGCTGAGTACCGGACGAGCCGCAACCTCCCTCGGGCCACCGAGCTAAGAGCACATGAGGACATCCAGGCCGCAGACTTTCCGACTCTCCAACCAAAGAAGGCTGAACCTCTTGCATACAGCTGGATTCACACCCATGAACATGAGTTGGTGTCTATAGGTTCTGATTCCTTTCTTTTGAGCTTAAGAGAAATTTGGTTAGGGTCTCGTTAATATTAAAATTACTCCCGTAATATTTGAAGGTTAAAAACCCGACCCGCAATTTCACCATCCGCCCATGTTCACATAATCCTACTACTTTACTCTTTACAGTTTTCACATTATCTGTTATCATTTGTTATTCGTTCACATTACCATTGCATCTATTTGCCCCGAATTATTTAGTAAATAAACATATCTAACAGTCTGTCGTTGTCTGTGGATGTTTATTTTTATGTGGAGAACTGATGGAAACTGTAAGAAATCATTACTTCAGAATATGAGATTTAATATATAGATATGAAATTGATAAGGACTTTTCAAAGCTAAATTTGTCCAGTCGGATTTGATTAATTACCTCCGGATTATTCAAATAGATAAAACAACGGAGGTGGTGCCCCATTTATGTTATTAACCAGCAGTGATTAATTACATTTATTACATAGTGTATCTCCGACAGTAGAAATCTGTTTTCACTTTGACATTCAAGAGTTTCTGTTGTACATTTTTTGTTTTGTTTTTTTTGTATATTGACCATGAGTCTATTTATAAAAGCAATTAAAGGGGAAAACATCCAAGGGGGTTAATACTTTTTATAGGCACTGTAAATGTTAAACCTTAAAATCTCTGACTTGAGACCTCCATGAAGCCAACATTAACATGTCGGATCTTCTGCATGTTACGACCCGGCTCGCATAGAAAAGGGAAGCAACATGAAACCAGAATGTTTTTGGTAAAATGGCAAATTATTTATTTTTGCAGGGTTTACAAAAACAGGAAAAGGGCTGTTGGATGCTGCTTAACTCAAAGAAATGAATATAACTTAAAGAGGTCTCTCCAAAAATGAGAGATTAACACCAGATACAAATTGTCAATAATAATATATTCAAAAACCGAAATACAACAAAAGCAGCACCCTCTAAACTTAATGTGACTAACAAAATTAACTATGTGTGTCCAGTTGATGTCAGTTAAACACCCCACTAAAGTCCCTGCCTTATTTCCTTACCACCCTTCAGGAACACAGGAACATAAAAGATCATACACCTGAAAGACACATATACAAAAGGAGAACACAATACACATGTGGCGAGTAGGTCAGAGAGAGGCAACCGCAACTGAAGGCAGCTATTTAAACCGAGTCATGGTCTGGGTGGCAGATGATTGGAAGATATTGCCAGACGCTGCACCAATCAGATCGCCGGCTGGAACCAGGAAGTAGGCAGGTCCCATCTCAACCAATCCACGGCAAGGGACTGCACATCCTGCTTAACATGGCAAAGCTGCACAACACAGACACACACACACACACACACACACACACACACACACACACACACAGATAACAGGTGGCCGTAACATGCATTATATAGTATTTGGGTAGAAAAAGAAACATATAAGCCTGGTTGAATTGTTATTTCAATGTGTGATATCAAATATAAAACCATACATGGTCAGTACTAAAGTTGTTATCAACTTGATACTGTATTCTACTTGTGGTCCACTTCCTTGCACCAGCACTTTAATATACATTCATTTAAGACAACAAAGACTGACCAAAGAGTGTTTTCTGTTTTTTTATCGGTCATAATTGTATTGGTAAGAACTGACCATTCCATAGACACTCCATCTGTTTGGATGTCTGTTATTAAAAAATATACAGTTTTAGTATATGAATCTTTGGTCAGTTTTACAAATATGATTTTGCTGTTTGTGGGATCCCAATTTCTGTGCAGATCATCATTAACTTGACATTTATATACAAAGCCTCGTCATTACAAAGACAGGACCAGACAATATAGAATACAGTTTTATGCAGGCCCTTATTCCCCAACTGAACTTATGAAAAACATAAGAACAGCTGTAGATTGAGGATTGTAGATAATGACTGTGGTAACAGTACAGGATGGTTGCCTTTCTGTATTTAATACAGATACTCCAACTATTTACTCTAGTATTTTGATAACAATGGTGTAGGAAAACTACTCATTACCAAATATGCACTTTTAAAGGTCCAGTGTGTAGAATGTTGTGGCGTCTAGCAAAACAGACTTGGCAGAAATGGAATATAATATTCTTAATATGTTTTAATTAGTGTATAATCACCTGAAAATAAGAGTAGTTTGTGTTTTCATGACCTTAGAATGAGCCATTTACACTGTATACACAGGGCGTGGGTCCCACTCCACGGAGCTCACCATGTTACACCGCCATGTTTCTGGAATAGCCCAGAACAGACAAACCTGGCACTAGTGAGGGCAGGTTTCCACGGGGTCTTAAAAAGTCTAAAATTTGACAATCTCAATTTTAGGTCTTAAAAAGTCTTAAATATTTCCATATTTTGCATATAGGTCTTAAATTTAATTTAGTTAGGTCTTAAATATCTAACTCTTTTATTTACCACTTATGTCGTCGCCTTTTGTTGTTGTTGTTTGTTTTGGGGAAATGTGTTGGTGAGATTCACAGTTAGCTCGGTGTGTTGTACTTTATCATCGTACACTTCGCCAGTTCTGGAAAGACTTCGACTGCGGAATCTGCTACAACTATGGGAAAGTGTAAATTTAACGAGAGTTGGCTTGAACAACCAGAATTCAGTGGGTTAAAGGCTGTACCTAATAATGAATTTGAAGCGCAGTGTACCCTCAAATTGGGCACACTTTGTGAAAGCGCTGGTGTCACACACAAAATCGGAAAAACATCAGTTAGCTTTTAAAAGTCTCCAGCGAAGTCACGGTATCACACACTTTTGTATGCTATTGTCACCAGTTCCCGGTCCAAGTTCATCCAGTTCTGCTCGACCCGAACTCTGCGCCGCCTCTGCCGTCTCACAGTCAAGAGACATTCAAACCATCTTCGGCTCAACTCGGACGTTGAAAGCGGAGGTGCTTTGGATTTTGAACACCTTTGCTAAACATCAGTCATACCAAAGCGCACACACAAATGCACACGCACGCACGCACGCACACACACACACACACAAACACACACACACACTAAATTACTAAATTAAATTAAATTCCGAGATAAAAACTAAACTAAAACTACTTAATCACTTGTTAAACTAATTAAAACTAAACTGAAATAAAAAAACAAACTGAAAAACTCAATTAAAATAAAAACTAATGAAAATTCTGGGAAAATGTAATTCTGGAACTGCTGAATTCTCAGAAAATAAGGTACAGAACTGTACCTTTAGGGGTACAATGGCTTGTCACTGGGTCAGTACCCTCTGAAGGTACAATTTTGTACCCTTGACACTGGGTACTTATTTGCACCCTTGCGGTTTGTACCTTATAAAGACCAATCTTGTACCTCTGGTGGCAATTTTGTACCCTTATTTTTAAGTACAAAAATGGACCTTTTAAAAAGGGTACAAAATTCGCCTTTATAGGGTACGGTATAGTACTATTTTTTAATACATTTTAAATTTATCAGAATGTATTTTTTATTTTCACATTTCAATTTCATTTAACTTTAAACAATGTAAAATTGTCCATTGCAGGCAAGTCCATTCTCCACCAACCTTAAAACTGCATACATGAAAATAACACTTGTGACAGAAGATCTTCACATGTCAGTTTTGTACATCTTTAAATACTATGTCGAAGTGTGACATATAAATTGTTATCCACAGAATAAGTGTCAAATACTTGGAACTTGGTGTAGACGAGGCATGGTGGAGTCAATAGAGGAGGTTTACTTGCCTAGTGATAGTTATTGGCAGAGGCGTATCACCATCCACAACTATTTTGGTGATGTGCCTTTGGAAAAATATCAGTGTGTTCTTCAGGTGTCATGGAAATGCTAGATTGAACACAAAGTAAGCACAGAAAGCAGAGATAATTCCCTCGTCAATTGCTGAGCTGTGACACAACCGTTTTCCAGTCTAGATCCGTCAACTGGATTGGTTGGGTATGGAGTGGCAGGATCACACTATTCAAAATGAAAAGAAAAAAAGACAAGCATATCAGATTAACATGATAGCCTCTCCACTATAAAATGTAAATTTACACTATATGGAATAATAAGCACATTTATTATCTACCTTGCTTGACTTTTATTAAATATTCTGTTTTTCTTTATACATTGTATTGCTGAAATTGTTGGTTATGATTAGAATGTGACTGTTCTGACGTGGAGTTCAGGCCCCGCAATGTAAGTGTAAGATTTTAAATATTATTGTGCACAAATGCACTTGATAAAAAAAACAACAACTGTACTTTATCCTTTCAAACGAGAGCATTAAAAAAATTATGTTGTTTTCAAATTGAGTTTATGTCAGTACTGAAGAAGTAATTTACTGTGTAATTGAATAATGGTTGAAGGCTAACAATTATATGGGACCATCCAGACAGTATTCAGCACAGCATCATTATCACCTTACTTACAACTTGTATAAGCGTTAGCTGCGTTAGCGGGCAGGCTATGTAACCATTTTGAATCAGCTAACGTTAGCGCACTAACATTAAAAACGTTAGCATTTTGTCAACTGATATTACACTGCTGTTTGAAAGTGAATTTGCCTCTGAATCTCTGGGCTTCGACTTCAGTCACCTCTACACCTGCCTCACGTAACTTAATTAGCAGGTTTTCGGTTGACAGGCCAACGAGCGACAGGCCATGTCCAGCGGCGGACCACAGAGGAGAAGTTTCTGGAAACAGTGGTTTATTTTGTTAAGTGTCTAGTACAACAACCAATCACGCGCCTGAAATGGACCAATCAAAAGCAGAGCTGGCTAAAGTGCCCCAGCAACAGGCAAAGAGCTCTAGCAAGTTAGCTTAACCTCGAATTTGAGACAAGCACGGTTAAACAAGCTTACTTTGTCCTGATTAATTTGTCATAAAAAAGGTGTTAATGAAAAGCGGTGTAAAAGCAGACTTACCTGAGAGTAAAGCTGTCAGCTGTCAAATTGATAAACAAAACTCAGGAGAGGCAAACGTGTAGATATATCCACGGCATCAGTGTCCGCAAAATGTGTCTGTCAGATTGTAGAAAAGCTGCCAGACTACTGTTACCGTGCGCGTTTGACCTGCGCATGGTCTGTCAGGTAGTCACGGAGTGTGAAATAAACATTTGGTGTTCCCTGCGCTTTGTCTGCCAGGCTGTAGGTAGCTGATTTTACTGTGCATGGTTGGCCGTTTGTGAATATCATAACATACAAGATTGACTGGATGATTAGTAATTTTTCATACCTGCAAATCTGCTAAAAATATATATATATATATATATATATATATATATATATATATATATATATATATATATATATATATATATTTCAAGGCTACTCAAAAATGGCTTAGAAGTTAAAATCTTCATCGAATACCTAATTAAACAGTGAAACCTTCACATTTAAAAAGTATAATTACTACTGAAGAAAGACTAAATAATTATTTAAACATATTAATATTTAGGCTACTGCCATTTGTAGAGCCTAATACAATTGTACCCCAGCATGTAGAAGAAAAGGTACATATATGTACCTTTTACCACTGGGGTACATATATGTACCTTTTGGGCCCTCAAAAG
The DNA here is from genome assembly GCA_039737535.1 of Lagodon rhomboides. Taxonomy (NCBI): domain Eukaryota; kingdom Metazoa; phylum Chordata; class Actinopteri; order Spariformes; family Sparidae; genus Lagodon; species Lagodon rhomboides. The sequence goes on from CM077800.1 coordinate 26,525,727, forward strand.
GGTACAAATAGTTACCTTAAGGTCCAATAATGAGCCCTAGGGGGTACATTAGTGTAGATTGTACCTAGGGGTACAAAAAAGGACTTGTATTGTACCCCTATTTCTGAGAGTGTGGCATGTTCTTGGTGCCACTGTTTACATTGTTATCGTCATAGCCTAGTTCTTGGTGTGGACAGCCCTGTACAGTTGTTTGTCCACAGATCACAGAGCTTGAGGTTTGATTCCCGGCTCTTCCAAATGTATCCTTTTTTACTTAGTGCCTTGTTAGATTAGTCAGCCGCGTACACAGTTATTATTACTGTTTTTGTCTGTATTTTCACATATCTACTGTACCTACTAAAGCTCACCACAGAGGAATGTTTTTTTTTTAAAGATAAAAAAACACCAAATCTGTAGTGCCACCAAGTCTTTTGCTCTCAATGTGACAATGCACCTTGTACGGGCTGGAAAACCTGTTGGACTATGGCCCATTAAGCAAACAAAAAAGTCCACTGTAATGCTATTTATGTATGTAGTCACAGCAGTCCTTCTGGCCCAGCCCTGCTGCTGCTGTCTGCTACACACACACAGAATGTGAAGAAATATAACATGTTTTGTTTTGTTTGTTTGAAAACCCCTCTCCCCCTTACTCTTAGACATGTGCTCCTATCACAGTTGTAATGCACAGATGACAGTTATATCCATGGACACCAAGGAAAATCTGTGGATCGGGCGGCCCAGGTCATAAAAATAAACATTCTGATTAATATCAGATGGGTTGCTGTTGGATGAAATTAATAAGGAAAACATTACCTGCACGATAAGAAACAAATTAGTCGCGTCTCTCCGTTAAGACAGCTGTGTGCAATTACGCACACAGCTGTCTTAACGGAGAGACGCTGCACATGCAGAGGACTGGGTGTCTCGTTTCTCTTAAAACATATTTCCATGCTTACTCTCCCTTTGCATGGTCCTTGAGCCTCTCCATGAATCCTCAGTGGGAGGGATGAAGACACAAGGAAAAGATGCAAATGAGGGAAACGTGGATGTATTTAAAGGGAAATGGGATGTACCCACAGTCACCTGAGAGAGCTTGTCGTGCAACAATGATGGTGTTAAAGGCGGAGCCACCAGCAACAGATTTATCTTCATTAAACTTCAGGACAAAGTTGAGATAGTCAACATCTGAACACAGAAGACCAGGTACACATACTGTGTATGTGAGTGAGTGTGTGTTTGTGGGTCTGTTGGTGAAAATCAATCAAGTAAACAACAGAGTGACACCACACTCATCCACTTCCTCTCTCCTCTCCCCTTTTTCTTGCTGTCTGTCTCATGCTCAGACGCCCTGACTGCACCCTATTAGTGTGACTGACACTGACAGACAGAGAGAGAGAGCAAGAATGTGTGAAACTGTGTGTGTGTGTGTGTGTATCTTGTTCTTGCTGACAAGCCCACCTGCTGTGAGTCTCTGACTTTCACACACTGATGTTTAACATGAGTTACACTGCAGAAAATCCTGGTTTCTGATTTGATTGTTCTCACTCTAGACCACATCTCAACATGGTTTTATCCTCTAATCTGTATCATAAGATCTTCAAATAGACACAGAAAACATATTATGAGATTGTCCAGAACACATGTGTTGTTAGGCTAGTTTTTTATCTTGTTGTTATCAAATCTGATGTGCAGACCTAAATTCAAGATTTTTTTCTGACCACATTTTCTCCTCAAAGATGATGGTTCACCACTATACTTCCAGCTTTTAATAATGCGTTGGACAGTTCTCTAACTCAAAATAAAGTGTTAGGCTGCTAAGCCAGCTTTGTGTGTGTATTTTGTTAATGTTAGCCATGGTGACTCTTTTATTGAGCTCAGGCTGTCTGTGCTTTGTGTGTGCTCTGTGTAAGGTTAGCCACAGAAATTATTTTTATTGGGCTCAAGTAGGGTTGTTAAAATTCCCAGCTGATGGCCTAATTTTAAAGTTATGAATCAGTCGACTGAAGCTGCTATGCTGCTACTTCCTCACAGCGTTTTCAAACTTTCGTAAAAGTTCAAAGGTCTGCGCGAGACTCTCGCAAGATGTGGCACAGAAACGTTAGCGAAGGATTGCCAAGGAAACAAAAGCAATATGTCTGACAACACTGACAACATTTACAATGCCACAGTAAATCAAAAGTCTGGAGGAGATTTTGGATTTTATAAGAAGGGCGGAAAGTTGGACAAAAAGCCGGCTGGTTATAAGCTAAGTAGAAGAGTGTTTAAGTACAGTGGTAGCATGACAAATTAGCGTTCAACTGGTTAAATGACATGGTGAAACCTGTGCAAACGACGAGGATGCTTGTAAGGCTAGCATTAAAAAGAACATGAAAGACAAAGACACAGAGATTAAACACTTTTTACAACCACAACTCAGCAAGGTTTTATTGCTAAAGACTTAGCAATACTGGCAATATAAATCTATCTGCCAGCATTTGAACATGTCACTATCATTAGCTGTGCTCTGTGACTGCTGGTAGTACTAAGCGCCAAAGTCGCAAAATTGCGACAAGACACGGCACTGAATAAAACAGCTGTTTTCTCCGAATAGAGTGTTATATATCATTCATACTCCCACCCGCTAGTTGGCAGACATCCCTTACTTAGATCTTAGCTCAGAAAACCGTCATGCTTCAATGCAAAATGTTCGAGGAAATCCCATCCAAACTTGACTTTTTTTTTTTTCTTCAAAAGCATCTAGCGACAAAAAGCGACTAGTGGCAAATCTAGCGACTTTTTCTGGTGTTTGGAGACTGACATGAAAGCACGTATCACTCTGCAGTCACTGAGCTCAACGAGCAGTGGGTGCTGCCGTGAGCCCGTCCCCGTCTAAAAGCACTCACAGGCGGTCAGTCTCACGTGCAGCAGTCGCAGCCTTGCAGCCAGAGCAGAAAGGAGACGAATTGCGCTGCCGGGCAAAGTGAGGAAAACACACGAAAACACGACCCCTTTACTCTGCTACTTTTAAAGTCTTTTATGTTGTTTTTATTCTTCTTTTATGTGCATTGTAACACTTTGAGGTCATTGAGTATAATGTGTTGAGTATAAATAAAATGTATTGCTATTATTATTTATTTCCGTCCAGAGTTGCATTAATTTTTCGCCAGGATTTTGTATTGATGATGGGCGAGTCGGGCCGCTACGTAGAGTCTTCTTCAGCACATCACAAAGATTCTCAATGGGGTTAAGGTCTGGAGTCTGTGGTGGCCAACCCATGTGTGAACATGATGTCTCATGCTCCCTGAACTACTCTTTCACAATTTAAGCCCGACGAATTTTCCCAGGTGGTACCAGGGAAGAAAAAATCCATTGATGGAAAAACCTGGTCATTCAGTTTATTCAGGCAGACGGTTGACCATTTTTTTGGGCATGTAACTTTGCTGAACCGAGACCTGACCAGCTGAATAAACCCCAGTTCACAACACTGCCCCCACAGGCTTGTACTGTAGGCACTAGACATGATGGGTGCATCACTTTATCTGCCTCTCTTCTTACCCTGATGGACTCATCACTCTGGAACAGGGTAAATCTGGACTCATCAGACTACATGACCTGTTTTTATTGCTCCAGAGTCCAATTTTTATGCTCCTTAGCAAATTGATTAGCCTCACTGATAAGTGGTTTTCTTAAGGCTACACAGCTGTTTAGTCCCAATCTCTTGAGTTTTCTTTGCATTGTGTGTATGAAAATGCTCTTACTTTTACTCTGAAACATAATGTGAGTTCTACTGTTGATTTCATACCATTGGATTTCACCAAACGTTTAAGTGATCTCCGATCACAATCATTCAAGAATTTTTTCGGACCACATTTCCTCCTCGAAGATGATGGTTCACCACTATCCTTCCAGGTTTTAATAATGCGTTGGACAGCAATCTCCTTAGTTGTAAGAGATGGTACATCTCAAGGGGCTATCCTTGAAATAAAAAATAAAGAATAAAGTTGTTTTCTTTGCTTGATGCAGGCCAATAATTTGACCCTTCTGAAACAGAGTAACATCTTTTCCACAGCCACAGAATGTGTCTTCTGACATCGTTGTTTAAGAAATGAGAAGCTTCACACTGCATCAGTTAGGGTTAAATAACTTGTTACCAGCTGAAACATATTAATCACTGCAGTAATTGTCCACTGGTTGGCTATTACCTATTTGACTGGCAGAATACATAATAGTGAGAAAAATACATAGGATTCCCTGGTCTTAGAATTGTCTTATTCCAATTTATAATAAAAAATAAATCTCTAAGAAAGAATTGTATCGTACCCTAACCAGTTTGAATTGAATCATACCGAATCGTATCGTATCGAATCTTTCCACAATAAAAAGAATCGTCCCTGAATTGTATAGTAGCCCATGTATCTAGATACGTATTGAATCGTCTTACAAGAGAGAGATGCACACCCCTAGTCTCAGGGCCTGTGTGCTTTGTGCTACTCTGTAAGTGGCTGAACAACAGTCTGTCACTGTTGCTGCTGCTCTCTTGTTCTTTAACTGTTAGCTAGCTGTTGAACAACAAGCTCAGCAACAGTGTACTGTGAGAGCAGCTCATCATTGTTGTCGCTAACTACCTCATGTCCCATTCATATATAAGGAAACAAATATTCATCAACATGAATGTAAAAAACGAAAATGGATATTGTTAGATACCGCTGTCAAGACAATATCCTGTTATTGCGAAATTTTAGCTGCACTTTCTCTACCATTCTTTTGCCACTAGCGGACTAATAGCTTCAGCAATAAAGCCATAGCTTGCAGAAGACTTGGGTCATGCACAATGGGCCTCATTCATGAAACGTGAGCAGAACGAATTTGTGTGTAAACCGCTCGCAGACGGAAATTTACGTGCATTTCCGCATTCATCAATATTTTAGTAGCTCCGATCTTTTCGTAGCAACTAACAAAATCTACACATGCTGCTGACCACACGTAGTGCTTGTGTAAATTTAAGAACGCATATAAATAATGCTTGTCACTATTGGAAATTACAATTTGAATTCATATTGCGCTCTGTTATGTACACAATACGCAGATGCATTTGAAACACGTGATATAAACATGACAAACGATTAAAAATATAACACATTTAGTTAAATTAGTTGGCAATTGGCAGGATTAAGATTCAGATTAAGCTCATAATTGTGAATTTTCTATGTAAATCGACTCAATAGATTACGTGTTCTTTTCTACATGTTGAATGATGATAATAAAAATATAGGCTAATAATAAAATCACAAAAAGGATGTAAACCATTACCATAGCTGGATCACTCAGGTGGTGTTGATTCTAATCAAACCTCCCACAGTATAAAAGGCCTTCAGTCCTAGTTAATGGTAACCATGGCTGAACTTGCACTTTTACATGATTTGGCACAAGGCGCTATTTGGAGAGAGCGGCACTTCAGCGATCGGGCAGATATGTTGGCTGAGAATGATGAATGGTTGATTTGTCGTTTCAGACTACCGAGACCAATTCTGTTGCATTTATGCAACATTTTGGAGCCTAATCTGACAAGGCCAACAAAACGCAGCCATGCCATCCCTGCACATCTACAAGTGCTCTCTGTACTTGGTTTCCTAGCCACAGGGACTTTCCAGCGGGAGATAGGTGACAGGTCCGGCATTTCGCAACCATCTATGAGCCGCATCCTGCCTGCAGTTCTTCACGGTATTATTAAACTAATGCCAGAGTATATTAAATTTCCCTATGGCGCACAACAGCAGGTAGAAGTAATGCAGGGATTCAGTGCGATCGCAAACATGCCAGGTGTCATCGGTGCCATAGACTGCACACACGTATGCATCAAGGCTCTATCCGGTGATGCATTTGCTTACATAAACCGGAAAAACTTTCATTCTGTGAATGTGCAACTGATCTGTGATGCAAAGTGTGTGTTGTTAAAGGTTGTGGCACGGTGGCCTGGTGGGACGCACGACGCATTCATCCTGCGTAATTGCGCAGTTGGCATGCGTTTGGAGGATGGAGCTGTGAGAGACGACTGGCTCATTGGTAAGAATATAGCCTGCATAATTACATGTGTGTGTTATATATGGACTTACCCTTCTATATCCATAGGGGATAGGGGTTACCCACTGACGCCGTGGCTTATGACCCCACTGGCCAGCCCGCAGACACCACAGGAGCTGGCATATAACGAGGTGCACGCGGCTACTCGTGCCGTTGTAGAGCGCACCAACGGGGTCTTAAAAGCAAGATGGATGTGCCTAGATTATAAAGGTGGCACCCTTCTTTATACACCTGCGAAGGTGTGTCAAATAATATTAGCCTGCTGTGTTCTGCACAACGTGGCAATCAAACAGGGCCTTCCCCTGCCTGAAGTCCAAAATCCAGAGGAACAACTGCCTCCGGAACCAGATCTTGGCCCTCGAAATGCGGCTGCTATACAGACACGCCAACGACTTATAGAGCGATTTTAAGGTAAGTGTTGCCAAGACGGGAACGGAATAAGCTATGCACATTTTAGGCTGATATGTTTTGCAAAAAGTTAGTTTCATTTTTCTTTTGTTTGATATTTATTAGGGCCGGGACTCGATGAATTTTTTAAATCTAATTAATTAGAGGCTTTGTTATTAATTAATCGCAATTAATCGCATTTTAATCGCATATAAATATTTGACCTGAGAACAGTGATAAGTAATTTTTTTCACATGGATTTTTAGTATACCATTGAATAATGACTGAATACATAAACTTAAGCAACAAAATATTGTTTATTTTTGCTCAACCAAGTCCAACAGACCAGTGCAATTTTTGCCATTAAGTGTAGCGGAAGTGGGTGTGGGTCCTTGTATTCGGAGTCAGGCTAACGTCCACGCTAGCTGCTATATGTTTTGCATTGAGGTGATACTTGAGGCTCGATGTGCTGCGGTGATATGCGAATTCCTTGTTGCATAGCTTGCACACAACCATGCTCTTATCGACGCTACATCTGTTCGTTTTCCCACGGGGCCAACCAAAGCGGTCTCATCAGCTTCTTCGTTCATGTTCACTGTGGTTTGTTGTTGTTTGAAGTCATGAACGCTAGTTGGTGCTCCAGTATAATCGGTCCACCTGAAACGCATCCAGTGAGAAATATTCCGTGGTGCAAAAATAAGTGCCATTAAAATGCGTTAAAGCGTTGTAATTAATTAATCCTAATTAACGCGTTAAAGTCCCGGCCCTAATATTTATATAACATCTTATTTCAGTAGACTACATAGGTTCATTTTAATGTCATGCTCTTGTAAATGTATACAAATAGGCTATATTTAATTATCTGAAGAAAGGAGAGTAGCTTGATTAACTTGTTTCAAGTGTTTTCCCAGGATAACCACAGACATCAAACAATACTGACAAGAGGCTGACAAGGCTTTATTGTTGAAGGCGCACAAGTGCCTCACATATTCCCTTCAAGCTGCTGTTGATCTCTTGGAGGTTTGTGTTTATTTGATTGACTGCTGACAGCAAAGCCTCTTGATTTCTCAGGACTTCTTCCGTGAGGACAGCCGGATCACCTCTTCGGCCTTGGTACCTGGGAGCAGCGGGGGCAGCGGGAGCAGCAGGAGGTGGAAGAGCCACATCATGGGAGGAGCACTCGCCAGCTAGAAGATTATTTAAGACAACACGTTCGTTTTTTTGGTTTTGTGTGGCTCTTTGATCATTTGAAAGAAACCTTTAATAAATCTGATTTGAAAAATGTTTAATTTAAGTTGGCTGCAGACTGACGTATTTGGGGCTGTTTTAAATAGAGCTTTAGGCTATTAAGATTCAAATAATTTGAAGACTATGCATACAAAACTGCTGTGGGCTATATGACATCCTTATCCTTTGTTGAAAGAAATGTTAAATAGCTCTACATTCCGACAGCCATTCACTGATTTAGATTTTATCCATTAGCCTATGCACAATATAACATTTCTGGTTTCCCACTTCCACTTCATTCAATCCGGAGAGAAAACCCCACAAATGAATCTTGTTTGGTGGGACTGTACGACCTAGGTTAAACTATACTGACCACTAAGCTATCAGTGATGGTTTTCAAAATGTATTATGGTACAACCCTTATCACCTTACCGTCTGGGTTTGATGTTGACTCCAGTGCAGGCATGTCGCTGTCTCCTTCAGGTATAATTCCTGACAGAGACGTCTCACCAATTATACCGGCGATGCGCTCATCTGCAATTGACAGTTTTGACTCTGAGCATCCCCCTCCTGTGGCTGATGTACATCTTTTGTGTTCACTAATGCGTTTCTTTGCTTCGAGTTTCATATCAAACCATTTAGGCTTGACTTCAGACATAGTTCTTTGTACTACAGAAACAACATTAACTGCATCAGTCACCTCCCTCCACGCTTTTGCTTTGCCTGTCCCTGTCACACCACTACTAACAGATGAAAATAAAATTGTTTTTCTTGACTCCACTTCTCCCAAAATAATTTCAATCTCCGCTTCGGAATAATTCTTTTTTCTTTCTCGTTCTCTCTTTCTTTGTGCCATGACTGACAGGTCGACAGGATGCCTCTACACACCTCCTTATATGGTGGTCATTGGCAATTCATGGGCTGGGTTTTATGCTAATAGCTGATTACCGGGAGCGCACTGTCACCTTACGATGGATTGGTATTCATGATCATACACACGTGTTTACGATCAGATCTGAGTTTCCCGCAGCGTTCATGAATCCGGAGTAGGTTTTTAGTAGCGTAGGCGTTTATGTGAAAATCTACGCACAAATTTACTAACGTTTCATGAATGAGGCCCAATGAGCGCAAAGTACGAAGGCCAGGTTGCGTGCAGGCATGCAGGTATGTTAGGCAGCTAGGTACCATGTTCAGTCTTTTTATACAGGCAGAACAAGATGATTTAATGGACTTATTAGAGGCCTGCAACACCCTAGTGTAACAATAGATGCTTTGAGAATAACTCAAGGACGCTAGTCTTAAAGCTGATTGATTAACAACATGACAACATTAATATTGCAAGTTTGGCTTGCTAACAAAATGAACATTGTGTATTGGGCTCATAATGGATAATAAGCATCATTGCTGCATTTGCAATCAGCTGATTTTTCATGCTAATATTAGCATGGTAGCATGCCTTTAGTCCTGATGTTAGAAGCAGAGATATATACCTCATATTTTTATGGTAAAATGATGTTTATAAGCTGTTTGGTTTTTGCAATACTGCCTGTAAATCTATAATAATTTACAAGCAAAATAACACGTTTATTGTTTTCGAAAGGGTATATTTGATCTTAAATGCAATGTTACCTTTCAATTGTTAACATATGTATGACAGTATTAAATGTCTGTCTTGCTAGTTTGAGCGGATTACAGGTCTTGTACAGGTAGTGCGGTGAACTTCCATTTGCATGGAACTCCCTTTCATGAAGGACATAACACGGCATTGCTCGTGGTCATAAGTAAACCACTTCCACTTCCCCCTTATTGGTTTGGGATGGCACTTTATATGGCAGACCTTCCATATGGACATGCAAACAGAGTATAAGTCAGAAGGAAGACGGTGTGGGTTGTGGTTTGAGAAAGGCCCTGTGATAGTGAAAACCTTCCTTTGTGAAACATTGGCATGGTTGTTTTCTGCTCCACTCAAATTAAGCTTAGCATTAGTTCATGCAGGACACAGAAGTCATACGCCCCAGCTATAATCAGCTGACAGCCTGCTGATCGAATTATCATGACCAATCAGTCTCACACCACCCACAGCTATTCTCAACACAAAGCAGTCCATGTAAATATGGCTCCCTCCTCACTCATAACCACTCCTACTCAAAAGCTGCCACACACGGCTTCTGCTGGAAAGCTTGATATCAAGATTTGAAAGCTAAAGGCTGCTACTGGTTATTGTTTCTTTACTCACTATCTATGTGCCCCTCAAGTCTCATCTTGAGGTGGTTGGTAGGTCGATCACTGAGGACCCCATTTTTCAGTTTTTAGCGTTTTGAAGTTTATCAGAGAGGAAACCTACCCTTGCCCTGCTGTTAATGCATATGCTTCAGCTAACTCTAGCACCCAGGCCAAAACAGGCAAACATCATCAATATGTCGACCAAGGTCCTCCCATAGCAAGACGAATTTCAGTCTCCCAAGTCCTGGAAAACCGCTCCGCCTGCTTTCCACAAATTGCAACTTCAAGGCCATCTTCTATCGCTACTGCTGTACATACTGCTTCAGCATCCCAGGCATCCCTAGCAACCAGCATTTCATCAGTTAGTAAACATGGTTGAGGTGAAAAGGACTCATGTGCACGCTTAATATCGGGGAAATGCAGGCTAGACTTTTGCAAATCCTTCCACCTGACACATTCTGCATTCTTGAATGAGAGGTGAAACATCTTCAACAAACTGAAACAAGTCCAGTTGCCTGCAATACAGCACTTACAATCCCTTCCAATCAGCACCGTGCATCTTTTCCTCTCAAATGTTAAATTTTGATCAGAAATAGACTAATGTTCGATATCCATGGACTTGTTTAAATGTCCCATATTATGAAAAACACGTTTTCTCTGGTCTCTACATATATAAACTGGTCCTCCCTGACCCTACCAACTCCCAGAATGAGGAAAGCAAACAAGTCCTGCATAGTCTCTGCAGCCCACCCACTGGTAAAACGGCGCTCCGACAGGCTGTTCAGATTCAGCTCGTTACGTAATGACAGGAGTGATTTGCATAGGGCGGCCTGCTCTGCGCGATGATAGGAGATATCGAGAGGGTCAACAAAATAACTCAACATTTGAAAAAGTGGCCAGATACACACAAGGTTAATGTCATTCATTTACCTGGGACCTCGTCATCCTCATCAGGGTTCTCCTCTGCAGACTGGATGAGGTAGTCAAGCAGCGGCGTCTTGCTGAGGTTTTTGACTCGCTCTATTACTTTTGTCTTCAGGAGTGTTCCCCATTTCTCAAGGAGTTTTGATTAAATCTCGGCTCCAAAAACCAGGTCAACCTAAAACCTAAAGGTGAGGTAGCAAGTGTAAGTGTATTTGATGATGGAGGTAGTGGGAGGAGGTGACAATTTGACTTTGCACAGCTGTTGCACAGCATGTTATTGTAGAATGGCCTCTTACATGAGGCATGCTTGCATCTTATTCAGATAATCTGCCTAAGGTCTGCAGCAGGCTCATTGCTGCTACACATTGATACGTCACATAATTGTAAAATGGCCTCCCATACAATGAATGCTTGCTTCTTTATTAAGAAAAGGCTTCTGAGGTCTACAACAGGCTCCCTGCTACACATTGATATTTTGCATAATTGTACAATGGCCTCTTACATGATTCATGCTTCAGTCTTTCTTCAGATAATCTTGTTGAGGTCTGCAGCAGGCTTGCTGCTACACATTGATACTTTGCATAATTGTACAGTGGCCTATTACATGATGCATGCATCTTTAAGATAATGCTTCTGAGGTCTGCAGCAGGCTAGCTGCTACACATAGATGTTTTTACCATAGGCTGGTGCTTAGCATGGGCGTTATCCTTGCATGGGGTTGGGCTCCATTGTTTTGGAGGTTTTCTCTATGGTGCTTCCTGTTTTGACTTAGCATGCTGCTTGGTCAATTCGTGAAGCATCTTAAGCAGAACTGCCAGCAGCAAGCATAACTGTATTCCATCAGTGGCAATAAATGATTAAACTTTTAACGAGGGTGTTCCTGACTGAACTATGTAAAAGCTGTTCAGAAATAATAATAATCAAATTGCTTGGAAATTAACATTTTTGTTGTGTAATAGTATAATGACAATTTGAGAGAGTAAATGGCCAATCAGACACTCATACATTCATATTCAGACTGTGTTGACTCCTCTCTCTTACTGTTCCTCCATCTCTCCTATCCTCCTCTGTCTTCTCCCTCTCACTCCATAACATCTCCTCCTCACTCCGAGTCCTCCCAGTCGGAGGTGAACCAGTGTTGTCTGTCTCTATCATAATTGTAAAGATGATTAAAAGTCACTTAGTAGCTTCAGAGGATGTGGGTGTGTGTGTGTCTGTGTGTATGTGGGGGGGGGTCAGCTCTGTCCCCTTGTGCATACATTCTGAATTTGTGTGTGCATGTGTGTTAATCTGGTAGAAGTTAAAAATGCAATTACAGAGAGTTAAACAACTAAGTGAAATCTGCTCACAATGTAGACATTTCACATAAAAAGGGAGCAGGTCTAACAGAGTTCTTGTTACTGTGGATAATCCACAGAGACAGCTTTCACAGGGACTGCCTCTTCTGTGGGTGTGCAATATTTGGACCCACTCTTTCTCTCTCTCTACAATGTGTTAAGTGTGGCCAGAATTTTGGTGTTGATGTTTTGTCAAAAATTACTTTTGTGAATTGTCTTGCAGAGATGTCTGAGATGTCAGAGATGTGAGCGGCAGGTTCATTGCATTCAAAATTCTCACTGCTACTTTCTTTAATAAAGAGAAAAAAACAACAACCATACACTTTCAAGTTTCTCTCTTTTACCAAACTAAGACAAACTTGAGTGGCTCATTACCTCATCATTACACTTTGGTTTGGTCACAATAAATCCTTGATTCACAAAGTTAGATATGAAAATGTTTTGTCTCTCCATGCTGCTTTTCTGACATATTGCAGCTTAACCTTCATCCCCCATGTTTTTTGTGAATAGAGAAATGACCTGCAGCACTCCCCTGGACTTAAAGGTCCAGTGTGTAGGATTTAGTGGGATTCATCCTTCCTTCCTTCTTTCCTTCCTTAACGTATCCATCATTGTTCCCTGTTTCCTCCCCACCTTCATCCATCTTCTCTCCCTCTCCCCGTACTCCCCTTATTCTATCTTTCTGACCATTCACTCATCCTTCCGCCACTCAACAGTGCAAGTCAACATGTGAACTCACAAACACTGTAGCACAGAAAGAACAGTTGAATTTATGTTCTGATTCTATACTTTCCTTCCTGATACAAATTCCCATATGTTGGCGGATCAAATTTACACAAGTACTTAGTCCAGGTAGATTACTGTATAAACTTGAGGCTGTTTTCTGTCTGAAGCCAATCTGAGGCAGTTTTCATCTACTCCTGGAAAAGATGACACATTTACAGCTGGTTAGGTCCGTGAAGTACTCTAAACAGGTAGTTAACATATTAATGATAATTTCAAGTTCCTTGTGGTCTTTAACAAACTGGATACAACCCATTTTGGCAATGGATCAATGTTCCAGCATTCTAGTAAGGTGTTCTGTGGGGCAGATCGAGAGCATGTGTTTTTACTGCAAAAGATCTCTTGTGTTTTTGACCTCCAGTGTGCTCTTGAATGTCTTTGTTTGACGCTGTTTGTGCTGGCCTCATGATTTCTATGTCATCTCTCTGCTCAGCCATCAGTTCCATTGTTCTCTCCAGCTCACTCGTGCTGCCTGCTATGTCCCTGAAACCAAGTGAGACCACTCAACCCTGCAACTTGTCTCCTCCTGCTCACCTGCCTGCCCTTGTTGTTGTCATTCCCCTTTATTGTTATAATAAACCTTTTTACTTTGCACAAATCCTCATCTGTCCTCTGTTGGGTCAGAAAAATCTGGCCAATATGGACCCAGCAGAGACCAAGCGTCTGCGACAGGCTCTCTCTACCAAAGAAGCCATGGTTGGCCAGCATGAGCAAGCACTTAATGAAGTCAATCATCCCCATCCCTGCCAGGTACTCAGAAGAGTTAGGTTAATGTGGACAATTTATTCACAAATGTTCACTAGTTTTTGATAAGCAGCTTAACACCTATGTCTGATAAAAATTTAAATTGCTTTTGTTATATGTTGTTATTATTAAGGGTGTCACGATTTCGATTTTAAATCGGAATCGACCGAAATTAAGTCACAATCTCAAACTTGGAAATAAAAAAAAGAATCATCGATGCTGCCTCGCTCCCATATCACGTCCGGTCGGCTTGTCAGACAGAAAAAAAACACACATGTTGAGGTGCTGGGAGTCAACCTCCTCTAACTTAGCTACTAGCTAAGCCAGTAGCTATTAGCTCCAGCCAATCAAACAATAGCATGGTGTTAAACCATTCCTGTTCGGCTCCCGGACCGTGGTCGGGAAGCACAGGGAAGATGATTTCCTCCAGGGCCGAAGTTTCTGTTTCCCTTCGGGGTGAACCCCCTTTCACGTGTTAAGCTGGTCGGGAAATAAGACCAGGGAGCTTTGCTGTATCTTGAGGAGCCGTCGCCTTTATTCACAGCCAAACTGCAGCCTATATTGTACACTTTATTGCTGTCGCTACTACTGTGACTCCTTTCGCTTCTCCTTCCTCTCCCATTCATTCACTGTCCGCACGCTCCCTCACTCTCGCTCGCCCACTCACACCTCACGCACCGCCCTATTCCTGAAAGGGGCTACGTCACTCTGACAACAATGATCTGTGTGGTATATGTACAACTAAATTGTTCAGAGACGACTATGGACTATGGTTTTATTTTTTGTCTGTTTTGTTGTGAACTTGAATGTCATCTTCTGTGAAGAAGACTGCAGTTATAAAAGAAACTAGATGGCAGATTATTTTGTTTAAATTTCCAATTGACTGAAGATGTAAGTTATTGTTACATTATGTTATTAATAAATGTTTTAAATTTGACAATGTAGTGTGGTTCATTGCGAACAAAGGTCAGATATTATATTGCATAAAAGTCTAGTCTAAAATGGCATAGCAACCTGTGCTTTAAAAAAATACATCTAAAAATCGAGAATCGAATCGAACCATGACCTTAGAATCGAAAATGTAATCGAATCGAGGATTTGGAGAATCGTGACACCCCTAGTTATTATAATGTTTTTTTAATTGATAAAGCTTCCCAGTGGGCAGAAGCCGCCACCAAATTAAATGTGTGTGCCAATCTTATCTGCTATTTGTTGCAGAGCTGCCAAAGATCTTTGACCACCCAGTACGAGGTAAAAAAATATCTAAGCGGCTTCTCTCACTCAGCTAAGTATGCTATTGATTTTAAGATTTGGCAGCTGAGAGCGGACGGGATGATATGTCACTGCAGGGGATGTTCATTTAGAGGTTAAGTGATAGCATTAAGGATGAGCTAGCTGCTAGGGCTGAGAGAACTTCTCTGGAGAGTCTCATAGCATTAGCCATCCGCCTCAACAACAGGTTGTGTGAGAGACATTGGGAGAAGGCTAGAGGAGGAGCCTCCCAACATTTTCCGCTCCAGCTCAAAAATCTCCCTCACTCTACAACTGTTAATCCTTTTACTGGAGCACCATCTCTCCCCTCTCCCAAGGAACCCATGCAGCTGGGCCATAAGAGGCTAACTCCCTTGGAAAGAAAAAAAAGATTTTGAGAAAAACTCTGCATCTACTGTGGCGAGTCAAGTCACCTACTTTCCCTGTGTCCATAACTGCCAAAACGGCAGGCTCTTGGGATGTTGATTAGTCAGACCACCACTACCTTCTCCCCCTTTGCGGATTCAACCGCAGGACTCCCTCTCGCACCCATAACACTCCTTACTTGCAGGGGGCAAGTTCTCATTGATGCTGATGATAGCTTCATTACCCTTCATGCTGACATCTGACTCTCTCCTCTCCCACAGACTTTTTGCCCTTGACGGAAGACTCCTTGCCCACATGACTCAACACACCATTCGACTCACACTTCTCCTGTTAGGTAATCTCCGTGAAACCATTTCCCTGTTTGTAATTCCCTCTCCACTAGCTCCTGTTGTTTTAGGTCTCCCCTGGTTAAAACTTCATAATCCTCACATTGCTAGGTTGGCCTCTTAGATAGTAAAAATAAATAAATAAATAAACAACTCCCACACTGCTGGACTCATCCGACCCTTGTCTTCTCCTGCAGTTTTCTTCTTCATGGCTAACAAGGACAGCTCACTCCGCCCGTGTATTGACTATCAAGGCCTTAATGACATCACTGTTAAGAACAAGTTTCCACTACCCCTCAGCATTTGGCCACCTCCATCAAGCAACCATCTTTTTTCAAACTCGACCTCTGCAATCCCTACCACCTGGTCTGGATTAGGGAGGGAGACAAGTGGAAACCTGCATTCGGTACCCGTCTTGGTCACCTTGAATATTTGGTCATGTCCTTTGCTCTAAGCAATACCCACTGCAGTTTTTCAAGCACTCATTAACAATGGTCTCCTGGACATGCTGAACAACTTTGATGACATCCTCATCTTCTCCTGAAGCCCAGAGGAGTATGTCCAACATGTCAATCTGTTACTGAAGAGACTCCTAGAGGATAAACTGTTTGTCAAGGCTGAAAATTGTGTCTTTCATTGGTCCACTGGGAGTGTTCTGAGATCATTGAACGGGGAAAGGTAAAGAGGAATCAAACCAAGATACAAGCAGACGCTGACTGGCCTATTCCCTCCCCTCGGAAAAAGCTCCAACAATTTCTTGGCTTTGCTAACTTCTGCCTGAGCTTCATCCGTAACTACAGCTGTGTGGCTGCACCATTCATCCAGCTTTCCTCCCCAAAGGTCCCCTACTCCTGGTCCCCTGAAGCTGAAAACACCTTTTCTCGGCTCAAAGAAATGTTCTCATCTGCTCCAGTGCTCTCACACCCTGACCCCCACCTGCAATTTGTGGTGGAAGTAGATGCTTCCCTTCTGGCGTGGGAGCAGTACTGCAGTACTCTCCAGTTGACCAAAAGCTCCATCCCTGTGACTTCTCCTCATGCCATGCCTGTCTCACATGTATTGCATCCACCTTAAACATTCAAAAATATGAAGGGAGGGAAAAGGTTCAACTGTCATTTCACAACTAACACCATTTTCTCCCCTATCTTCCATGAATTGGTGCCTGCCCAAGCACCCATGTGCAAAGCAAAATGAGCCCTTCCTGACAGACAAAGAAAAGGCCACATTAGGATCTTGGTTCACAAACTGCCTCTGACTCCCCTGCAAATGATGTGGACCCCCCTCCTCAGCTGGTGATGCTCCTTTGGTCCCGACATCCACTCTGAAGGCTATGGGTGCTGGACTAGAATGTAAGATTTGCCCTGGAGTGATTTGCCCCACCGCCCAAAGCTAATTAACAGCAGCGATGCAAGGTCTTGCTAGTACCCTAGCTCAGTTAGCACCAGCAGCTGTTACACAAAGCCTCCCAGCTAACTCCACAAGCAGAGGAACATGAAACAAGTTAGTACAGAGCTAGTAACTTGGAAAGGAACAACAGGCGGAACTAGTTTCTTCCACCTTCTCTCATTTGACTATTCAACATTGGGACCACAACTTTCCCCTGCTTGGCATCAGCTAAGGAACAGCATCAGCTTCTTCGCCTTAAAGAGCAACCAAGAAATGATGATAAGCACCTTCCCTTTTGATTATCCTTAGTCCACAAACTGGCCAGTGTCTCAGCTTTGGCAGAAGACTGGTAATGTTGAACTGCACACAGCATAGCATAGATCAGCTAAACACAGGACTGTTAAACATCGGTTGATCGAAGCACATGTGTTGGATGCATTTTGTCTATTTACTGTATGAGTGTTAATGTGATCTCTGTGTAGTCAGATTATTGGTAGCTGGCTCACCACACAGCTAAATCGATGTTGAGTAGTGCTTCACACAAATTTAAAACCTGGATTAAAAATATTTTGAATGATTTTTTGACATTTTTCGCCACAATAAATCCTTCAAACCAGCAAAGCGCTCCTGTCATATGGAAGATCTATGGTCCTGTGCTGTAAGCAGTAGCCTATCAAAAAATGTGCATTGTTAATGCCGAAAGACTGCCTTTGTGTCCAGAAAACGAAAAATGGCACAATATCACTGTCAGTGCTGAAGAAAAGTTGATGCTGAAAGTCTGAAATTCGACAGCAACTGGTCTGAAATCTCTACATCCAAACTGCTAAGGGCAAGCCAATATGTTTGCTCTGCAATGGATGCACCTCCGCAACCTGTGGAGGCATTTCAACACAAATCAATCCTGCATTGATGAAATTTATCCGGGGGGTTGGAAGTTCGGCAGCAGAAAATCACAACTCTGATGGTGTGTTCAGACCTAACACAAAAAAATATTCGCCTTGCGTTACACTCGCAAGTTTGATCTCAGGATTATTTTTTATCGGTGCAGCACCCAGCTCAGTGAAACTCACTGTCTAGAATTGCGTCTAGATAACTGCAGCTTCCAGTGCTACCTGAGGCTGACGGGCACCCAGTTCTCAGCTGCAGAGCACCTGTCCACCTGTCTGGTGAGTGGCAGCATCTAAATAGGTGTTTTAAAATCAGTAAGTAGTAACTGTTACCAGCAAGTAGATGTAGACTGAATTATTATGTTATGGCTATGCTGTGCTGAGACCATTTCCATGACTTGCCAGGTAGTCCGACTTCCCTTCTCATTTTCCCTGCATGACAACTCCTTTTTTGTCCTGTTCCTGTATAAGCAGATGTGTAACTAACTGTTGTGTGGCATCAGATACACTGGGAAGTTCAGTTAATCTTTAACATTTACAATCTTTTTGCTCTGTTCCGTGGTTTGCTTCATAGGAAATGCTGTGATGTAGAAAGATAGGACTGTAGCTGTGCTGGGTAACTTGTGTCTAAGGTGTCTCCAGTTAACCAATGAAAAATTACACTACCTCAGAGCAAGGAGGACTGATTCTTTCCTCCTCCTGAGTGTACACATACTTATCACAATGTCATCCACCTTGCTCAATAACAGTAAAATCTTGCCACATATCACCCCAAGCATTTCTATGAGACATAATAGCAATATAAATTATCGTGTTATAAGATTTAACTTTTCACGTTGTCATTTTCACGTTTCATGTTATCTATATATAATATAATATATGTTTTTTTTCCCTTGTATGGCAGCAAAATGCTTCCATACTGTAGATAAACAACAGATTTTTTTAAATACGTTACTCACCGCACAGCATATCAATGCAATACTTCAGAGATGCAGCCTTAATTTATTTCACTCAGCACACAGATATCATGGCACAAATGGCCTCAAAATGAGTTTTGCAGATAACTTTTTGATGTTTTCATCAGGACTCTAGGTGCATCTCATCATCTTATAATAATTAGTCAGAGAAAAAAACAGAGGTGAAGCCATACATGTTGCTCTTCAACAATATGATTAGTATGTGATTAAAAGATAAAGATGGAGTGGAACAGTGATTGACAAGTGATGCATATTTTGTAACTCGTATGGCGGAGCTTTGTTTATACAAGCAATCTGCAAGTCCAGAAACAATCCTAAAATGCCCTGAAATACATGAAGTGAACTTGTGACTTCAATGGGCTCAAAATGACCTAAATGCAGACATTGTCACTGTTGATAGAAACGCATTGATAGACACATTGTTGCTGTTGAAACATTGATGCTGTTGGTTGACACACTGTTGCTGTATGTTGAAACATTGTTTCTGTTGTGCCTATGGATATCATTCATTATGCCAACAAGAAAATATGGTTTAAATTCTAACCTCCAGCAAAAATGTATGCCTTTCATTGACTGCTGGCTTCTTCTGTTGTGGGGATAAGCAGTGTGTGTGTGTGTGTGTGTGTGTGTGTGTGTGTGTGTGTGTAGACTGGAGATTGATCACCCCTGTCATGGCAGGATTGCTGCAGAGTGCTGAACACAGGCTGCTAATTGATAGAGCTCCTCTGGGCCTCGTTCACTCTGACAGCAGAGAGGAGACAGAAAATCTCTCCAGGTTGAAAGGAATCAAGGAATCAAGGAGAGCCCAGTAAAAATTAATCTGCATGACAGATAATATGTTATCACCATGGGCACCATCATCTTCATCATCATCATCATCATAAGATTCACTCAGGTCAATGTTGCTGCTACAGAAAGAGGTGTTTCACTGTCAGTAGAAATGTAATTTTTGTTGGTAAAAACATAATTTCATGACTATGAACGCCCTTCACTGTTGGTTACTAACATAATCGAGATGAGTAGAAACATTACCTCTGTACCTCTCTAGGAAAAAAAACTCTGACATCAACATCAATAAGTCAAATGTCTTTGTTGCCTTCCACTACTGTTACCAAATTGTACTGTCTCTGGCATCTTGTATAGAAAAAAATCACCACATTTTATGTGGAAAAGTCACTGAGTTGTTCAGCCCTTCTCACTGAGTCTTCAGTGAACTTCCTGGTGGAAAGCAGCATCCCTCTTCACAAGTGTGAGAGCCAGACAGGGACTGCTATTTACTGATTGTGATGTAATTTAGAGCAAGAAAACATATTTTTGTCACGCTCCTTTTTGCAGCTAGAAAAGTTGTAGTTGGTTGCCTGGAATGGATGAGTAGGAAGAGACCTTTTGCACAGTAGACATATTGACTTGTTATCTGTTTAACATATTCATTAGTATACTTTTTTACTCCTTGCAATGTGGACTGGCAGCAGCTCATAGCTTTTTTTTTATCATGCACAAACATACTCAGGTGTTTTAGAGACTTTAGATCAGTGATTACCAAAGACTACTGGTGGGCCCTGAAGGAACAGTCATTTACAATACTGTAAGGACAGGTTTGGTAATTAGTGATTAATAATTACTAATAAAAATAATAATAAAATGTATTGATATAAATTATTAAATGGGGCATGCGCGCAGATGGCACTAGGGACGGGGGGGATATGACCCCCTCAAATTCATAGTGACCCTGATCCGTCCCCCCACTGTCCCCACATAAGGCGACAAACATCGCCGCTTTAACAGATTAGTTAGACTAATTTACATTGCAGCGCGCATAGAGAGCCCGGCGTTTGTGTGCTACGACTAAGTACTCCAGTTGTACACGAATGTCGGAATTTCCGAGCTCCAAGTCAGAATTTTAATCAGAACCCCCCGTGAAGTCGGATCTCCATCTCGGAAAGTCGGATTAATCCCACCAGCCTGACATAGAATTCATGCTATGTGCTACTCACGTAAACAGTAGTTACATGTTTTGTTGTACGTTTGTAAGGCTGGGAAGCGCTGGGAGCACTCAACTTTGGGGTTATGTTGTTCCGAGCTCCAAGTTCCGACTTTCAGTGTAAAGTGAACACACCATAAGGCACGACTCTCACTCCCCAGGGTCCTAAAGAGGAACTGGTAGCTGCGCCTGTGCCTGTTGCGGTGATCAGACCATCGTCTACTAAGACAGAGCGGTGATTTCAATTCAATGAAGAAACAAAAAACAATCAGAGCGTTTTTTCAAAAAACAAACAATGTAAGTAGGCTATCCTACGCCTGTTGCCTGTTGCCTGTTGCCTTTCCCAGATGTGGCAGATAATCGTTTTGTAATGTTGAGTAGCTAGTCTGACATTAAGAAACGGCATTTGCTCTTACCTGAAGTAGGCTAAATGTAAAATAAAAGTCTTTTTAGGCTGTAGGTGAATAGCTTTGATGTTGTTTTTTAGTTTTTATGTATAATGTTATTTTAATAAGCAACTGTTAAGTGAAATTATAAGATTTGAAATGTTAATATTATCCACCTGGCCTGCAGGCAATTCCTGATGACAGCGAGGCAGGCCCTAGTCAGTCAAGAGAGGATCTGCCAGGGGGCAGCCACAGTAGAAAAAGACTGCATGAGGAAGGAGAGACAGAAGGAATACAGACAGAAGAAGCAGGGACAGAACAAGGAGGGACAGGAGGCAACACAGAGGGAGAGGAAGTTGACATGATAATGACATATACAAAGCCAAATCAACATCATCATATATGGCTAGTGTTGATCAGGTAGGCCTTTGTTTAACAATGTTCATTGTTGTTTATCCATGATTTCAAATAAGAATTCTCCAATGGCTTTTTAGTGCAAACCATTGGCTCATAGGCTATTACGAAAGTAACTACTTCAGCGCTAGTTGAAGCCCAAATTACACAAAAATAACTTATTGAGTTGAAATCATTTGCTGACAGCTTGGTCCCCCTCAGTTCAGAAATCCCATCTGCGCCCCTGAAATGGGGCACCACCCTGGGATCAGGGACCAATAACCAAACAGGCTCAAAAGAAGAATGTTCACTTTCAAAGGTAAATATAAAGCATTCAAAATGAAAGGAACAATGAAGTAACTGAATCTGAGCACTGACCTTCACAGCCATCTTTTATCACAAAACACAAATATCCACAGACAACTGCTCTGTACCCTATGATAGAATTTATTTATCGCTAGCAAAATGTATCAATAATCAATAATACTAAAATTAATATCTATTATGCAACTGTAGCAGGTATATCAGATATACGTTATGAATGCATTCCACTAATAATCCCTTACGTTTTTTTGTTATTCCCATATTATTTATTTGCACTTTTATTTTGACAGATCTTTTGCGAGCTTTTATTTTGAAGCCTTATTTTATCGCGATCCATGGGTGCTGACTTCTCTCCTCTCTCACACGTAATCCAGAGAGTGAGCAGGTGAGATCGCTTTGTTTTTGCTCCTTTCTTGTTTCGCTTATAAAGTCCTTTTAAGAGCAGACAAACAATGTAAAAGGCTAAAAAACAAGTTCCTGATGTTTTTATGTGTTCTTATGTAAATGAGCAGCGAGTATTTGAGTGTTTTGGGGTACTTTTAGATAGCTAGCTACTTTGCAGTAGTTGTGGGGACTCGCACACAGAACACATGCGTGCAGTACGTTCACTGTCATCATTTTCCTCCATTACAGGTTGTGCTGCGCCGACCGTGTGTGTGTATTAATGCTGCTGCATTGTGTATCATTTTATTTCTGTCCAGGTATGTTTCCTTCTGTTGTTCCCATGATGTGTATTTTGTTTTGCACAGTTTATTTACATCTACATTTTCTACAAAAAACAACTTCAGCTTGTGGTATAATAATCCCTCTCACACGTAATCCAGAGAGTGAGGAGGTTGTGCTGCGCCGACCGTGTGTGTGTATTAATGCTGCTGCATTGTGTATCATTTTATTTCTGTCCAGAAATAAATTATGCCACTGTCCCGGCTAAAGTGAGCTCCTGATCTCCTCGTCATTCAACATCTCAACACAACGCAGAGCGTAGCAAGGGTTTGCTTTAGAAGAGGGCCCAGACCGGCTACAATGGTGCCGTGACCCCGATGACATCGTGGATCAGCACCAGCTTGGTCACCGGAGGTTGTTGGCCGTCGGAACAACAATAACAAGAAAAAAAAGGTTCCCATTGAAAAGCTATAGTGGAGTGACTTTGTCACGTTCATGAGGACATTGGGGATTTGATAATTGCTGGATATATTTATCGTGAGGGAAAGTGTAAAAACAAACAAACAAACAAAAAAAACTCCACTTCTGATTTGAATGATTTCCCATTGCTTATTTTGAATCCATATTTTTCAGCTTTGTTTTTACACTTGAACTGAGTAATTTGAAACAAAAAGAGATGGATTTTAATGCTGTAAATGGGACTGCTCATGCTATTGATTCTGGTTTGGGGAGGGGGGCACTATTGTTTAACTCTTCAGTTGCTGGTTTGGGGAGGGGTGCACAGCTATTGGGGAGGGGGAGACAGCTGTTTAATTCCCCTGTTGCAAGTCCAGGTAATGTGGGTACCCCAGTCCTCACATCCACCCCTTCACCTAATTATCCACCACTTACCCCCGGACCCACCTTTCCACTTTCGGCCGTTTCAGATGGGAATGGCCCAGCCCTGAGTGACCTCATCACACACATTGCCCAGCAAGTAGGTCAGTCCATATCGGCTCAGTTAAAGGGGGAGAGTCAAGCAAATGAAGACACACAAGTCCAGAACTCGAGTGCAGGTCAGGCACTCGTTGACTCCACACTTAACCTGACTGGTGTGAAATTAGTCTTGCAGTCCGGCGTGAGGGAGCCTCCTGTGTACAGAGGGGATGGGTCTGACAGGCTCTCAGTTCATGAGTGGGAGGAGCTTATGGAAACCTACTTGAGGAAGAGGAACATTCAGCTGGGTGAGCAGTACCAAGAGATTTTGTCTAGATTAATGGGCAAAGCCAGAGACATTGTGAAGATAACGCTCCGTAGCAACCCATCACTGGAGCCTCATGAGAATCCGAAAGTCATAATTAACATATTGAAACAACATTTCGGTGGTGTGTCATGTTCGAGTATGCCTCTTGCAGACTTCTATAGCACCGTGCCTGTGCCAGGAGAGAATCCAGTTGAGTACTGGATCCATCTTAACAAAGCTGTTGATGCAGCTGAAGAGGGCCTGAGCAGACAGGGTCGACATATTGATGATCCCCGCCGAGAGGTGACCATGATGTTTGTCAAGTATTGTCCCGACCCCTCCCTTGCTGCAGTTTTCAGGTTTAAAGCGCCAGAGAAGTGGACAGCTAGTGAAATACAGGAGCATGTTGACCGTTATCAGATCGACATGAGAGAACAGCTGAGCTCCAGACCAAATTGTCCTGGCCCCACAAGACCCGTGACGGCTCATGTTCAAACATCGGTCTCCGAGGACGTGTCTGTGACCAACCAGCCAGTGTCACCCCCTGTCCAGGCCGATTCAGGTGTCACACCCACTCCTCAGTTTGACGATAAGTGCCTGAAGACTTTGATCAGCTTGCTCGATCGCACACTTGCTCAGAATAGCCAGCAGACGTATAGAGGGCCCCCATCTGGCCAGTCACAGAACAAACACTGCAAGGTCTGCAAGTCTTTGGAACACTCCACTCTGGCACATTGCAGACGAGAGCGCCTGTGTTTGTCTTGCTTCAAGCCTGGCCACATAAAAAAAGACTGTCCCAGTTGCTTTCCTGGACGGGAGAACCAAGCCGCACATCCAGCTCCAGAGCGGCAGCCTTTAAACTGATTGGCCCGCAGTGGGAGAGGGGACGTGTGGGCAAGGACAAACAAACCCTCAGAAGTGACAGTGAATTCGAACAATGTTATGTGAAAGTGTGCAGTGCAGCACCAGCCGGAGTGAAGGTTATAGAACAGAACATACAGCGAGTCGAGCCGTACGATGAGCTATTCTATGCCCCAGTCAATGTAAATAACATGTTCCCAATGCAGGGAATGCTTGATTCCGGTTCCATGGCCTGTACCTTCAGTGAAGAGGCAGAGAAGAGGATGCTGAGTGAAAAGATATTGACAGGACCAAGACCGATGGCTCAGGAGGTGGTTTTGGTGGGTTGTGGAGGGAAACTCACTAAACCAAAGTGCATGTATGAGGTTGAGCTGAAGGTGTATGGGGAGAGCTGCTTCGTTCCAGTCCTCGTGGTGCCAGGCCAGCGAGATGATCTCATCATCGGCACGAATGTGATCAAGTTTCTCATGCGCAAGTTGAAAACCACAGATGATTACTGGCGGCCTATCTCTGCTTGCGATAAATCCTCATCACCAGAGTGTGAACAGTTCTTGGACCTCATGGTGAACACATCCCGATGGAGGGGTGAGGAGTTGCCCGACAAAATTGGCACAGTCAAGCTCAAACAGTCAGTCACTCTTCTGGCCATGCAAGAACACCTCGTCTGGGGAAAGCTCCCTGTCGGCACTCCAATGTCTCCAGGAAGCACCGTGGTGGTCGAACCGACCTCATCCAAGTCCAAGCCGCGTAACATCATGGTTGGCCGGTTGGTAACGCATATGTGGGGTGATAGGTGGGTCCCGATGAAGGTCACCAATCTGTCTGACAGACCAGTTACGTTGAAGAGGAACTGCAAGCTGGCAGACGTGTCCCCCTGCTTGGCTATGGAAGATTTCGAACTCCTCCAGGGCTCTAGTCAGATTGACAATGCTGTTCCAGGCACGCACCAAGCAGCAACCAGACCTTCGGATCTTGAACAAAGACTGCGTGACGTTGGCCTTGAGAGCCTTGACTCACAACTCAGCCATATTAGCCGCATGGGAAAGGAGAAGTTAGTCCAGCTGCTGGAGCGTTACAATGACGTCTTCTCCAAGCATGACATGGACTGTCGTGAGGCGAAGGGTTTTGTCCACCGCATTCGACTTACTGATTTTCGTCCATTCCGCCTTCCTTATCGAAGAGTGCCCCCTGCTCACTACCAGAAACTACGTCAAGTCTTGACAGACATGGAGGAGCAAGGGATCATTCGGAGATCTGTGAGTGAATATGCCTCTCCACTCGTGATGGTGTGGAAGAAAGATGGAAACCTGAGGATTTGCACAGATTTCCGGTGGTTGAATGCAAGAACACTCAAGGACGCCCATCCTCTTCCACACCAGTCAGACTGCTTGGCTGCCCTGGGAGGGAACGCCTACTTCAGCACTATGGACTTGACGTTCGGCTTCTACAACATTCCCATGGCTGAAGAGGACAAGAAATACACAGCGTTCACCACGCCGCTGGGCCTGCACGAGTATAACAGGATGCCGCAGGGATTGTGCAATAGTCCTGCCTCGTTCATGCGCATGATGCTAAGCATATTTGGGGACTTGAACTTCAGCAGCCTGTTGTGTTACTTGGACGACTTGCTTATCTTCGCATCGACTGAAGAAGAGGCTCTACAAAGACTGGAGGTCGTCTTTCAGCGCTTGCGAGACCACAACCTCAAGTTGAGACCCAAGAAGTGTCACCTGATGCGATCGTCTGTCAAGTTCCTGGGCCATATAATAAATGGCAGCGGAGTGGCTGTGGATTCTGCAAAGGTGGAGGTTATATCTACAATGACAAAGATTGATCTCATGGAAGATGACAGATGTACTCCCTCTGTGCGGAGGATCAAATCCTATTTGGGCATGGTATTCTTCTACCAGCACTTCATCCCAAATTGCTCTTCCATTGCCAAGCCTCTCTTTGCCCTGACTGCTGGACAAAAGAGAAGAGGAAGGAAGAAAGTCAGTGCGAAGGCTGGAACATTCAGGAAACTCAAACCTGATGACTGGACTCCTGAGTGTGACGCAAGTTTTGTCAGTCTTAAGGAGAGTCTATTGAACTGCGCGGTTCTTGCACACCCTGATTTCTCACGTCCTCTAATTCTGTCAAACGATGCTTCCTTGGACCGGCTTGGAGCAGTGTTGTCACAAGTGCCAGCTGGCGAAAGTAAAGCATGGCCCATAGCATTTGCAAGTAAGACCCTGAGCAGCTCTCAGAAGAACTATCCAGCTCACCGGCTCGAGTTTCTGGCGCTGAAGTGGAGTGTGTGTGACAAATTCAGCCACTGGTTGAAGGGCAATTCCTTCACGGTATGGACGGACAACAATCCACTCACATACATAATGACTAAGCCCAAACTCGACGCCTGCGAACAACGGTGGGTCGCGAAGCTTGCTCCTTACATGTTTAGTCTGAAGCACATTGCAGGGACCAAGAACGTAGTAGCTGATGCTCTCAGTTGGGACCCGTTTGCCAAGACAGTTGGGCGTAGACTTCTCTCAGAGCCCTACCACAATCTGTTTGCTGAAGCTGATGACGTTGGAGCAGATGGGGTTCAGGATGTCTTCCGTTTGAAAGTCCAGTGTCACAAGACGAAGAGGCCGAAAAGAGGTTCCGTGGCTCAGTCTCATCGTTGCCAGCCACTGTCGAACGACGTTGTGAGGGCTGTCCTTGATTCTCATGACCACTGGGATGCCGCTGCTGAGTCCAGAGCGACAGAACTGATCCAGTCCGTTCAACAACTAGCTCCACCAGGGCAGGATCCGCAGCCTGCCTTCTCCCTAGAGGAACTCAAACGGTGCCAGGTGCTCGACTCTAGCATCTCCAAGGTCATGCCGTTTCTGAATCGACAAAGGAGACCTTCAAGGCGAGAAAGGGACAGCCTGGACACAAGTGCTATGGTGCTTGTCAAGCAGTGGGAGAGATTTAAGGTCATTGATGGAGTGCTCTACAGAGTCACCAAAGATCCCGTAAGTAAGCGGAAGAGACACCAGTTCGTCTTGCCTCAGAGTCTGGTGGAGAAAGCCTTACGGGGTGTGCACGATTTGGCCGGACATCAAGGACAGGCAAGGACGATTCACCTGGCGAGACAACGTTTCTTTTGGCCAAGGATGGAGCATCAGATTAAAGACTATGTGAAGTGCTGCCGGAGGTGCATTCTGGCCAAGACGCCAGATCCATCTGCCAGAGCACCACTTGAAAGTATCAGAACCTCTGCTCCAATGGAACTGGTGTGTCTGGACTTCTGGACTGCGGAGGACAGCAAGCAGCGTTCAGTGGATGTTCTTGTCCTGACGGATCATTTCACGAAGTTGGCCCATGCCTTTCCCTGCATGAACCAACAGGCTAAGCAAGTGGCTAAAAAGTTGTGGGATAACGTTTTCTGTGTCTATGGTTTCCCAAACCATATCCACACGGATCAAGGAGCCAACTTTGAGAGTGAACTCATCGCTGAACTGCTGAAACTGTCAGGTGTCTCCAAGTCACACACCACAGCCTACCACCCCATGGGGAACGGAGGAACTGAGAGGTTCAACAGGACTCTTGGGAACATGCTCCGTTCACTGCCACTTGGAGAGAAGGCCAAGTGGCCCCAGCAAATCCAGACCCTGACATTTGCATACAATGCGACGGTGCACGAGACAACTGGATATGCACCCTTCTACCTCATGTTCGGTTGGGTTCCAAGGCTCCCTGTTGATGTAATGTTCGGACAAGTTCTGCACGATCCAGTGGTTGTTGGCTACGACAGTTATGTCACAACGCTCATGTCCCATCTCCATGAGGCAGCAAGCATTGCCCAAAGACATAGCGTCAAGGAGCAGGACAAACAAGCCAAAGGTTACAACCGAAGGGTCAAGGGGACCTACCTGAATGTGGGAGACAGAGTACTTCTCGCCAACAAAGGTGAGAGGGGTAAGAAGAAACTTGCGGACAAGTGGGAAGCAACAGTCTATACTGTCGTGGACAGGAACCCACAAACTCATGTCTACAAGTTGGAGGATGGTGAAGGGACATCTAGGGTGGTGCATCGCAACCTTATCCTCGACATCAGCTTCCGGCCCATAGAATCGACTGAGAGAGACGTGTCTGAAACTGAGGACAGTCTTGACGATTCAGAAGAGGGATCTCAGGAAGGGGATCTCACTGATTCTTTGGAGGAGGAGGAGAGAGTGGAGGATGGGGCAGAAGACACTACCGGTCACCAGTCCTGTGACGATGCTGATATGGAGGGAGACCAGTCAGTTGCACCAGGTACAGAGTCTGTTGTTGACGAAAGCGGTGTCCAGTCGTGTCCACGAGCTACAGTGCCAACAGTTGAAGAGGAACAAAGCCGAGGAGGCCAGCCACCCGCACCAGCGGACGCGCCAGGTGTGGTCCGGACACGTGCTGGCAGGATTGTTAAGAAAGTCAATCGCCTGGTGGAGACAATGGCTCAGCAGCCACATGGTACAAGGGTATTCGCTGACTCCCAGTATCTCCCTACTCTGCTCTAAAGGGGTTGTTTTGTTTTCTTCTCAGATTTTTTTTGTTCTGTTGAAGTATTGCTTCTTTATGTGGCTCTGTTTTTTATTTGTTTTTGCAATGATACTGTGAATGGTGTATTTACCAATCGTGCACATGAGTGTGGTCTGGGACTCAAGTAGGCCGGGTAGTTTTGTGTAAACGTCACCGTATGTTTCTAAGAGGGACTAAGGTTTGATCAGCCTTTTGTTTTCTCTGAACCTGTTTACCAGGTAGCTTATAGCTGAATGTGAAGATTAGATCTCCATGTGAACCCGTGCCAGTGTTGACGCATTGTTTGTAGAGTGTTATGTCCAGTTGTCCGCTCAGGATTTTGGTGTAATTCAGGAGGGGTGAATGTAGCAGGTATATCAGATATACGTTATGAATGCATTCCACCAATAATCCCTTACGTTTTTTTGTTATTCCCATATTATTTATTTGCACTTTTATTTTGACAGATCTTTTGCGAGCTTTTATTTTGAAGCCTTATTTTATCGCAATCCGTGGGTGCTGACTTCTCTCCTCTCTCACACGTAATCCAGAGAGTGAGGAGGTGAGATCGCTTTGTTTTTGCTCCTTTCTTGTTTCGCTTATAAAGTCCTTTTAAGAGCAGACAAACAATGTAAAAGGCTAAAAAACAAGTTCCTGATGTTTTTATGTGTTCTTATGTAAATGGGCAGCGAGTATTTGAGTGTTTTGGGGTACTTTTAGCTAGCGAGCTACTTTGCAGTAGTTGTGGGGACTCGCACACAGAACGCATGCATGCAGTACGTTCACTGTCATCATTTTCCTCCATTACAGGTTGTGCTGCGCCGACCGTGTGTGTGTATTAATGCTGCTGCATTGTGTATCATTTTATTTCTGTCCAGGTATGTTTCCTTCTGTTGTTCCCATGATGTGTATTTTGTTTTGCACAGTTTATTTACATCTACATTTTCTACAAAAAACAACTTCAGCTTGTGGTATAATAATCCCTCTCACACGTAATCCAGAGAGTGAGGAGGTTGTGCTGCGCCGACCGTGTGTGTGTATTAATGCTGCTGCATTGTGTATCATTTTATTTCTGTCCAGAAATAAATTATGCCACTGTCCCGGCTAAAGTGAGCTCCTGATCTCCTCGTCATTCAACATCTCAACACAACGCAGAGCGTAGCAAGGGTTTGCTTTAGAAGAGGGCCCAGACCGGCTACACAACTACGACTATGGTAACCATGAAACTACACACTAAAGCAACAGGGACAGGAACTGATTTGTTCACAGCGGTAACTGTATGCTTGGACAAGCTCGGACTGAAATGGGACAAACTGTCAGGTGTTACAACCCATTGTTGTCCAAATCTGACAGGGAGAAATGTCGGACTTCTTCAGTGGGTGCAAGATAAAGTGATTGAAATGATCCCAGAACTGAAATTGGTATTTTTGCATTGTATTACATCAGGAGGTGTTGTGTAAGTCAGTTTCTAAAAAATGATCATGTTATTGATGTTGTAACTAAAATAGTTAACTTCATCAGGGCAAGAGCATTGAATCACAGACAGTTTGGTGCAGCTTTGGAGGAGCATGAGACTGAACATGGTGACATAGGCTACCACACAGCTGTCAGATGTCTCAGCCTGGGCAAAGTGCTTAAAGGAGTATGGGACCTGAGAGCAGAGATTTGAGAGTTTTGTGAAAAGGACATCCCAGAGCTCTATGATGCAGACTGGATGGCAGATCTTGCATTTGCTGTTGATGTGACTGCACTAATGAATGAACTTAATACCAAACTGCAAGGCAAGGGCCTATTTGCACATGAAATGTGCAGCCTGGTCAAGGCTTTCATGAGAAAGTTGCAGTTTCTTTCAAGCCAAGTAGAGGGTAACATTCTCAACCACATGCCAACACAGAAAGAAGTTATGCCATCAGCTGATCACCTCTGCAGGTACTCAACCATGAAAGGGACACTGCATGGTGAGCTTTCAAGGCGATTTAAAGACTTCAAAACACTTGCAGTGTGCACCCAGTGATGCTCAGCTCGAACTCAGTGACCTGCAGTTTGATACAATACTGGCAGAGCACTTTAGGTCAGTATCACTGATGGATATTTATTCAGACATGCGCTCAGGAGATGTTGGTTCTCTTTGAATCTACCTACATATGTGAACAAATATTCTCAGTGATGAAGTTTATCAAATCCAGAAATGGCTCCTCTCTCACTGACGGTTAACTGTCCTTCTCGTGTCCACCTCAAACATTTAACCTGACTTTACTGCACTTGTTCAAGCCCAACACAGACTAGATTTCTCTCACTGACCAAGAAAAAATAAGTGGAAAACAGCAAAAGAGGTATTAGACTACAAACAAGATAGCAATAGCACTTTGTTTAAAGTTGGTCTTCAAAATAATACAAACAAAATGCTTTTTTTTTTTTATATTATGTATTTGATGAGCGGATGATTTGACAGATCCTGAGGAAGCACAGTACTCAATTCCTCCGTACTGCTCTCCTTCGACATTTCCCTCTCATTATGACCCCTCTCCCTCACTTCCTGATTGTTGGTCAATGAGGTTGTTCAACTTTCATGTCTGTCATGAACAGATGCTATGTCAGCTGAGCTGTGATACAAGATGGCTTCTCAGCTGGAAGACCATCGTAGCTCATGCTTCTGTTCCTGCTCTGATCTTTTTTATCTGCACACACAAATGGACAGACTGAAATTACAGCCAATTCTGAGCTAGTTTGGGATAAATAAAATATCAGTGAGTATAGTTTTACCCCATCAAATATCTCAGATCTATTTCAGCCCAAAAGTCTGGTTTAATCACACTAGTGTCTAATGTAACCCCACTGGAGTCTGGTTTAATTCCTCCAAAACATTCTATAATGTAAATCAAATCAAATCAATCAGTTTTATTTATATAGCCCAAAATCACAATCACATTGCCTCAATGGGCTTTACAATCTGTTTCCCGCTCCCGCTCTTGCCTGATCCTGAGTAGGTCCGCGTCCTGCCCATCTTGAATCCCGCGACCAGCAGTAAAATTATTCCCGTACCGCGGGAGTCCCGCGGGAATCCCGTGACCTGCGGGAATCCCGAGAATTTGTCACCCTCTACTGTACAGTGAACGACATCCTCTTTCCTTAGATCCTTGATTTGAGTGAGGAAAAACTTGCCATGTTGATGGGGAAAAAAAACCTTTTAACAGAGGGAAGAAAAAAGACGATGGAATTCCTGTGTTCTTAAATAAACTAGATAATCTCATCTGAGTCTAGTTTCACTCTAATGACCTGATCTAACCCTATTAGTCTAGCTTTAACCCAGTATTGTCTGATTCAACCCTAGCAGAGTTCAACCCCAAGAGTTGCAGTCCAGTTAGATTCTGGTTTTAATCCCAGTGGAGATTGGTTCTCCCCGACTAGAGTCTGGTTTAACCCTGGCGCCCTGGGCACAGTTAATGTCCAGTTCTTAAACACATCAGTCCAATTAAAGCCCAGAAGTCTGGTTTAGAGTTTGGCTTAACCCCATTTTAGTCTGGTTTGGTCCTGCTAGATTCTGATTTAACTGTAGTGAAGTTAAGTTGAACCCAAATCGACAGTACAGTTGTCTGGTTTAACCACAGTGGAGGCTAGTTTAACCACACTGGAGTGTTACTTAATCTAGTCATGGATGAATTACTCCCAAAGGAGAACTGAGTGTAGTTTCACTCCAGTAGAGTCTAAATTGACCCCGCTGGGTCCTTGGAATAGACTGTGGCAATATATTGATACTTCACCCAGTATTAGGCCGTCTTTGACAAGCATGGAATCACCCACTGTTGTGTTTCTTCTTTCTGCAGGCCCCACCAAGTTGATACGTTGTGTCTTGAATGGCCTTCTTCCCAAGCTTGCAGAATCCCTTTCACCGTCTGATCACTGAGTGATTTGCCATCACTCATGAACTCGGTGTCATTCAGGTTCTGGAACATCTGGTCGGCTACACACTCATGACGTCTGTAGGTGTAGGGAGCGTCTTGACGTACATAACTGGACGAAATAATCCTCTGAGGCCCTTGTCGGTTCTTGTGTAGCCAGCCGGGAAGGCCCCCAAGAGGTGCTGCAGTGATGTGATCCATATCCATGGCAGAGTATCATTAAGACAATCTTCATGGTAAGCATTCAGTTCATCACCATACACCCCCTACAAGGCGTAGAATCTGGATCTTTTTGCCTGGGTGATAACTATAAAGTTCTGGGTTTTTCAGTCTTGTTCACATTCCAAAAACATGGAGCTAGGTATATCACTTTCTGGGTAATACATTCGCTGACCAGCTCTCTGGTTCGATTGCTATGCTGCCCTACAAAGCAAAAAGGCAGTAACTGCATTTTTGGTCGAAAATGAGTTATTATCATTTTCATGATATTCAAGGCATCCTTTGTTATGTGACAAAATATCTTATCACAAATGTGTGTCGTTTTGGAGAAAAATGTTAGTCGTTTGTACAGTAACTGCAAAAAGTCCTAGTGAAACAAAGCAAGAATACAGTAACATCCATTACTGTATTCTTGCTTTGTTTTACGTCACGTAAAAACACCCGTGTTGCCGCACAGTGGAGTTACTGTTTCCATGGTGAACACAGACAGCGGCAGCTGTGTATGCTGACAGGCGATGTTTTAGCTAGCGTTAGCTTACCGGCTCCCGGTCCTCCCCGCTCCTAGCTGTAACTTTATCCGCTGTAACTTCACATCATCGCCGATGCCATGTCATCGTTTTGTCGTTCACATCACAAAGTTATAATCCAACCAGCAGTGGAATAATTGTTTAATAAAAATCCGAAAGGCATCATGTATAAAGTTATCCCACGACTTTCTTGCAGCCATGAGCGTGATCTCCCTCTTCGTCTAATTACATGAACGGCATCTTCATTTTCTTCATAATAATCCACGGAGTTGTCCGGCAGGAATATTGTCCATACACACAGCAGTCGGTGTAACGGTTATTCTTTAACGTGACACATGTCCGCTTCAACTTAAAACACACTATTTGTTTAGCCGCTGTTCTTCAGACATGAAGAATATGTCCGCTATTCAGAGAAGTTAGCGAGGTTGGAGCAAAGTTGACATCTTTCTCTTATGCATCCATGCTTTTACCTGCTATTCAAAACAAAAACAAACTTCTGAGCAGGTGAGCCGACAGGTATTTACGTCCCCTTAGCTCTCAGGCTTCAACCTTGGTTCCTGTTCCTAAGCATTTATTTAGTGCACGGTTTCTTCTTCTGAATAAAAAAAAATATTTATGATTTCCCTTGATTATAATTCCTCATTAAAATGTTATCCCTCATTCCCCTATCATCAACTTGTTCATCTTAGTTATCATAAAGAGTTCGAAAAGCCTTAGAAAAACTAAGGCAAAACTATTTTGTTTTGCTCTGTTGAACTGGAGTTAGCCTAACTTGCCTATATATTGCTTCAAAGTGAAGTTGTTTTGCAGTGCTTTAATGTTAATGTGATTTGATGTAGGTATAACAGATACATTACAGATACAGAAACACACCCAGATACAATCTAATGTAATACTCACAAATAATAATGTCCCCATTTGGGCCTTGATACAGCTTAGCAACGTAAGACACTTTAAGCAGCAATTTCAGCACCAGAACAACTTCCGGGTGGAAAATATTGGCCTAAAATGGTCAGATTACTTTGGGTTTGGTATACCCATGTTCAGGAAAACAAATGGTTCCAATTAGTCCAAATACAGTGTATCTAACACACCTAGAGCACAAGTTGTGACAAAATAGTTTTTGAAGAATCTGCAGTTACTGCCTTTTTCCTTGGTATGGTGCCACATTTTTGGTAAGTAATACAAAGCAAGAACACAGTAACTCCAAAATAGGGGTAAAACATCAAATCAAATATGAGGATTAATATGTACAAAGAATAAGCTAATATAAAGTAACAAAACTGCCACATGTCCATTAATCTACCTACAACTACTTAGGCTGGACGACAGGATAACTTTAAAGTCATTTTTCTCAGTTCTGCACTCTGCGTAGTTACTGCCTTTTTGCTTTGTAGGGCAGTATGGTAGTGTGAGAAATTAAATAGTTTTGAATTCAGTAATCGATGTATGGTAGAGAACACATCAGGATGTGAGAGGAGGGGAGATCCCTTTCACCTTTTGTGTAAGGGTCAGAAAGTCACATGATGGGCAATTCCAATAAAACAGCAAATGGTCACTACCCTGGGAAAGACACTATGAAAACAAACATCGGGGGGTTATTGTTTTGGGATGGAGTAATTAACAACTGCCATAAAGTTTGTAACCACTGTATTTAAGTCAGAAACATTTGGAGGACTGCAGAGAACACTTCTTATCTTCTCTTCTCTCCATGCTGCATGTATTAAAAAGACATGATTCTGAGGTGAGGTTGTAATGTCCCCAAAAACTCCAACTTTTGAAACAAAGCAGAACAAGAGTCTTTATGTGGAGGTGCTCTGTAGACTGCCTCCTCCCCAGTACCCTTGGCCGTCAGTGGCGTGCATCCCCAGGAGCAGTATTATCCAGGAGTTCCAAGTTCTAGCTGTATCAAGTTGCATCGCGCCGTCTTGTGCTCTCTCTGTAACAGGATTATCATCCTTAGAGCTATTCCTTCTTCCTCGTTGATTTGGAGGTCTTCCATGGTCCATTGTCCTATGGTGAGATTTTCTCCTTGACAATGTCTTACCTGGTTTCTGTAGCATTCAATGCTGTTACCTGCCTCCAATGTGACAGGTTTGCTTGGGTGTTGTTGTCATCCCATGCGGCAAACATGTTACTTGGTTCAACCAACCAGCAGGCCCGCTGTAAGGCTTTGATGGGTCTATGATGGACCCTGGCATGGGTTAGGGACTTGTTCTTTTCCATACTGGTATAGAATTGTTATACATATTGTCCCATCAGTACAGTCATTAATCATTAGGCAAAAACAAAGACATCTTTTTCCTTTCTGTGGTCGTTCTGGTGGTAGCTGCTGCTCTTCATCAATGCTTATTGGGTTGAATTTGTCTGGATCTAAGGGTTGTAGGGTCCCGGGGTGCCCCACGGACTTCACGTGGCAATGGCAGATCCATCCCTCCTCTGTTGAGTAGGACCAGGCTTTGGGCTTCTTTGGTGCCTTTCATATGTTGCCTCCTTTTTGGTGGGTTTAATCTTGTGATCAGAGACGGTGCACTTCTGCAAGGCTGGTCTGGAGAAGCTTCTCATATATAGGCAAAGGGAACTAGGGCTGGAGTCCAGCCCTCGCCACAGCCACTTCCAGGAGGCTACAAACATGCTGTCCTGTTTTGGCAGGGGTCCGGCAGTAAAGACATTGTCCTCAGGCACTGAAAGGAAATTTAGTTCCTTTTGTGCATTTTTGTACTTTGATCCTACCCCTCGAGTTTGGAATATTGTTGAATACAGAGGGTAGTTGTTGTTTATTACCAGTTGCACTCAGAGGGCCTGTGAGTCATGCATAAACCCTCGTCTTCGCAGGAGGCCAAACTCATTGTCACCGGTGCATGGAAGTGAATGCCTGTCTCTGTATAGCTGCGTCACTGTGGTTCGTATAGGTAGGTGTTGGTTCTCGATCAAATAGCACCGCCAATCTCTCTCTCGCACGAGGAGATGACGGTACATCTCAGGATTGCTGCTCCAGATCATATATGATCCTAACCAGACATTTACATACATCCTCTGTATCGGGTCGGCATAGTTTACCCCCACCTGAGCCTCACTAGTTTCCCCTCTACACTGAAGTAAGTTGTATTAAGTATCCAGGGGATCACAATCTATCTCATTCCGGGTATAAGGGTCAGTCTTTACACTTCTTGATCATTTTTGTGGCATTGTTCATGAGCAGCTCTCTTTTGTTCAGGAATTACGGTTTCTTGCTTCTCTTCGCTCCCCAACCTTTGGAGAATGAGCATTAGACCCAGGATCTGAGGCAACTAGCTCCCCTTGCTCCCCTGGTCCTGGCTGTGATGTGGCAGGTTTTGGAACATCTTCCACAACTACACGACTTGATGTCTGCTCCAACCGAGTACACTTCTCTGTATGGGACCACGACCATTTGCACTGACACTTTTACCCTCAAGGTTTGTTCCGGCTTCATGGTTCACCTCGGCGAGATGTGTTCACTGCAGCAGGCACCTCACCCTCAGCCTCACTTCCTGGTGGTGACTTGAATGACTCCAGCGGATCCAGGAATCTTCTCACCTGCCATCCTCTTGTTTGGCCCACCTGCAGTAGCCTTCTGCTCCTGAGCTGGAGGGAACAGCCGCTGCAGTACTGAACGAATCACCGTCCCACTGGCAGGCACATTCAGGTCCCTCTAAGGTCCCACTGAGTGAGGACGATCAATCGTGGCAGGCTCGTCCCTCGGCATATTCCACAGAGAGGGGGTGGATGTTCTGGGCGGTGTATTTGGTCGCTCGCTCTCTGGTGGTAACGACTTCTTTGCCTGAGGTGTGGACTGCGAGTTCCCTTGTCCCTGTTGCATTCCTTCGCCTTGGCCGGTGGTTCCCTCTTTAGCTTGGTTTTGACTTTATCCCCTCAACTCTTCCTCCTTTCGCATTGCAGTCAGGACCCTTGTCCCGCGCTCCGGGTGTTGAGTAGAGGAGGTGGTTATAACAATCTCTATGCAGGCGTGGTGTAGGCTAGGCATCCGCATGTATAACTTCAGGACAGCTTTGGCAGCTTTTTCTGCTTCCTCCCATGGTAAATCGTTGGATCTCAGTCCATCAATGCCTGGAGGTGACCTAGCTCGTCTGCTTTGGATACACCCTTTTCTAAGGTTATCAGCATTTCTTTTAGGTATCTCTAAAGGTCAGCAGGTCTCGGGTCCCCTTTAATTGGCAGATGCATTATTGCATAGTAACAGAGGTCTGCCCCGCTTGTCACCACCACTTTCCCCAGAGGCCAGGATCCAGTGGGTCGTCGGCCAAGCTGGTCTCTAACCTCTCCACCATACTCTTCTCCAGCCTTCTTCTGAAACTTGCAGTTATAGATTTTCAGGTTGTTGTTAGTGAAGACTATCAGTTCATCACCCAATGTCCCAGGGGCTCCCAATCCAATGGTAGACCTTTGCCCCGATATACTTGAGATCTTGCGAGTCCCCTCGGGAACAGGTTGTAGCTTAGGTGCTAGTTCCTCTATCCCCGGTGGGGGCTAGTTGGGTTGTTTGCCATCTGTCTGTCCTTTATGCTTCAGTCCCTTGCCTCTGGGGCATGTGTCTCTCTGGTCAGATTTCTCTCGGCCTCAGATTTTAGCGTGCATTTTTCCAGCTCCTCACGCAGCACCTCTTGCCTTAAGTGTAATATCTGCTGGTCTAGATGTCTTTTCATTTCTTCCGAGCTTGCTACTAGGTTCATCATCCTCTGGAAGTGGGTTGTTAACGTCTGGACTGCTGGTGTTGCTGCAGTCATCAGGGAGATAGGAAGAGTCAGAGTTTTGGGCTCCGGTGAGTCGAGCCTCTGGCAGCCATCGGGTTCCTCTTCTGCTGGGTTGGGTCTCTCGTCGCCTTCGGGACCGGAGTGGTGACTACTGATGTCGTCCGATCTATGACCCGCCTGCGGACTCCCAGTGACTCTGAGCTCCTCTTCCTCCCCCTGCGCCTCACCGAGGACTGTCTCTTTGAAGGCTCGTAGTCGGTCCAGTTGGGGCTGACACTTTCTGTAACTAGTTGCTCTTGCCTCTGGATTCACTAGCACTGTATCAATTCCTACTTCACCTGCCATAATTTTTATTATGGGGTCGTATCCTCTGGATGGGCTCACCAGGGAAGTTATTTTAACCTCTGACCAGCTTTTCAGGTCCTTGAGCCATCAATCCAGCCAATTGTGTATGTCCTTTTTTTTGTTTTCGGGAGTGGGGGATTCTCCAGCACTGCCACTGCATGGTCTCCCAGGAGTTGTTCTGCGAAGTAGACCTGGTCAGTTCTCTGTGCTTCCTCCATCTTTTTTCTTCCCCTGAGGGTGGCCTGTTCCTTGCTTGGGTTACACCTCTTGAAGAAGCTGATGACTGCTGGATCCCAGGAGTCGACCCTATCTCCCCTCAGAATGACACTGCAGGGGAGCCTATGGGTTGCTCCTGATGCTTCAGGTTCCTTGATCTCTTCCTTGGCTGAGTCAGAGACCACTGGTTCCACTGTCATGGATGGCTGATCGCTTCCAGCCATGTCTTCACTTTTGTCATATCAAGTCGTCAGCTGGGCTTGGTCCTACGTCCTTCGATCGGTGTTGGCTATCCCACTCACTTCCTGCAAATCTCTGCAGGTCTGGCGACTCACCTGATCCTGGCTGGTCGTCTGGAGATCCCCCTTGCTTTGGTGGATCTCTCTTCACTGGCATTGGGCAGATGTCCTCTGTGCTGGACGCCTTTCTCGGGTCGCCTCCCGGGAGCAGCGGCTGACTCTCAGCTGGGGTTCTTTTTAGCATGACGATTCCTACCACTGGGCCCCATGTTGGACGCCACATGGTAGATCCTGAGGATATCCCTGTCCAGGAGTTACTGGACCAGCTCTTTGTTAAAGGGTTAGGTCCCTAAACCTACAGGATGTTACTTTAAAGTGGAACTAAACAGGGACTGCTTAGGCTAGTAGCCAGGAGACTTGCCTAGCTTCTCACTGCCTATGTCTACCCTGCTTCTGTTGGTTTGGCACCTGACTTGAATAGCCCTTGAGTCAGATATAGCCACCAGCCACGCCTGTTAATGACAGCTCTCCTCTAAATGATCTGTGCACTTGGTATGGTGCTAGGTTGAATTTTAAAGGCTGTTTCAATTTGTTAGGCTAGAGTTAGGCCACAACTGCTACTTTTTTTTCTTTAACTATAAGGTGTTGGTTTTATTGCATAGTTTTAGTAAGGGCAAAGCAGACAGCTCATACTCATCGTCATCAAGAATACCTATTGGTATAAAAATCACAATTCAGTATATAATAAAGATTAATCTGAAAGATCTAAGGCTGGTTGAAATACTTACATTTGTTAGAGATTGAGAGCGTCAGGCCTTCCATTAAGCCTTTCCCTTCCTGCTGAAAGTCCAAGTCCTTGTAGCAATTCACACCCCGTCCAAGGTCCCCAAATTTCCTCAAACTTCATGCCAGCAGAGACATCAAAAGACATGCCAACAAAAGAACTCCAATGTCCAAATTATAATCCTTTTTTCTGCTGGGAATTTCTTGAAGTCCCTTCTACGATGTTTAGACTGCTCATATACATGAGTTGATGCAAGGAAGAAGCAAGTGGAAGAACCCTGTTCTCTCCGTGGTTCTTGATTATATACTCTTTTTGATTGCCCCCTCTTCACTTCTCTTAGACTCTGAGCACATCATCCTTCAATAAATAAGATGTTTTTGTTTTAGGAATAAAAAATGCATTTAAACATTTTTCCTACGGATGTAAAAATATAAAAAGAAAGTATTTTTTCCCCTTTCTGTTGAGAAAAAGGCTATGATGCCAAGTGATTACAGGTTGTGAAGGTAATTTTCTGCAGGATCCATACAGTAAATGTTAGAACTGGTCACTGTGTTGAATGAATGACGTAATGAGCCTCTGACCTCAAATCATTCAACTTTTTAATAGGTTTGAAGTTCTAATGGTCCTGCAGCATCATAGTCTCTGCCAATGCTGTCCATGTCCTGACAGGCTCCATCTTCTGTCTGCTCTTCGTCTTGTCAGGCTGACATCACACCTTTGCCAAAGACTTGTTGAATACGTTCCCTTAATTTCTGTGTTGTATGTTTCCACTGATTCTCACAGAAACATGATGACACTAATAAACCATTAAAGATTATGGTCATGTGTTAAACACGGTGTCCAGATAAATCCTACTGATTTTGTTGAGTCCTTGAACATTACTAAGATGCCATTTGGATATTTTTTTGGCCTGTGCGTTCATACTGTATCACCTCTCAGATATCTGTATATGAAATGAAAGAGGATAGCATCAGTGTTCCAGGATAGTGTAAGACTCATCCTTTTCTGTTGATTGCGATGTGTTCAATTAGCACTGCTGTTGTTTAATCAAAAATGCATCTATAGAGCAAAACAGTTTTTTTGGCATTTGTAGACAGCGGAGTAGTTCTATGCAGTAAGTGGGAGTAATAAACAAAAAGGAGCTGTTAGATGAAGAGCTGCAGGCAACAGGATGCATACCTCCAATTTGTCAGTGAGTAACAACTTTATGTCTCT
The DNA here is from genome assembly GCA_039737535.1 of Lagodon rhomboides. Taxonomy (NCBI): domain Eukaryota; kingdom Metazoa; phylum Chordata; class Actinopteri; order Spariformes; family Sparidae; genus Lagodon; species Lagodon rhomboides. The sequence goes on from CM077800.1 coordinate 26,567,139, forward strand.
CATTAAGGCCTTTCCAATGTGCGACTGCGCTCAGTGGAGTCTTGAGAGCTGAGTAATTGTTGTTTATTCAGTAGCGATGGTGTGAAGATGATGAAGGAATCTCCGCTGACACTGACTTAGTTGTACATAAAAAGGTTTATTACAAAAAGTACGGCATCTGAACAAGCACCAAAAATTGCCTGTGAAAAGATCCGAAGTCAATGTGAATCTCCCTCGATTTCCACTCAGAACACACTTTTTAAAGCCTGTTAACACTTTAATGCATATTCATGATATAGCCATTTTCTGATCAGTTCGCAAGGCACAGAGCCAACCTACTCTCATCATCTTACCGAAGCCAGGGTAAGACATATGGTTTAGATTTGTGGAACTCTAAAAAACAAGTCTGAGGGGTCCCATCCCCCTAAGGGACCTGACTTTTGACCTGAGGCAAAAACATATCACATATCAGAAAATATACCACATAATTCAGAATGAAAGACCATAGGAACACATGCCCAAAAATTTTTGGACTGTTTTGAATTGCAATCCTTTTCACATTGTCCTTTCGTTGGAGCACAGACCATCAGGTCATCAACATCAACACATGCACTAGCTGGCCAAAAGGGTGAGTGGTTTAAGTCTTTCATGAAGAGCCTCATTGGAGGCTTGCTGGTTGGAGATTTGCAGTATTCTTAGCATAATTTGGTGAAGGTATAGTTTTTCCCATTGATAGAAAATCTGAACCAAAACTGGCTGTCATTGTGTACTGGTACACTGAAAAGGTCCACAACAGAGAACCACCTGCTGCCAGGAGGTACCTTTGACAGGACTATGTAAGCAATTGGAACATTTGGAGTTCTTTGAACTGCATCATTCACTGCCTTTAGGTCCTGCACAAATCTCCATTCACCTGGTTAACCCAAGTCTCAGATCTTTTTTACTGGAAGGATTGGAATAAGAACAGGTGAGTTTACACAGGGACAATTACACCAGCTAAGGGTGCTTCGATTGATCAGGCACTGATCATTATTGGCTGATATATGTTGTAAAAAGTTTGATCAGTGGTCTCTATAAAGCCCAATCAGAAGAGCCAGTCAGATAAACACACAAGACAGCAGCACTAAATGCCACACACAGCGCAGGACTCTGCTGCTCGCCTGCTGCTGACAGCTCACTAGCTCTCCTCCTCTCATTATCAATACCGATTTTCAATGCCCTCCTGGTTTAACCAACGCAGTATATTTGCAATGTCCTACCAGCCAGCCGTTTGAAACTTGAGGGATAGATGGACCGATACAACGGAACAATTCTCTTAACGCTACATCTCATGCTGAGAGGCCAGCCAGTGATTATAACCAGCAATGACACAGAGCTGTGGAGAGAGAGGTTACTGTGGTAACAGCATAAGAAGACGCACTCAGCTGTAGTCAGCATAGTCAGAAGTAGTCAATTCAATTCATCATTTGGGTTTGTCTGTTTTACCCCCAGTTGGATGACAACGTAAAGCTGTTTGTTTCGAGCCTTCTAACATGAGAGCTTAGTAGGTAACAGAGCTTACAGCTGACTGAGCTGACAGCGGAACACAGCAGAACTGTTCAGAGGAACATGAAGAGTTAAACTGTAAACTACAATTAAATGTGACAACACAACACGTTTAGACTTAATAAATGTACTGAAGTACTTTAGCTGCGTACATTAGTAGATTTAAGTACTTTGAGTTTGGAGTTACAGACACTTTGCATCTGTGTGCATTTTATGGGTGTGAAGTAACCAGATCCAAGTAGTGACCAGGTGGTGGAGTAGTGACTTCAGTACAAAGACAGTGAGTGTGTTGCTCCTAAGTAAAAAGAAATGTGATTGTCTGTACAGGGACAGCCAATATGTGTGAAAATGTCTCTGAAAGCTTCATGAGAGTATTTAGCATACATGCCAATTTGTGATTTGGTTTCTTCTAGCAGTGGTATTGCTTGTTGAACTGGCAAAAGTGTGTTGTGTTTATGTGTGTGTCTGTGTATTTGTGTGTGTGTGTGTGTGTGTGTGTGTGTGTGTGTGTGTGTGTGTGTGGTGCTTTCGCCAGTCTAATGTGTAGGTTGTTTATCATTGTGCGTCACTGTGGTCAAAGTTGCCAGCTCCTCCCTCTCCCATGCTCCTGCCTGGAGACTCTTTAGATGCTTCTCTTAGGACTGTCTTTTGATTAGTGTCCCTTTTCACCAGAGTTGAAGCAAACATCTGGATCAACCTGGCATCTTCCTCCTCCCCTGCCTCTGAAACCTCCTTTTGCCACATCTGCGTCCAAGGCCTCTGGTATTGCTTTGGTACATGGTCAGTGCAGCCATGTGTAGCTCTTTTCTCTCCTTTTTTCTTCTGGTTCTCTTTGATGATTTTCTCAGTGTGCAGAGCATGTGCTTCGATGAGGGACAATTGTGCTGAGGCCCAGGTGATGCCAGCGCATTTTATCATCTCTGCAATGATTGGTGTGCACGTTAAGCATCGACCTTGGGTCCAGAAACCTTCAAATGAGCAATCCCGCTTCTGACACAAAAGTGTGATGGAAATCAGAAAATAGAGAGTTTCTTTTTTTCTTTGCTTTTTAAAAAAATTACTTTTCATGCCCGTAAAAGAAACATTATAAATACCAAAGTACACAAAAAACAGTAAACCAATATCCAATATTAGAAGTAGGTTGATTCTCCTGAATTCCCTCTGCTTAAACAGCCTTGTAATGAAACAAGATTATTGTTGTACTTAGCAGACATAATCAGTGTGTGGGCTAATTAGCCTACCAATGAAATTATCAAAGTCTAGGAATTAGGATCATTAGGTCTGCGTTAAAATTCATCTAAAGAGACTGAACCTTACAGTACACATGGAATACAGAAAAATAAAACTGTGAATGACTGTAGTCTAAGAATAGAAACTTCTGATTCTGTGTTTTCACCTGTTGTTGGCCGCTCTTTACACATTCAGCTTCTAGACTAGTCCCGGTGGGGAAAGTGATTTCATAGAGCTGAAACTTAAAACACCATACACCTACAACAAATGAGAATAAACAAACAAACAAAAAAAAAAACAGAAAGCAGTGGACCTTATGAGGAACATTCACCTTCTGAATTGTAACTCTTTATTCTCCTACAACTATGACCTAAACCACTTCATGATCTAAATGTACCAAATGGGAGGATTGTCCTGGTGAAGAATTCAACACAGTCATATAATTACAGCAAACAACAAAGTGAAGTTGTTCTCAACAGTTGGTTTGGTTTCATCAAGTCTCTCTCTGGAGACACATGATATTGTACATATTGAGAATAATAAAGCAGATGACAGAAATCTGTGAATTTTAAATTAACTGGTGGACAGAACTCAAACAACAAACTTAAACATATACAAGAAGATGAGAAAAACTTTTTTTTCTGCCCTTGTGATGATGTGATCATGGATCACAGATATTTTTACATCTGTCGCAGCCAAACTGATTTATACTCATTAACACACAGAAAGAAAACAACCATATGAAGACATTTACTGATCCACTGGGTAACTGATGACATAGGAGTTGTAAATCATGAGGATCCATCACAGATGTCTGGGTGAATTATTAGAGGTAAGTGCATGAAGTACCTGCGTCATACAACATCAAATTATTATTTTTTTAATTTCTGCAATTGATGTATGCGTTTAGAAGACAGTATGAATTAAAGCACACATAATTCACTTAACACTAAAACTAAGCCTCTATCCCATTTCCAAGTTTTACACCTACTCCTTATTTTTGAGTGAAACCCTTGCCCCTCAGAACAGAGTTACAAGGGGTAGTGGTAAAAATATGCCTATGAAATGGAACAACTCTTCAAGAGCCTCACACGTCATCAGTTGAAGTCAGTGGTGTAGTTACATTGCGACCATACATTTCCAACATAGTATCTTCTGTGTCTGTGAAATCACTGTGTTGATTTCTCTTGTGTTACTGTGACAATATTGGTATTATCACAATGCCATTTGCAATTTATCTGACGGAGACAGAAAAGCACAGACATGCAGTTGATTCACAACTTCACGCTATCAGTGAAGTCCTCAAATTAACAAGAACATCCCTTCATTACCTGGCTGCTAGCGTTAGCATCTCAGCGGCTAACATTAGTAACCAGTAATCCTATCCTGCCAGTCTGCACTGATATTAGAGGAGCAGTACCAACTGCAGCAACTTCACTGCTGGACTTGTCATATGTCCTCAAAGGGGGTGAATGCAACATTGACATGCGTCAAAATGTGGGACTTTCATGCTCAAATCAGCAATAACAATTTAATGTTACCTAGCTGGCTAGTTGGCTACCATGGTATCACCAAACTAGCAGCAATTGTTTTAAGCTTGTTATAAAGAAAAGGACCATAATACATTGAAATGGGAGATCATTCTCAGCACTGACAACACAAGTTTCCAGTTTTATTCTAGATGATGTAAATAGTGTACTTTTATCTGTTACTCATTATTGTTGAGCCTGTTTCAGAAGCTAACATACAACCAACATTGTATGTAATGTCTATTACGTTGTATTTTTTGTTAATTTCACAAAACATAGCTTTCACATCTAACACACAAGAAAGAGGTTTTTTTTAACTTGAAAAACAACATCACAATGACAAATCTGCGAAAAACAAACGATTTAAAAACAACCACTGAAAGAAGTGATGCACCTGTCACTCTGGGATCTTACCCTCTTTCCTTTGGCCCACAAACCTGGAAATGCAGAAATATCTCTACCTTTTGTTATAATCAAACTGATCTATGGAATCCCCTTCCACCCCATATCAAGTCCTCTACCACCCTTGCCAGTTTTAAGTCTAATTTAAAGACATACCTTTTCACTCTTGCTTTTATCAACCCTTAACCCTTTAGGCGCCAGAGGTTTTTTCCAAAAACGTTCGATTTTGACATCTTAATTTCAAAAGGCTATATCTTAAAAGTGATAAGAGATAGAGACTTTCTGTAAATTAGAGAAATATTAAGGATGACCCAAAGTTTATGTAGGGATTAAATTTTCCCATCTAATTTGCATATTATGACGTCATATGGTGGCGGCCATCTTGGATTATAGAATTTTCATGAAAAGTCACAAGTTTGAATGATAAAATGCAGCACTTCTTTCCCCCAAAATGTCCCTCACCTTCTGTATGCTATATTGCACAATACTAAATGCTCAGGTAAATGGTAAGTAGTAAACAAACTGTGTAAATCATTACTAATAAATGGCAGAAACAAACCGAATGCATGTAGCGGTAGGCTGGCCTTTTGCTGTAGAGATTTTCCATTTACTACATACAGTAGGCATTCTGATTCCATGTATGGGGCACATACATATTATTCATATGATTCATATGACACAAAACACAAGTAGACAAGACCTGTTTAGTTCAAAAGCTCACTCTTTCCCCCAGATATCGAATTGGCTGATCAAAGGGCGTGATCCAACTTGGTACTCCTCCTCATTGGCCAAGTAGTATTCAAAGCTGGCATTCCCATCATTTAGCAATAGACTATGCATCATAGCTCCCCTGCCCTGAGTCACACCACCACTGCTCCTGCTGCAAGCAGCACGGCTAGATCTGCCTCGCTCTCCCCTGCCCCATGTCACACCGCCACTGCTCCGGCCAGATCTGCCTCACTCTCCCCTGCCCCGTGTCACACCGCCACTGCTCCGGCCAGATCTGCCTCACTCTCCCCTGCCCCGTGTCACACCGCCACTGCTCCGGCCAGATCTGCCTCGCTCTCCCTGCCCCATCGCCACTGCTCCGGTCACGGGCAGCGTGGCCAGATCTGGCGCGCGCGCGCCGAGTGGAGCGAATTTACGCAGCTCGGACCAGGCTCACTCTCATTCTCATTCCCCACCCTGCCTCTACGTTGCCCCCTAACTCTCCTATGAACACTTCGGCCTCGTCTAACATACCCAGTGGCATTAGACAAAGGCTCCACCACGTTACTGTCGCCGCGATTGCGGAGAGGCACGGGGTCAGAAGACAAAGAAGCTAGCGCCACATTGCTAGCGCGGTAAAAGACTGGGTCCCCACATAACCTCCAGCCTCGTTCCCCACACCACTAACATGCCTGCTAGCTTCCCGATGACCACTCTGACCCGGTGAAACATTGGGCAAATGATTCAACGTTTGTGCTTGGTGTAGGGCTAAACTCTCACTTTGTCCAGCTGCGCCATTGCTCGGCAGGGACGCATCTGAAGCGTCGTCACTAAACGGATCACCGTCATCTTCTGAAGGCAGATATTCCCCTTCAGAATAAGGGTCAGCGAAAAGTAGACCTAACACTTCACTGCGGGCAAACTTTTTTGATGCCATTAGACGATAATCCTAAGGCAAATACTCGCTCACGTTGACAATAGCGCTCTGATAAAATGGCTCACGCGCACACTAGCTCCGCTGTTTTTCGCGCTGATTCAATGCGCTCTTGCTCGAAGGTTTTGTATAGAAGCATGACGTTTTTCTGAGTCAGGGATGAAGTATAACATGTCTGCCAACTAGTGGAGGGGAGGTCGAACGAAATTTGACACCCTATTTGACAAAATCGGCCGTTTTATTCAGTGCCGCATCTTGTCGAGTAAACTCGACCGTGGCGCTGAGAGGGTTAACACCCTTAACCTTGTTCTTGCTTTTTACTACTTTTTTCTTGTTTTTACTCTGTTTTATTCTATGTTGTTCTTTTTATTATATATATAGTTTTCTTTTTACTTATTCTATGCATTGTTTTAGTCAAGACCTGTGTATCCCTGGGCCCCTTTTATCAACTGTCCTACCCAACCCTGACCTCTTCCAATGTAAAGCGCTTTGGGTCAACTCCTGTTGTATTTAAATGTGCTATATAAATAAAAGTGACTTGACTTGATGTTTGTTATTTCAATTAACTATTACAGGCTTTTACTGTAATATGGAAATCACGTATTTAAACATCCACTTACACTGACTAACCATTATGCAAATTGAATTAGTATCTTGTTGGGTATTTGGTTCTTCCTACATCTGTGTATTTCCCTGTCTTTGTCATTGCCTATATATTAGTTGTATTTCACTTTCAGCTTTGTCAGGCACAAAGTCATAGAACAACACAGCGCTGGAAGCGGTTTCATGAAAGACACAGACTGACAGACGAGAAAGAACCCAAGCTAGCACATCAACTTAATGTTACTGTTTTTTGCTGACATCAAAGAGGTAACAACAGTTACCTGACTGCTGTTCCCACAATTCATTTTTATAGTGTTTTTCTTTTTTTGTGACCAGAAGAAAGTTCCACTTCATCCTCTAATCCCAGTTATAAACACTGATACCTGCTTTGACACAATGGTGAGGCGGGGCCCTATGCAACTTGAGTAATGACCATATAGGGCAGCTGGCTCTGAGTAAATATGTGATTGGGCCAGCCTAGTGTCATTGAAGAAAAGGGATCAGTGGGCCTCTGCCCTTCTTTTGGGCAGGCCATAAGCAATAAGCCAAATCAAACAGGCCTGCTCTGAGACTTCAGGAGTACGCTACAAAGAAAGTGCTACATAGCCAGGCTTTCCTTGAATAAGCTGGTTCTAAAACTTAAAACCCCAGTCAGAGATAATGACGATCACAACTGTGTTTTTTTCTTGTTAACCCAGGTTTTTTTAATCAGACTCTTTCCCATAAAAAGGGGAGCTTGGTGCATCATATGAATATTCTTCTGGGCAAAATGGTCGTAAGGTGTACTCAGGAGAAACATGTTGTCATAATGGAGAGCAATGGCAACAAACCTCTGCGTTCTACTGTAAATATGTGGGTTTGTTTAATGGCATTACTGAAAGCAGCTCAGCCAGTGTAACATATTCCCTCAGGTCCAAAAAGAAAATAATTAGTGAAAGGGTACAAGTCATACTATGACAAGGTGAAGTCTGAAAAAGTGAATCTTGACTCCGGAGTTCGTCCCACCACTGAGGCCCCAGAACAGAGAAGAATCGTGACTTCGCTGAGAGACCTTTGTTTGCTCTCAGCAATGGCGGTACCAGCCAGCCAGCTGATGTAGTGAAGCGAAGGCCTCGCACTGGAGCGTGTGGTCTGACCATTGTTTGGAGGTAGATGGGTGCAGTTTCGTTGACGGCTTTGAAGGCCAGCACCATCATCTTGAATCAGATGTGGGTTGCAACAGGAAGCTAGTGGAGGTCACATAAGAGGGGGGTCACATGGAAGAATTTGGGTAGATTGAAAACAAGGCGCACTGCAGTGTTCTGTTACACTGCAACGGTTACGTCGCAGAGGCTGGGAGTCCAGCCAAGAGCAAGTTGTAGTATTCCAGGCGCTTGGACCAGGAGTTGCGTTGCGTCGTTTGTGAGGAAAGACCGGAACAGCAGATTATTGGTCGCTCCTTTTATGCAGGGTTAGCTCCTCCCTGCAATCAAGTCCATTCACCACAGCTGAGTTGGCCGAAAGTGGCTAATGGCCACTCAGTATTAACAGTTTCCCAAAGATTTACAGAAAAGGTATCTAGACAAGATTAGATATTTCAACTTACCCTATTCACAGAATGCCTAAACACTGGATCTACAATTACATTCTGACTTACCAACAACAAGATAACATGCAGCTTCCTTCTCCTAGACAAAATGTAACTGTAGTGTAGACATACACTGAATTTGTTAATCTGCAAACATAGGGGGTCACAGTTCAAGGTATAATTTTAAAAATATGGCCAGAATTCAAAGGTAGCTCCAAAAAGATATTGGGCAGTATACCACCAGAGTAACCAACAACTCCTGCTCTTTGCTAGCCATCCTTGGCTTTAGCTAGCTACCTTTAGTGTTAGCCGTAGAGATTGTCTGCACCAGCTCTACTGGATTTGGCAGCCTGACTTGAGAGAGAACACCGCTGGACATCAAACTGGCACTGAACGCTGCATCCAAGACTGACAGAGGTCAGTTTGACAGGAGGGGATAGAGTACAGAGGTGATACTGTGGCTCTGACCAGGACTTTGACTTTGTGAAACACAAGACACAACAGGTGGGGATAGGAGAGGCATGATGCAGAGAAGTGACCCAGAGTCGGACAACACCAGAGGGTGAAAACGACATGTAGGTCCGGAATGTTCAGTTACTCAGTGAATTGAGGATTTATTTCAACCAAACCAGAAGTGAGTGTGAAAAGACAAAACACCACTGTTTTGGTGAGTTTTATTTAGTTTATGTCAAGTTTAAATGAAGTGTGTTTCACGATGAGTTAACAAGGCAAAGATGCTTGTCTAATGTCAGTGGACATCTCTCAAACTCAATACATAGATGTCTGTCAACACTTTGTTTTCTTCATGCTGTGTTGGTAATGTTAGCTCATTTTTTTATGTTTTAAATATACAGCAAGTATTGCTGTATTGACCTTGTTTCAACAGTTATTTTATGAGGAAATGTTCCATCCAATACACATGGTAAACAAAACAAAAAACTGCCTTATTATTGAGTGTTTTGCATGTGATTTTATCTGACCTCATCAATTCATTTTATCAGTTAAAAAATGACTTTTGGCTATAATTAACAATTACTTACATAATTGATTAATCAGGAGATTCTTTAATCATTTCATCTTTGGTCTCCAGAATAATTTGTACAGACATCAAATGTACATCGAAACAAACATTGTCTGATGTGATGTATAATCTCACTTTGTGTCAATTTCATTTGATCTTGTTTCACCTTGTTGCATTTTTTCTGTTGTCTAAACTCATCTAATTTTCTGGTAATTTCATCTAATTTTATCTAACCTCACACCACAAGATATCTGACTCTCTCTCCTCATCTCATATCACCTTTTTTCATCTCAATGTTATCTCTCGTCTTGTATCTAGTACTGACTCATCTCGTGTTTATCACCTAATCATCCATTTCCACATCTTTTCCCATCTCACCTCACCTCTTGTCGACTCTTTTCTTATATTCTTGTTTATCTCACATTATCTCATCTCATGTCATATCATTCACTTCACCCAGACTATTTCATCTCATTTCAAGTCCAATTTAGTATGGTCTTCTAACCATGTCACTTAGAGGTTGCAGTTCAGCACCAGCATGTTAGACCAAAACAAAGTGGCATGTCGGCTCTACCTCCCCTCTCCCTTTGCCCCCCTCTCTAACTCTGTTGTTCTAAGCAGCAACAGGTGTTATAAAGCAGAGAGGAAGTATTCCCTCAATTTAAGAGATATTGGCAGATTGTGGACTATTGTGAACCATGTCAAGTGATGATGTAAGTACATTTGGCAAGCGGAAGGATGTACACCTTGTCTATTATTTGCCTCAGTAACTACCAGAGTTGGGAAAGAGAGGCAGGTGCTGGAAGGCAGAGTGTAAAGGCATCCCAGCAAACAGGTAACCCTCAGGAAACATTCCCTAGAACATTCTTTAGGGAATGTGCGCGCAGACACCAAAGTAAGGCCCTAGATGTTAAATTATATTCAAAATGATATTGTTAGCATTTTAAACAGACCAAAAAACACTCCAGAGGTTACATTTGCGCACAGACACACGCACTCTCACTCACTATTGAACGCAGCCTGGCCTGCAGAGTTACTAAGTATAGCTCTGACAACAAGAAACATTATGAAATCTTAATTTGAGTCTCAGAGTGTGTAATATCAACTGACAAACACAAACACAAAGAAACTGACAGAGTTAAAAAATTAAACCAGACGCTTATCAGTCATACAACACACAGCTGGACTCACAAAGAAAAACTATGTTAATTTAACAACTGACCATGAAAAATTAAGTTTACTCTGGGAAACAGACAAAACGCTCAACAGACGGATAATTAAAGGCTGGAGAGATTCTGACACAGTGGAAAATGTGGGCTACTTCTTTCTCTCTGTATGTATGGCAACAGATAAATAAAATGCAACAAAATAAAATGACATTAACAGTTATGGAAATGGTCCACTAGATCACCTCAGCTGGCAGCCAGGACATGGCTGCAATGGCTGCAACCCAATCCCTCCACTAGAAGTGCTTGTTTTTGCTGATAGGCAGAAGTTGCTATTCTTGTGTCTGTTAACACTACGGAAAGATTCCTAAAGAAAAAGAGCTTTTTATTAAATGGCAAGGTCCAGATACAGAAGTCTCATCCAAGGAAAAGTCTCACTTTGAAATCTCTCAAGGTGAATTACCGTTGAAGTAACTTTGATGGTCAGTGTAGGATTACGTTGCAGCCATTGCAGCCGTGTCCAGCCTGTCAGCTAAGGTGATCTACTGGACTAAATCCAAACGTTTTGGTAAGTCTGGATCATTTACATGCCAAAACATGTAAACATTGGACACAGGTTTAAAAATACAACAATTTCCCTTCTAAATGGCACATTTCTCCTGCTGTGCCTTCACCAGTTCTATCAGTATCATGTGCTCAGTGTGTGCCACCTGACATACTCAAGTGTTATGTATTGAGTCTGTTGGGAGTATGGACAGGACCTCAATACCACAGCACCACCCCCCGATGCTTACATTGTCAGGATCTGCAGAGCTATGTTTATTTCCCCTTGTTTCTCCTGTGTTTTCCCCTCCCTCTCTGTTGTATGTTTGTCTCCCTCTGTCTGTCAGTGTTTGTCTCAGGCTGGGCGTGGCTGACCTACATTCTGCTCATCAGCCAGACTCCTCTCACCTGCTGCTCCACACACCTGCAGTCCATCTACACTGATCACCAGTTACCTGTCTTAAGCCGGTCTTTCCCCTCCAGTCTTTGCTAGCTCATTGTGAAACGATCCATGGTAACACCAAGGCCTTGCTCTGAGTATATTTTTTGCAATTCAACTCTTGTTTTTTTTGCCTGCCTAAAACCCACCTTTTTTCCTTCTGTACTGCAGACCTGCCACACTCACCTGCCCATCCAGATTAATTCTAACCTCAAGCCTCCTTCAGATGCGGTCCTGATGGTCCGATCACATTCTGATGCAGTGTGTTCTATGTGCATTAACATGGTCCAGATATGACATCCAAGTAAAGATTGCTTGTAAATACATGGCTAGATGTGGTCAAAGTCAATATATAAAGAGAGAGGGTATATTCAGCTCATTCTACTTTATATTTGATATTTGTTTCTAAGAGAGTGCAGAAAGTGTGATGTCCTCTGGTGTTGCAGGGATGCTCCAAAGTGGAATAATGTTTCTTTTTAACAAGGCCATGAACATCACAGGACAGATCATATGTGATTGGTAGGAAGTGAAACGGTGCCATAAAATGGATTTCAGCTGTCACCGAGGCTGAGTTGTTCAGGATACTTTTCCTCAGAGGGACTCATTGAAATTCAAAGGGTACATTAGTTATCTGACTGTGAGCCCAGTGGCAACGCAGTGTGACACTGCTGCTGTTTTCCATTTATTTTTATCTGACTGGAAACACCTTTTTGTTTTTATAAAATGTATTTCTTTATCGACAGTTTACAGCACTGAACATAGCAACAGCAGCACTCAGAATAGCACAAAGACAATGACTTACTGTAAACTCTCATAAAGAGAGAGAACAACACTTCATACCACAGCAGCCTCTACATGAAAACACCAGTGTCTCAGCCTAGACTGGCACTGAGATATGACCTATGAAGTCCCTGACCACAAAACAAATCCACATTGACAATGAATTGGAGTTCTTAGCACTTTGTGACAATCTGTCACATTAATGAGGGCATTCATCATTCCTTCCAAGTCCTCGACGTACAGCGCACGCCCACACACACACACACACACACACCCTCATTGACTGCCTTAAAGGATAACTCTCTGTCCCAAGTTTATTTATATAGTTTTCTTATTCATTTCTACAATGTTGATGACATCACATTCACTGGCTGAGGCCTGCGAAAAGGGTGGCATTACTGAAAAGGATTCAATGGGTGAACAAACAGGAGCAGTCAAAGAAACAAACTCCCTGGTTAGCCAAACTAGCTGTTTATTTGAAAGAGACATCAAGGTGGATATTAAAATGATCAGTCATGACAGATGTAAACCACTACTGCTATTAACTTGGTGGGTATAATATTATTACTGACAGCTATAATTATCAAAACTGTAACAATATAACAATAGTAAGAGGGCTAAATTGTTCTTTACATAATTCTGAGTGTAACATCCTCTTTATTTGTGGTGAAGGTGGGAATTAAATAGTTTTGAATTCAGAAATCAATGTATAGTACAGAACATGGATGTGGACGGACACAGGATGTCAGAGGAAGGGAGATTCCCCTTCACCTAAATTGTCAGGGTAAGAACAGGTCAGGGTGTCATGAGGGGCAGTTTCAAAGGGTCACTGCCCTGGGGAAGGCATGATCAACACAAACATCAGGGTAAGGAGTAGTTAACAACTGTCGTAAAGTACGTGACCCCTGATCTGTTGTATTTAAGTCAGAAACATTTAGAAGACTGCAGAGAACACTGCGGGTTTTCTCTCCATGCTGCATTTATTAAAGAGATCTGATTCATCACACTGAGTGTAAAATTCTTCAGAGAATTAACAACTCTCTACTTCAACAAGGAGAATTTCCAATACAGAAGTTAACACAGAATCCACCTCTCCCCATCCTGGTGTAGTCCTGCACTCCATCGGCTCAGAACACAGTCCACCCGTTGAGTGCAACAGCTTGATCCAGGATGTTGAGGTGGAGAGAAATCTCTGTAAAGATGTGAGCAAAACAGCATTTGATTTCACTTTGATTGACCAGTCTGATTACCAACTGTCCATCTCATTTTCCTGTGAGTGGACATTAGCCAAGAGCAGCCTTAAGTCCAAGTTGAATTTGCAAGGCTCCCATCCTGAATCTCTCCCCACTCCTCACTGTGGCGGTCCGGCTGACTTAGGCCCCGTCCACACGTACCAAAACTATCTTTTTTTTCCCCGTCTTCCTTGGCATCGTTTCAAGAATATTCACGTCCACATGAATCCATTGTAAACGACTCAATATGCTGTCGTTCATATGCCAGGCCTATAGGTGGCACTTGAAATTCACCAAAAACGGAGAAGAAGAGACGGAGCATGCGCATAAAGCTTGCACGCTGTAGAAACCGAACATAACAAGAAGAAGGCGAAAATGGCTAGTCGATTGTCCATAATCCTTTTTTGCTCAGCGTAGTGGCAGAGGAGTGTAATATTTTGCCCTAGTAACCCTAATAGGCTCAATATCTTCTGCAGCACGAACACAAGCATGTAGTCCGCCATTGTTGTTGTCGTTGTTATGAGACGTCGTGGGGTTAAGAGGTCGAAGGCGAGAGATCGAGGGGTGGGGCGATGACGTCATCGAAACGCAAAGTATGCTGATTCACCGTCCACACGCGCTGCGTTTATAGGATCCGTGTGGACAATCGGCCAAAACGATGCAAAACATGTGTGTTTACACAAAAAAGCGTTTCCGTGTGGTCGGGGCCTTGGCTCAACAGTTGGAAGATGCAGTGGCAGTGACCGTGTCAAAGTCTGCTGCACTTCATCCAAAACCTTCACGTTCTTCTCCAATGCTGATGAATGCTGTCATTATCAATGCATTTTCAAAAGTTTTAAAATGTGTGCTGTTTGCTACAGTGGCTTTATCAGAGCTTTTTGCAGCAAACAGCTGCTTGCTGTTGCCAGAGATCCTTTCATCCATTGTCACCATACAAATACTGATGAGAGCAGCTTTAGACTTGGATCGATATTTGTCAAGGTTTCAATAGTGGCTGATTTGGTGACACCTGCTGCATTATCTGTTGTGAATCCCTAGAACGCCACCAGTGACAATGGGAACTATTATATATTGTAGGAAAGTAATCACACACTCAATGGCTCTCACTGAATGTCTTAAAAAGTCCCTGTTTCAAGAATGACAGTTGATATAAAAGAAAACAAAAATGCATAGGAGATTTGCTCCATGGTACAATCCCCAAATTCACATATTATAGAAGTCATATTATGCTTTTTGGGTTTTTATCTTTCCTTTATTGTGTTACGTAGCATTTTTCGGTGTAAAAGCTCGACAAAGTAAAAAAACACAGTCATCGTCAAAGGGTGTTACTCTCTCCCACATAAAACATTGCTCCTGCACTGCCTGAAACACCTGGTTTGGAGTCGAGCCTTTCGTGACTTATGCGTGTCACTATGTAACAGCAGTTATGTAAATCCATATATTTTTGTATATATTTCATATCATAAATACATCTGTGGTTACCAGCATTCAAGACGTCTGTAAAGTGGTGCTGCAGCAATGCACCATATGAGAAATGTGTTTTTTGAAAATTAAAGTATGTAGACCTATTCTACTAGGACTCTCGACTAATAAGGATCACTGTTGCCAAGTGCTTGCTCATGGGGGAAATGTTGGGTCTCTGTGAATGAGTTAATTAAAGATGTAGGAACACATGTCCTTCCGTCCCTGTTGATTTCACAGAAAGCCTGTGTCTAATATTAATTACTCCTTTCATCCCCAAGCTGACTGTTTTCAGGAGAGGTGCCTTGCAGTCTCTCATCTCTTCACCTAGCAAGGAGGACGATGTTTGACTTGCAATAAAACTTTCAGATGGACCTTCACAGCGGATTCCCCCCTTTTCTAATTTACAACGGGTAACACCATCTGCCCCCCCCCCCGAAAGAAGATGCACTCCTTTTGCTCAGGTCAATCGAGGTCAAGCACAAAGGATTCTACTCTCTACACATCATAAGGAACAGAGAACTGTTTGTGACAAAGATGTGTTAATTGAAAATCTTTGCAATTTCAAATTAGGTAATGACGGCTGATGTTCTGTGTCTTTCCTGATCAAATTAACAAATACATCCTCCAGAGCAAAAGTACTTTGGGGTCTCATCTGTGTTTGCCTGATCTCCTCTCTCAACTTGATTTACAACATGCTGTGTTCTGTGTCTGTGACATTCCAATCTAAAACGGGTCTCTATCTCATCAGATTTCCAACAAGTTTTAAATAACCATTAAACCAGAATCTCACCTTCTTAATGTTAACAAATTAAGAAACAGGAGAGTAAGTCCATGTTTCTCTGGCGTAAAGTTGAGCGAAGATAAAGTTATTATTGTTTAATGTGTCTGGTGTTGGGTGAAACCACAGCCCCTCCTGATGGTGAGTCCTGGTGATTGTAACAGACTTACAGAAGATCCTTTATGTAACACTTTTGTAACTTTTGTTCTCTAACATGTTTTTGTTAACAAGTATTAAGCTACAACTAGAAGAGATATATATAAGTCGTCAGTTCTACTGCATATTCAAGTGTGTTTTATGTTTGATCAAGTTTTACTTGAATGATAAGTGATTTTAATCACGTCATATTCTTTCATGTAGACAAAGTCTACCTATTAATCCATGGTGAAATACTGGGAAAGGTGAAACATGATCTCAAAACATTAAAACTAGAATTCAGTTTAATTAAATTTCATGAGTTTAGACTTATAATGTTGTCTAAGGCGTGAACGCTGCCAGCCCGCCCCTCTGGGTCCGCCTGCCAGCTTGAATAATAAAAGACATGCTTTCTCTCTCTCTTCTGTGCTCTTATCCTTTTATCTTCCTCTTCTCTCCTCTTCTTTTCAAATCACACTCTCCTTTTATTTTTCACGTTCTTCTTGTTCATCCTTTACTTTTATTTTAGCAACAAGCTCTAAAGGCCGGCACACACCGGCTAAAACGTCGGACGTCTGAAGCGTTAGGAGAGAGTCGGACGAGTTCGGGAGCTGCTCTGTTCGGTGTGTTCAGCTGTGTCGGAGGCTCGCGGAAGCACGCGGACAGTGTCTGATCCGACTGAACATGTGAAGCTGGCCGTCTGAGGTTGGACGCCGTCGGATACTCTGATTGTTGTTAGCTAGCTGTTCAGTGACCATTCTGATTTGCAGTGTGCCAGCGAATCAGCGCGGCGTGTGGGAGGGGCGGCGGAAGTGACGATGATAAACAAACCACATAAACAGAGACGGCACAGAGTTACAAACAACACTTCACCGTTCGTTATTTTGGGGATAAACCAACGTATTTTTGAAAGCCATGACTGTGTGGACCGAGGACTTTGAGGAGCAGCTGGCTGCCCTGGTGGAAGAGAGACCACCGTAATACGACATCACGCAAGTAATGCTGAGCTAACACTGTGTGCTTTGTTTTGATAAGCTACGGTCCGCACTCCGCTCCGTCATTTCCTGTTTTTATGTTTTGGGTGACTGGCACGAGACTAGCGCCACCCGATGTTTAGGAGACTTATTGCGTTTCGTGCAGGCGCAGAACGTATACGCTGCTGTGTAGCCGGGGCGGTATGTTTCAATGCAACTTTTCTGCCAAACGGGTCAGACAGGAGGCGACGGAGTGGTCGGATAAGGAAGTCGGCCTTAGGCGGTGTGTGGGGGCCTTAACACAGCGATCTCCGCAAAAATCAATTACACGTCGATTTTTCTAAATTTTATAATTTGCGGTATTGTATTACATCTTTTAAGTGCTTTTACTTTTATTAAAACTCTAGCACACATGTGTCAAACTCAAGGCCCGTGGGCCAGATTTTATGGCATTTTATGTGGCCCGCGAGTGCTTAATTGGTGTTTAAAAAAAGGTTGTCTTAAAGAGCATATTGCAGGTTACATTTTTTTAAAAATGCATGCATAATCTGGTCTAAAAATTACCTTTTGAAAACATGATTGAGGATTTAAAATGTTTTTCAAGACATTAAGGCAGAAATTTAACCAAAAAAGTGACAGTTTTGAGCAAAGCGCCAAAAAACATTTTTTTTCAACATCGCGTCTAAGGGTGTCACGATCTCGATTTTAATTCGAAATCGACCGAAATTAAGTCACAATCTCGAACTTAGAATTAAAAAATGGAATCGTCGATGCTGCCTCGCCCCCATGTCACGTCCGGTCGGCTTGCCAAACGGAAAAAAACACACAGGTGTTGAGGTGCTGGGAGTCAACCTCCTCTAACTTAGCTACTAGCTAAGCCAGTAGCTGTTAGCTACAGCCAGTCAAACGATAGCATGGTGTTACACCATTCCTGTTGGGCTCCCGGACCGTGGTCGGGAAGCACAGGGGAGATGATTTCCTCCAGGGCCGAAGTTTCTGTTTCCCTTCGGGGTGAACCTCCTTTCACGTGTTAAGCTGGTCGGGAAATAAGACCAGGGAGCTTTGCTGTATCTTGAGCAGCCGTCGCCTTTATTCACAGCCAAACTGCAGCCTATATTGTACACTTTATTGCTGTCGCTACTACTGCGACTCCTTTCGCTTCTCCTTCCTCTCCCATTCATTCACTGTCCGTACGTACGCACGCTCCCTCACTCTCGCTCGCCCACTCACACCTTACGCATTTTACGCATACACACCTCACGCACCATCCTATTCCTGAAAGGGGCTACGCCACAATTATCTGTGTGGTATATTTTCAACTAAATTGTTCAGAGACGACTATGGACTGTGGTTTTATTTTTTCGTTTGTTTTGTTGTGAACTTGAATGTCATCTTCTGTGAAGAAGACTGCAGTTAAAAAAGAGAAACTAGATGGCAGGTTAATTTGTTTAAGTTTCCAATTGACGTAAGATATAATTTAGTGTTACATTATGTTATTAATAAATGTTTTAAATTTGACAATTTAGTGTGGTTCATTGCGAACAAAGGTCAGATATTATATTGCATACAAGTCTAGTCTAAAATGGCATAGTAACCTGTGCTTTAAAAAAAATAAATGTAAAAATCGAGAATCGAATCGAACCGTGACCTTAGAATCGAAAATGTAATCGAATCGAGGATTTGGAGAATCGTGACACCCCTAATCGCGCCATATTACGTCACGAGAGGGAGTCGTATGCTAGGCTAGGCGCTGCCATCAGTGTGGCAGTAGGTCAGAGCGGTTGTGTTTTCGTGAGTCGGTGTGTTTTCAGTAGTTTTGGATTGCGTTGATTTAGCTTCAGAATGGTAAATTATGGCGTTTGTGGAGGTTGCACAAACTCCAGCCTGTCAGGACACCGAGTCCACCGGTTTCCTAACAGAAAAAACGGGGCTCTCTTCCGTGCCTGGGTGTGTTTTGTGCAGCTAGAGAGACGGGACTTGACCGCTGCGCCAGCAACGAAAAACGCGGTCATGTGTGGCGCGCACTTTAGACCGGAGGATTATTATCCAAGCGATCTGATGGAGTTCAACATGGGATGCCAAAGCAAGAACCAGGCGCGACTCTCACCCGGTGCGGTGCCTTCAGTGTCCACCGCTTCATCAGGACCGCTGTCAGCAGCAGCGCCTGGTCCTGCCGCCGGCGGGAGACATGGTCACGGAGACTCAGCTTGGCGTAAACGTGAACTGTGCACTGTAAGTCTTGCTTTCTGTGTTGGGAGTAACGTAATTACTACTACTATTTGCTGTAACGCAGTAATATAACGTTGTGCGTCAAGACAGTCTCTCTCTCTCTCTCTCTCGGACGGTAAAGTAAAGCGCTACCACGTAGTGTGGGCGGATATTAACGAGTATGAGACAGGACGTAAACAAGCTCTTTAGTTTCTGTTATTGGTAAGTAGGCTGTTAATACTCAGTCCTGTATAAGATGACCAATACTAGTTTTTTTTATTGCCAGATACACGACAGCAATCTGTAAGATACTGTGATGTGAGCACAGTATTTCATATGTTAGCTATGCGTATAAGCTGTCCTGGCACCGCTGCTCAATCTCTCTCCTCTGGCCATGAATTCTCTCCCTGCTCTCTGGGACACATAACGGGCTCATAATTGTAGGGCTGCGGTTCGTCGTATGTGTAACTGTATACATTTACAGTTTCCTCTGGGTCAGATTCTGCACCAGGATCCACTGTTTTCCTACCGGGCTCCCTCTGCCTACATCACTTCCGGTCAAGCGTTTTCAAATGGGGAAGTAAAATTTTATCACAAAAAAGGCTCCAGAAGCCTCAATACAGTATGTATAAATATAATTTTAAGAAAAAATAGTTCCTACATTATTTTTCTAAACATTGGTGTAAGGGGGGGTCTAACCTGCAATATGCACTTTAAAATAGGTCTATGTTGCTTTAAATCTGTCACTAATGCTGTCTCTGTCGCTGTCAGTATTGCTGTCACTCTTCGCCACCGTCCCTCCCCACAACTTCCCCAGCAACCAAATCACATGATTTGCCATATAATTTTGTGATTGGTTGATGTGGTGGCTTTTTCCACCAATAGGAAAGGGTATCACATGTTTTTTTTAGGGCTGGGACTCGATTAATTTTTTTAATCTAATTAATTAGAGGCTTTGTAATTAATTAATCGCAATTAATCGCATTTTAATCGCATATAAATATTTCACTTGAGAACAGTGATAAGTAATTTTTTTCACATGGATTTTTAGTATACCATTGAATAATGACTGAATACATAAGCTTAAGCAACAAAATATTGTTTATTTTTGCTCAACCAAGTCCAACAGACCAGTGCAATTTTTGCCATTAAGTGTAGCGGAAGTGGGTGTGGCTTCTTGTATTCGGAGTCGGGCTAACGTCCACGCTAGCTGCTATATGTTTTGCATTGAGGTGATAGTTGAGGCTCGATGTGCTGCGGTGATATGCGAATTCCTTGTTGCATAGCTTGCACACAACCATGCTCTTATCGACGCTACATCCGTTCGTTTTTTAAAACAAAATTTCCACGGGGCCAACCAAAGCGGTCTCATCAGCTTCTTCGTTCATGTTCACTGTGGTTTGTTGTTGTTTGAAGTCATGAACGCTACTTGGTGCTCCAGTATAATCGGTCCGCCTGAAACTCATCCAGTGAGAAAGATTCCGCGGTGCAAAAATAAGTGCCATTAAAATGCATTCATATTTTTAACGCGTTGTAATTAATTAATCCTAATTAACGCGTTAAAGTCCCGGCCCTAGTTTTTTTTTTTTTGCTTGCAAGCACTTCCTGTTTGCGGACACGTTACTGAGAAAAGCCCGGTTTTACTCGGCCTATCAACACAATTTAAAAACTGGTATATAGTTTGAAGTCTGCACTTTCGCCACAAGTTGAAACGGAGAATCAGTGAAGCTGCCTCTCGCTGCTCCGTCGTCTTAAAGCGGTCACGTGATTTGGACGTGCCGGCACGTCCGTCGATCCCAGAGGGTTAAAAGATGTTCAAGCAAACGCACATAGTTTGAAACAACGTTCAAAACACACACAGCCAGCATCACAACTAAGCATAAAGTCCGCTAGCTGATACAAGTCACCGTTAAATCCCCAGTCTGTGGTCAGTTTATCCAGATATCGCCTGTTAGGAAATTTTTATTTATTTAACCTTTATTTAACCAGGCAAACAAATTAAGAACAGGATTCATATTTACAAGTGCAGCCTGAAAAGAGCTAGAAGCTCTTAACCCTGTAAGACCCACTGTTGTAAAATTACAACATTACCTTTAGCCATCCTAAAAAACAATCTGTTATATTTTATCTTATTTTCTACCACATTTACATAGTCATTGGGTCCTATTGTTCAGTCTCACAATGCTATTGGATAGTAAATTTGTTTAGAAGTCCCGCCCTTATGGCCATGAACTCACACAACCTCTCAAGGTTTCCTTCGAACAACATCTCTTTATTTCATTGGACTGGATTCATCAGATTCACGTAAGAAAAATGTCTTTTATATTTTTTTTTGTTGTTATTACAATGTCTAGAACATGTACATATGTAGTTATTGTGGAATAGATTCATCAAATTTCATTTAGAGCTTGTTATATATTTGTTGTAATTTTACAACATTGGGTGAGTGTGGTAGTCAAAATAGCAGGCTTGTTGCAGTGGGCACAGACAGGTTGTGTTCCCTCCACTACACCACTGAGTGTTTTCTTTATACATGGACAGTATACATACTACCTTTGTGTTGTGCTGTGGTCAAATTTGACTGATTTAAAAGTTTCATCCCTAAAAAATGTAGTTAATTTGATCAGACTGACCTACAATTTCATGACTTTGTCCACAAAGCGGATCAACAGACAATTCAGTTCTGGGAAAGATGAAAATGTTCCTGAATGTTGGGTGTGGATGTAAGTGGGGGTATACATGTTTTCCTTTTAGTATGATAATTAGAGAGCTTAACAAGCAGTATTGTCATGTCAAGGCAGTATTGTGTGACTCTATAGCTGGTGATTGGGATGCATAGTTCTTTTAGCATGATAAGTAGAGGGCATAACAAGCTGTGCAAGGCAGTATTGTGTGACTAAATGGCTAATGATTGAGATGCATATTTCATTTAGCATGATAAGTTGAGAGCATAGGCTAAGCCATCTAAATTTACATTTAGGGTGAGAACTGGAATCTCTGGCATGATGTGTGACTTCGATGTCTAACAAGGCAGTGTCAACAGAATACGAGCCAAATCTGAACTTGGATTGTCAGGTGATGTTGTGATGAAGCTTGCTTCCACACTTCCAGAAGGTCAGAACTACAATTTTTTTGCAGACAACTACTTCTACTGTGTTCCATTATTAGTGAAGCTCCTTGATCGGGGAATTCAATATGTGGGAACAGCTGAGCAGGTGCGCCCACCCAACTGTAACCTTGATGATGAGAGGAGCTTGAAGAAAAAGGGGAGAAGAAGCTATGATGTCAGAGTGGAGGGGAATCATAACATCTATGCTGTCAAATGGTATGACAACAGGGCCATCACACTAGTGTCATCCTTTGCTGGACCTGAACCTGTGCACCTGATTCAATGCTGGGACAAAGCCACCAGAACCTACACTGAAGTTGAGAAGCCTAAATATAAGTTCCCCATCAAATTTGTCGCTGGTACATGTACATCTTCTGGTCTTTTTAGGACTTTCACTACCAATGAAAGTCAGTCATCAAACGAAAAAAGAATGAAGAAGTTGCTAGAAAAAGTTAGATTTTTATCCTGTGTAATTTTTTTTAAAATTAATAACTTCACAAAAATATGACTAATGTGTGATTATTATTAATGTTATATACCTTTATGGGGCTAAGTAAGCAAAAAACCCTATTAAATGAACCCTTAGTTGTTCTGAATTGTTGTTCAGACAATGTGAGTACAACAAAATTCTGCACCCACCTAAGCCCAATGTTGCAATATTACAACGTTTCTCTAAAAGCTTACATAAACATTTATTTTCAAAAAACTCTTTAATTTCTGCATCAGAGGCCTCCTACAACAACATCTGAAAGGTTAAAAAAATTTTTTTTTAGGTTTTTCTATATTTGGGTTTTACAGGGTTAAGGGGAAGGGGGAGGGGAGTGCTAAAAGTAAAATACAAGGTTAAATAAATTACACATAACGAAAAATACAATATAATACAACATAATAAGTTAAACAATGGGCATGACAAGGCCTATTCAGCAAGTGCAGGAGTCATGGGTAATTTGTATCAGATTTTGTTTAAAAACAGAGAGAGAGGTGAAGACAGAAAGTTTAAGGGTGTTTTGTAGGGTGTTCCAGTCAAAGGCTGCTCCGACGTTTGTTTTGGGAGAAGTGCAGAAGGAGCAGCGACCGGGGGCTAGTTAGGCTACATCCATGGTACCGGCACGTCTCAGAGGCAGTAGCCGGTCTACTGAACTGATCGTCCGGGGCCGACTCCGTCATCATCCCGCTGGAGATAACGAGCCAAGTAACTTTATCCGTAAGTTTTTAAAGGTTTACCGCTGGCTGGTTAAACTCTTATTATGAGAGCGCCTCAAAGCCGTTGTTTCATCCACTTGTTTTCATCCAGATAAGGTGCACAGGTGACAGGTGCATTGCCTCGCCTTGCCTCACCCCCCCCCCCAAAAAAAAAAAAGTTTTATTGCGGATTTACACGAATCACACAAATGACCCAGTTGGGATTCAAAACGGCGAATTTCGCTGAAAGGTGACAAGTTTGCACCCCTGAACAGAGCAACAAGCTATGTAAATGCATATGTAATATTTGTAACTTCAGTAAGTAATAAATACAGAAAGTTATTTAACAATATGTTATGGAGTAGTTACATTTATTATACATTATATTTGGTTACATTTATACTGTTTTACAGTTACATCTGGCCCTTTGAGGGCAACCATTATGCTGATGTGGCCCTCGGTGTAAATGAGTTTGACACCCCTGCTCTAGCAGAATGAAGTTCTGTTTGTTTTTGATTTTGTTTTTAATATATCGTTAAGTATCACCACCTGATTCAGAGGAAGTGAATTTAATTTAATTCATCTTGTATTGAGTAATGACGGAGGATCCGCCAGGCCAGTGTTTCATCCTCCAGTTCTTTTAGTCAATAAGTTGAATTAGTTTATGAGTCAGAGCTTAAGAACCACCACTCAAAGCAACAAAGAAGAAATCTTTATCAAGACCATCATCATTGATAGAGACGTTGCAGTAATTGGCTGCTTCAGAAACCGTGCAAACAGTTTCCAACGAAAGAAAGACCGGCTCTGCCCCCAGCACTCTCAAGCGGACATCCTGCTGGGCCTTGGACCAAGAGTTCATCAGCTGAGTACCGGACGAGCCGCAACTTCCCTCGGGCTATTGGACCCACACTGCGGTCCGCAGTCGAGCTAAGAGTACCCGAGGAAACCAAGGACCAAAGACTTCCTGATTCCCCAGGCAAAGTAGGCTGAACATCTCCATACAGCTGGATTCACACATGTGAAACATCAGAGTTGGTGTCTTAAGGTCCTGATTTCTATCTTTTGAGCTTAAGAGAAATTCCGTTAGGGTCTCGTTAGTATTAAAATTACTCTCAGAATATTTAAAGGCTTCCACCCGACCCTTAATTTCACCATCTGCACATTAGTCACATTTTCTGTTATAATTTTTTATTTGTCTAAATTATCATTGCATTTATTCACCCTGAATTATCTAGTAAATAAACATATATATATAATCATATGTCGTTGTCTGTGCAGGTTTGTGTTTAATGTGGAGAACCAATGGAAACTGTGTAAGAAATCTTTACTTCAGATATGAGATTGAATATATCAATTTGAAATTGATAAGAACAGTTCAAAGCTAAACTTGTCCAGTTGGATTTGATTAATTTCCTCCGGATTATTCAAACAGATAAAACAACCGAGGTGGTGCCCCATTTACGAGTGTGTTATTAATCGCTGGTGATTAATTACATTTATTAAGTAGTGTATCTCCTACAAAGAGTATGGTCTAGACCTGGTGTCATGGGGTGACTTTTGTTGTGAATTGGCACTATACAAAAAAAATTGATTGATTGACTGAGCCTTAAGGATCATGACTTTAAATTCAAGTTGATTTTGTTTTGTGAAGAATTTCTTGTGTCTCCTGTTGGTTATTTCTGTGTCTTTCTGATTTATTTTCTTTCCTGTCTTTCTCCTTTACTCATCAGTGTTCTTCTCTCTCTCTCACTCTCTGCCATTCTCATCCATGCTCTCTCTGCCTCATGACCACATGCAGCCCCAGGCTCTCCATTAAATCTTCATATTAGTGAGACTGTCGTGCTGCCGTTGATGTAATGACTGTATGAACTTGCCGTATCTCTTCATTTGCTTTTAGGTCGATTTTCCACGCTTTACATCCCTCATTTTCCCCTCCATATGTTCCTCCTAGGATTTATGATGCCTATCTGTGGCTCTACTGTATCTCTGACGCAGCTGGGGCTCATTTAAACTATAAAGGCTGCGGCTGTGAGTGCTAATCAGTCCACATGTTAAGGCTTAATCCACATCGATCTGTATATGAACCCAGATCAGAGGATATTAGATAAGCTTTGTTCACCAAATATATTCCTTCACCCAGCTCGATGTGAGGAAAATATCACGTTAATGACCAATACTAACAGGTTTAATTGAATTACGTAAAAGTCATTTTTATGTGCTCGGCACATCTTTCTTTTTTTATTGCTATAGATGTCTGATGATATTATTATGATCAGTGAAAGGTGTTTGCTCTATTGAATGGGATGTAAACCATTTGAAGCACCACTCTTTTCAGTGGAATGTGTCAAATTAATGAACTTTTTTGAATGGAAAAACTAAAACTTGAAACAAGTCAGACTAGATTTAAATCTAGACAAAAGATTGTCACAAAATATTTGTACATGTTTTTTCCTTATTAAACAGAAAAATACAATCATACACCATTTGAATTCAAGTTTCTCTCTTTTGCTGAACTAAGACAAGCCGGACTGCCTTGCTAACGCATCGTAAAACACATTATTCAAACTCAGTCCCAATCTGGTGTCTAGCTATGTTCAACTTAGAGGTAAGTCGACTAAGCTTTGTGAGCTACTTGCTCATGTAACCCAGGTGTAAAACTTGGTTAACTAAGCTATAAGTTTAACCTTAAAAGGAAATAGTTGTTTTATTTGTTGTTTCGTGTGTTAAAACATCTTTAATGTTTTTCTGAGTTGCACTTGAAAGCAACACGTTCCAACTGCACTTGAAGGCAGCACTCAGGTTCACCGCATCTAACCAAACGAAAGGCAGGTAGCTTTTTAGCAACCAATTAGCGTGCATGTTCCGCCTATGGTGAAGGAAGCAGGTCTGTACACAGTACTTTCTACTTCCTTTTGACTCCGGCCACGACAGTGAGAAGGCCGCAATCCGCTAAGCAAAAGCGGTAAGATATTGACTGTAGTGAAACTATTGCAAATCATTTAAGTTGATGTTAGCTCCAACTGGTTTCTTTATTTACAGTTTAGCACTGCGCTCAAGTGGTTACACTGGCGAACCGTTTGTGATTTTATGAGAGCTGAGAGTCCCCGACGGCGCTCAGCGCTGGAACGAAGCGCATCGGTGAGAGTGATATTTTCGGTGATTCTGATGACTGTTAGCTGCTGCTACTCATAGGCTGAACGGGTTAGCTATATGGAAATATACTGTGGTGAACTGTTGCATTAAGCCTGATGCTCTGTGAACACTTAACATCTTAACCTGTGCACTTAATACACTAAACTGCACATTTATTAGCTGATCAACATTGTGTTTATGTTATGTTTATGTACATGTGACTGCAGGCAGCACAAGGTACGTGTTGATCAGCCATTTGTGTCAATATGTGTGATTAAGGGGAATGAGTTTGTTATTTTGTAATATAAATTGTAATGCGAAGGAATTTTCTTCTTTCAGTTATGAGTTAGGGGTTAATTTCATGATCCTTATTATAGAAACTCATATTATGATGATGAATGAATGAATATATTTTGCTCATGAGTTAAATCACAATTTCACAGGAAAACCACATGTGGTTTACGACAGACCTGTGAAAGATATTAAAATTTGTAATTTTCCACCTTGTAAATCAATGGAACTTCAGGAAGATTCAGGGCTGATAGGAAGTGAAATTATCTGTGTCTGAAATTATTTTCAACTTTCTTGACAACATACATGGCCGAGCTCAAGCCTGAATTCAGGCACCACGCCTGAAGACTGCAAACCAACACTGACCTGTTCCAGGAAATGTAGGATTTCATTCCCCTTTTTCTTCCCCTTCATTAGTAACTTCTTCCAGAAACCTGTGGTAAAAAATGCAGCATAACTTTGGTCAAACACCAACAATTTCTATACTGTCCCCATTCACCCTGTCTGAGCCATTCATAGTTTAGATTTATTTAGCTATTGCTTATTTTAGCCACATGGTTGACTATTGCACAGGGTGTGTCAATGGCTGTAGGTCCTGAATGTGGATAATAGCATGTGTGTGTTTACAAGGATGGCAAAAAAACATACCTTTCCTTGTGTGCCAGATGTCAAATTCGTGCTGGACATTATCTTCTGTATTGACGTGGAGCGGTCCGTTGCCATCACCTCCACGTCAAGGCCCATGTCCAGGGCCCAGTATTTCAAAAGTGATCTGACAGGATTATCCTGGTCGGATTGGATTAAATCTAGATCTGATCTGAAAACTGGGTATTTCAACACAGATCCAGATAATCCTGATCCTGAAGATTCGGATTCTGCTCCGGTAATCCAATCCTCCCTTGAATCCGGATAAAAGGCTGGATTTGGGTATTTCAAAAGCTAAGGCAGATATCTGGATCAACTTGATACCAAAATTTCAGGATCATTTGGATCCCACCTCAGAGGTGGATTTGACTTGGATTAATTCAATTAGATTAAGTCTCAGCTCCACTCCTCCTAGATATTGTTACTCAAGATGTCCATTACACTTAATCTAAAGTGATAGTGTTTTACTTTAAACATTAAAGCAGCCTAATTGTAAGAAATTTAAAGCATAGTAAAATATTTGACCTCACTTTCTGAAACTGCTGTAAATAAGAGTAACAATTACAGACCTATTTCTCAAATTCTAGTTTCAAACATTGTAACTTGCATGTACCAAAACATCAGAGAAAGACAACAGGAATGCAGGGTCCAAACCAACTTTAACTCCAACAAAACAAAGACATTTCAAATAATGTGGCCACTAACTAAAACAGGACCTAACCCAGCTCAGAGGTCAGAAGTGAGCTGTTTTTCTAACAGCTTTATTTTCAGTTCTGTTTCTTTTTGCTGAAGCAGCGTCAGCTTTATTTGTTCATTAGCCAGTTCAATTTGTTTGAATAGCTTGAATGTGATTTTAAAACATGCAGCAATGTATTTCAGTAAGTGTTTGTGTACAAACTGATTATTTTACTTCATCAAATCAGAGGCTATTTTCCTATAAATGACCATAATTATGTTTAGTGAGAGCCTTCTATATAAGGGAAACAACTTAGGATGAAAAAATGTTTCTAATTGTGTCACTGACCAAGCTATATACCATGAAAGTAATGCAATTACAATTTCAAGCAGTTTCAAGCACTTTATTCAGAATCCAATAACTTGAAAACCTTGAATGTATCAATACAAATAAAGCGTTTCCAAGGATTTCCAGCACTCATACGGACCGGTTGTCTTTAATAGCTGAGTGGTCCATGGCTGTGAGTGGACTCTGAAAGTAGAAGAAAGAGAAGGTGTATGAGTATATCTTTGTTTATGTACACAAAAGCATGATATCATCACCAGCATTACTATAGCATCCTGACACTTCTGAATGAACCGTATAGTTAATACTCGTACCGTGTAACGTTACGTTTCCAGAGTACTGCAGCAGTCTGCTCTGTACACATGGAGCCTAGTTCTTTTAAGTCTGCTGTGTTGCCAATGACGTAACGCTAATAAACTCTGAACAGGTTGGTGTTAGTTTAAAAAGTTACGGTATGATGTACGTCCGATTAAGTTAATAGTTAATACTGTACAGTGTAACGTTACGTTTCCAGAGTACTGCAGCAGTCTGCTCTGTACACATGGAGCCTAGTTCTTTTAAGTCTGCAGTGTTGCCAATGACGTAACGCTAATAAACTCTGAACAGGTTGGTGTTAGTTTAAAAAGTTACGGTATGATGTACGTCCGATTAATTCCCTTTTAAGTGAAACCACAGACCGCAAAATTCATCAACAAAGCAGCTTCCTCGCGAGCCCGCTAGCTGCTTAACACACAAGTCAATGGAGCCAAGTTAGCTACCGTTAGCGCGGCCGCGGCTCAATTAGAGATCGCTACAGCCTGGTTTTAATTAGGTGACGATTCAAGAAGTTGGCTCGCATGATATGTTGGTTGGCGTTCGTATGGTCTTAAAACCGCTACACATTAGACGACGGTAAACTTACACTTTTGACGTGAAAGTCGTGCTCCCAGCTGCTCCTTTCGTGAGGTAGTCTGCCATGTTTCGATCCGGAGGCGGAGACACGAGATTTGGAAATCCGTATCCGCCCAGATCGGGATCACGGTGATCCACCCTGCCAGTGTTTTGAAATACTCAGATAAAGTCAGCAGGATCACCTTGATCCAGGACTGAGAAAAGGAGGATTTCATTATCCGGATTATCCTGATCCAGATCAAAAGTTTTGAAATACTGGGCCCAGGAGATCATTCATTCCCCTTCTAAACCCCAGTGGCTCCATAGCGCCAGAGCTGGTGGCCTCTGTACACTGAAGATTTAAATTTGATAAGTTATCAAAATATCAACATAGCAAGAGTAATTCTATGAAAAGTTTGCTATCACAACGTTCAACATAGCATGAGTAGTTATTGTTATTCTGCATCCATTCATATGTTTCTTACCTGAACCAGTTCGGTGTGTATTTCCTTCGTACTGTCTAGCATGAAAGTGTAGTGGCAGTATTTCGCGTTGAAGTCTGGTGAGTCACATCGGCCATCGCCTGACAAGTGTGGCCTCTTCCCATCCATCTGTTCCAAATATACTCTTGCCAAGAGGGCACTTCTTTGCTCCGTGTACACATGCTCAATAGCAGGATGCAAGTACGCCTTCTGGATGTTGTAAAATGTTGATCCAATCATTTGGACACCCATTGTTTGGCACCAGTCGGAGAGTTCGGTGTACGTGCCACCCCTGAACAGAACAGCTGCAGCTGAAAGTACATTTACCTCTGGCATTCCTCTTACGTCTGGTGAAGATTTCCAAGTACCAGAATGGCCCCCAAGACACATCAATTTTACACTCCTCTGTGCCCCAGTGTCATAGATAGTCTTTGAAGAAATCGGTTTCCCACACATCTGGCAAAACTTGAATAGTGACATTAGGCTGGATTCATTGACAATGATCTTCTTGCCACTCCAGTGTTCCTTTACAACTTCATCTTCTGATGACGACGACGTGGTGGTGTAGAGGGTTGACTCAAGCTGATAGCTTTCATCTGTTTCACCAACTTCAAGGGTGCTGGCACTGGTATCAAGGCCAGGTGTACTTGGGCATGGTGACTATAAAACAAACAAGAGGTTTCTTTTCAAACTATATTCCACTAATTTAAATCAGACAGTAGTTTTAGATATATTACAGATAGGGGTGTAGTGGTGAAATAAGAGGTGGGTAGGCTAAACTGCAGTAAGGAAATGAGCTACTGGATGTTTAAAATAAAAGACATAAAAGACATTCAGAACATATTTGATAATTGTGAAGATTACTGTTTACTAGTGGTATGCCTACTAGATAGTTCCAAGAGTGCATACACTCTATTAGGAAGTGCATTGAATGTATTGAGTGGTGGATAAACTCTTATCGAGAGTTATTTTTTAATTTTGACATACCGTATTAATACAGTGGACCTAAAATCAATATTCGCGACAAAGCGTCGTGCACATTATTTATCACAAGTCCGGTTTTACTCGGCCTATCAACACAATTTAAAAACTGGTATATAGTTTGAAGTCCACACTTTCGCCACAAGTTCAAACGGAGAATCAGTGAGGCTGCATCTCGCTGCTCCGTCGGTCAACAAATATTTATTTCATTCGTCAAGTGATTTGGACGCGCCGGTGCGGCCGTCGACCTCAGAGGGTTAAATAATATTATGTAACGTAAGGCTACTTACAAACTGTGCTTGGACAGAGGGAGGAATCTTGACTGGTGTTGACAACATTGGCGCTAGCGCTAACTGAGATTCATCCTCATCTGATGATGAGGAGGACAACAAGGCTGCAGCAGATGTCGTCGTTTTAGTCTGAAATGTTATACGTTCAATAACGTTAAAACATTTGAATAACGTCAGACTAACACAGTAAAACATGGTGGATTTACATCGCTAATAGCAAACTTAT
Source organism: Lagodon rhomboides (assembly GCA_039737535.1). Lineage (NCBI taxonomy): Eukaryota > Metazoa > Chordata > Actinopteri > Spariformes > Sparidae > Lagodon > Lagodon rhomboides. The sequence goes on from CM077800.1 coordinate 26,598,605, forward strand.
ATAGAACGTGTAGCTAAGTGTCTAACATTACATTGCTAACTTTGCTTCCTCATTGCTGACGAGTGGAGTTAGCGAGGCAGACACATTAGAACAACATTAGAACAACAAGCGACCAAAACATACAAGATATTTACTTTGTAAACAGCCAAATCATATGAGATGTGCTGCTTTACAGCAGACGACTATATCAGTGTGTGTTCTCAGTAGCCGCGAGCTGCTAATAGAGTCGAGTCAGAAAGAGCCTTACCTCCAGGCAAATGCACAGCTAGCACTAGCACTGCTAGTTCCAGATGTTCCTGGCTGTTCGTCGTCATCATCTGGCAAGGGAAATATTGACGGAATTGCGGTTTTCACAAGCGCGGGTCTCTTCACTCCTAAGGGGTTGGGTTCGAAGTCTTGTAGCTTGAAATGTTGACTGCACACTGTCTGATTTTTTAGTGCTTCAATGGCTGTTTCCTCTCCAAACTTCGGGTTATTGATAGCCCCTAGCCACTTTTTAAACAGCTCCAACTCTTTGGGTAATCGATGAAAACTTACTCCGTGTAATTTCCTTGTCCTGGCTGAACATCCTGGTACCACGCAAGTGCACACCATTTCGAAACACAAACGATAGATTCATGGGCGGAGTTTAACCATTGAGTTCAACAGTGGGAGTGGCCTGCGGAGCTGAGCATTGCAATGCACTATTGGGATTGTTGTTTGCAATCCACAATCCCTAAAAAGTCGTTTTCTGCCTTATCTCGGTCAAAAAAGCACCACATTTAAAATTTATGCCACTATTCGACTACATATATGATCCACTTTCAATATATATTCATGTCTGCACTGGTGGAATGCCCCTTTTAAAGTCCTGGTCTAGCCATTCAAGCTCAGCATGCTAACCTGGCTAACGCTTGAAGACCAGATATCGGTAGTGAAGCTAATGGCTACAGCATCAGAAATTAGCACTGTACACTGTACAACTCGGGAAGGCAAACATCCGAAAAATACTTCTTCAGGGAGTCCTTTCCTCGTTGTTTTGCATTACTTTGCTGTAAAAACGCTTCGTGTGCCTCGGGGCGACGCAAACACCAATGCAGCGGCATTGGCTGTGATTGGTCCGCTAACTACATCCGCTGGAGACCGCTTTGCCGGTTTCCACTCAAACACCGCCATTTTTAAAAATCTTCAAGTCTTTTGAGTTTTGAGTTTTTGAGAATGAACAACCTGGAAGAGCATCTGGAGGAGGACGTTCGCAAGCACACGCACCTGTACGAGGTGTCTGCAAGAAATTACAAGGACATCAAATGTCCATCAACTCGTGGGAGCAGATCTCTCAGAACCTCGGGTTGTCGGTGGAAGAATGCAAGCTGAAGTGGAAAAATGTGAGGGACCGGTACACTCGTGTCTGAAAATAGATGTTGACATGTAGCGGCGTTGCAGGGGGCAAGAAAGTCCCTCTCATTTACCAAATGCTCTCCTGGTTGAGCCTGCATATCAAACACCGGGCCACCTCATCGAATTTTCCTGCCAAGGTAAATATTTGTCTGGTCAACCTTTGTTTGGGCTCGCTAGCACACTAGCAGTCTCGTCAGAGTGCAAAACATAGCCTTTTGTGTTCACGGTGTGACAAATGCGTCGACTGATTGGCAACAACATATATATAACTTTTGCCTTCATGGCTGTACTCGCTAGTAATCTGTATGTATCAAAAGCATTGTTGTGTGACCATACGATATGGTCAGCCTTTGTTTGGGCTTGCTAGCACACTAGCAGTCTCATCAGAGTGCAAAACTGTATTATGTTCACAGTGTGTTAAGTGCTTCGACTGATTGGCAATACAATAATATTGTAAAACTGGTGGTGATTTTCAGTCATTGAGTTCAAACTCACACAGAGCTAACAAAAATAGACATTACTATAATTTTACCAGTCAATCAAACATTGGGTCTCTTATTTCTACACACACACACACACACACAGAAGACACAAAAAGTTTGTGTTCCTCTTTATTTTGTATGGAAAACACTATATTCACAAATGAAAATGGCCTTAAAAGAAACAACACAATTTAAAATTGACTGATTGGCAATACAATAATATTGTAAAACCATATGTAACTTTTGCCTTTGTTCTCTCTTTACCACAGACCTCACCCACCCCCACAGAATCCAGTCTGTCTCCGTGTCCTTTGTCGGAGTCTCCCCCATCATCATCGCCTGAGCCTCCCCCATCAACATCGTCTTAGCCTCCCCCATCAACATCGTCTGTCTCCCTGCCACCACAAGACATTTCACAAGAACTAATGTCTCCCCAGCTCCCCTGTCCACCAGCTGGGCCACCCCTAGGCTCCCCCGGTCAGTCTCCACTGCCCCGGGTGGGCCAAAAGAGAAAGAGGAAGGACAACTACAATGATGACTACATCAACCAGTGGGTGGCTGACCTGGAGCAGCTAAAAATAAGAAGAGCTGAAATGGAGGAAAGGATGGCAGCATCCTCAAATGAGCTCTCACGGTTTGGCCTGATCGTGGTGGACATGCTGCGTAGGGTCAGGGCCGGTTCTAGAAAATGATGACTAGGGGTGCATCTGAGATCAGAGGGGGTGCACATGCCTGGCACATTATTCAACACTAAATTATGCATTTTCCCGTCATTTCAAGCGGAATGATACTAGCCAAACAAGAATATTTAAAGTGTCTTTCAAATGTTTTATTGCAGCAATATTGTAGCAGAACAAAGACAATGCTACATCTAGCAACAGATGTTTCTTACCCCAGAATATTAAACATAGAAAAATAAAAACAAAAATAAATACAACCTGTGTGGTCCATTTAATCTGGCAGAAACCACCATACCACAGCAAAAGGTGCAGTTCTTATGGGAGTGGAGACAGTCTTCTGTGTAGGCACTTCCAGGATAGTGGCACACTGACACCACCAGGGAGCACAGGACCCTTATTGGACAGAGAGAGATGACAAAGGTTAAACTAAGCTCATAAAAATAACATAGGGCACAGAAAAACAGAATTCTATTTAAAATATAGGCCCACCTAGAGGAACAGCACACCTTTACTTAGTAGAGCTGCAGCCTCCTTGATGATGTGTTGAATTTTCTCAGCAGTTTCTCTCTCCACTCTCCAGTGAACTTCTGGGTGAGGTCCTTCTCAACAGCAATCTGAATCAGATGGGTTTTTCTTTCGTGCAACATGCTCCTTCTGTGTTCACTGAACACATTCTTCAACATTGAGAATGAATTTTCACATGTTGCGGTTGATGCACCAAAGGTTAAGCTGAGCTTCAGTGTTTCTATGACAGTTGGCATAGCTGCCAGAGACATGCTGTATGTTTTCAAAATGTCCTGCGTTGTCCAGCTTTTGTTTTTGTCAGATTTGGCCATTTCATCTTTCAGAAAGAGCTTTGCCACAGTAAACTCAGCTTCTTTAGGATCTATCCCTGTCAAGTCCAACAGAGGCTTAACTTTGTTGACATCCATGAAATGTTCACTCTCTGGGTGTACAGCACACAGCGCCTGTACTAGTTGGCTATTTCTTTCATTAAATCTAGCAGTCATTTCTCCCACTACTGCATCCAGAGTACTGAAATACAATCTTTTGCACTCTGTCTTCTCTCCCACTTCTTTGTGACGGTGACCAACTGGTGTTTCCACCACAAAGTCTTTCAAGTGACTGGTCATCTTTGCTCTTCGTCGTTTGGATTGTGAGGGCGTGGCAGCAGAAGGTTCTGTCATCTCTCTCTCTTTTGTGCATTTCTCCCAAAGTGCATCAAACTGACTGTCACTTCTAAGTTCTTCCACACATTCAAGTGCACTTTGGACAAGACGGACACCAGTGTAGAGGTCAGTGGATTTTGCTTGGAGTGCAGTATTGGGGGGATCCAGCAAACCCAATATCTGATGTGTCATACAGGCAATGAACGGAAAACTGGGCTCGGTAATGGCCTTCAAAAGCCCTGTGGCTTCAATTCGCACATCTGCTGCTATGGTTGGGATGCCTTCAATCTCCTGTAGAAGGTGGACAATGTCGTCACAGCTGTTCATGATCACTTTCACTGTGGCCAGATGGCCAGTCCACCGTTGCTCAAGCAGCCGCTTCAACTTCTCTCCTGTGTAGACTGCAGCTACTGTAGGTTTCCTGAAGAACTTGTAGAGAGAGTTACATGCACCAAAGAAGTTCTCCAATGTATTATCAGATGACATGGCATTCACTACCACCAGGTGAAGCTGGTGATTAAAACAGTGCACATAAGGCACCTCCCTCTGTAGTTCTTCCTGTATGAGTTTCTGCATTCCTCCATGTACACCTGACATGACACTTGCCCCATCGTAACACTGGCTTAGAATCTTCCCTGTATTTAATCCAATATCTTCCAACTGTGACAAAACGAGTTGAGTTAGAGACTTAACATCACAGTGTTTACTGGTTGGCATTGAAATAAGTCTCTCTTTCACACTGTTGTCACTTTTATCCACAAAGCGAAGCACTATTGAGATATTTTCACATCCCGTGGGGTCTTTGGTGCTGTCCACTTTTAATGTGTACCACGCATCTCCAATTTCATTTACAATTTCCTCAGTTATGATTTTGCTCATTAGTTCAATTATTTCATTTTGTATATGATTTGATGTGTACGTAGCATTGGCAGCGATGGTATCAAAAATCTTCTTAAAGTCCTTGTCCTTTTTAAGTGTGTAATCCATCATGGCTAAAAAAAGACCACTACTTGTCTCACCTCTTGTATCCAAAGCCTCAACAGAGCCACGGAAAGGGAGCTGGTTTACAGCCAGGAATTGAATGATGTCCACAATAGATGTCACATAAGTGTGGTTTCTCTCGAGCTGGTCTTCATTCACAAGCGTGGACACCTCAGTCTTAGTCCCTTCTCTTCTAATCCTCTCCTGCCACAATGCCACTGATGTCATGTGTTCTCTGCTTGCTTCATGCCATGCCAGTCCCTTATCACGCACAAGAGCATGGTGCCAGTTGTTGTAGCCACTAGTGGTGAAGGCATCTCTTTTACTATGGCCAAATCCAAACTTTCTACATGCATAGCAAAATACCGCATCATTTTTGCAGGAATATTCTAGCCATTCTCTGTTATCGAACCATGAACTACAAAAGGAACGCTTTGCTCCTCCAAAAAATGATGATGGATACTTCTGTAAACGCACTTGAAGTGGCTCCTCCATACCTAGGTTGTCGGGGGGGCCGGGCGCCTGCTCTGGGCCTTGGGATGAAGGGAGGGGGGGCTGCGGCGGCAGCGGCTCGGGCAGGAGTGAGCAGCCGGACGAGGCTACTGCTTGCTCCCCAGCAGCAGCTAAGCTTACTTCACAAAGTTCAAGTTGAGATCGAGTCTCTGTCTCACGACCACCGTTGTCTGACTTGCTGGCGTGGTTGTGCTTAAAACACTTTCGAATATCCATTGTTTACCTTGTGTTAACGGTGCAGCAGAGAGCAGCGTCTTGCTGGTGCAGGTAACTGCGCGCTGGACGCAGATGAGTGACGTGCACTGACGCGCGCGCACTTTTCCCTCTTTCCAACTGAGCATGCAGACACATAAACTGAGGGTGCAATGCATGCTTACGCACCCTTGTAGAACCGGGCCTGCGTAGGGTGACGCCACAGTTTAAGTCTGGTTCCATGGACAGTCTGTACATGTTATTAAGAGAAAACATAAAAAGGACCGAAGCTTTGTCACAGCCACCGCCTACCTAAATTTGCACATTGCATTGCATTTGCACACTGCCATTATCACTTAATTGTCATTTACTGACAGGCATTTATGTTAATGGAAAGTGGTTCACTCCTGCAAGTTTGTAATCATTGCTCTTTTGCATTTGTATATAGCTCATTGTGTTTGTAAATAGTTGTTGTTGTAGAATTTTTTTGTTACAAAGTGTCATATTTTATATTGTTTGTATTTAAGTTCATTGTTTGCACCTTCACTTTTAGTACTTTAACTTTTTACACTTTAACTAACTTGCTTTACTTTTAAATAAACTTTTAATACTTTCACTTTTATTGTTTGCACCTTGACCTCACCTTTTAAACAGCACCTCTTTTAACCGGACTACAGTTTTTTTTTTTTAACCATCGGACAAGCCGATCGTTTTAATTTACGGATTTTACCGTTTGGCTCCCTGCTATTTGGCTAGCGACACCGGTGTGTTTTTAGCATCGGATGCTAACCTCACCTGCCCTGGTTACCGGACGTCCAGTTTCCTCGCCGACTGCAGGTATGCTGGCGGTGTGCGAGTCCTGCCTCCCCACCCTCTCAAAACTGAGGGACAGCGTCTCTGTCCTGAAAGCTGACCTCAAGGAAAAGGACAAGATCCTGTTGGATTTTTCCACGGTCGCCACGACTCAGGCGAAGGTGATCTCCCACCTCAGATCAACCGGCGCTAGTGAACGGAGCACGATGGCCGCGAACAACACCACCCTGCCGTGGACTGGCTCCGTCACTACCGGCACCCCGGTACCAGCACCAGCTGAGTCCCGCTGGAATCGCCAGGGAGCCAAGCCCAGGACATCGGCACTCCACACCTCCTACCTTCGCCCGGAGTCGCAATGCTTCATCCGGGAGGATGGAGTGCAGGCTCCGGTGAGCTCAACTCCACTCAAGCCGAGGGAGCCCTGGTCAGTGGTACCCAGGGGCGCTGGGGCTCGTCCATCTCCTCCTCTGCCGCCTCCGGATCTGCCACTGGATAACAGGTATGACATCCTAAGCCTGAAGGATTTTCCTCACGTGGGTGCTTTGTCCAGCTCGCCCCTGGGACCTGTCCACCCAGCTGGTCGTGACCCACACCTGTCCAGGAGCCGGGGTCCACACGTCCTGCCTGACCCCTCCCCTCCATCCCGGTCAGGAGCAACCGCGGCCCCGCGCCACCACCACTCCCCGCCACCTCGGCCAGGAGCAACCGCGGCCTGGCGCCACAATCCTCAGGCTCAAACCCTCCACCACCGCACCTCCAGGCAGCCAGTGGAGCGGCGCAACCCCTCTGTGCTGGTGGTCGGGACCTCCATGGTTAGGCACGTGGCAGTGCACGGCGGCCGGACCTTCTGCCACCCTGGAGCCCGCGTCAAGGAGGTCACATCCTCCGCCCTCCAGCTATGTGCACAGCACAACTCAGCCTCCACGCTGGTCCTGGAGGCCGGCATTAACAACCTCCGAAACCATCAGTCGGAGGTCCTCAAACAGGATTTCACTTCCCTGGTGGACCCCGTGCTGGACACGGGGAAGCGGTTGATTATCTCTGGTCCGCTTCCTCCGCCTCGTTACGGTGACGTCACCACCAGCCGCCTTCGCCAGCTGCACCTGTGGCTGAAGGGGTACTGCCTGAACAAAAGTATCCCTTTTGTCGACAACTTCGCAGCGTTTTTAAACAGACCTCACCTTTTTAAACGGGACGGTCTCCACCCAAACCAGGACGGCTCACGGCTTTTAAGTGTCAACATCAACCTGACTGTCCGGTCCTGCACCACAGCCACCTCCTGACTCACCATTGACCGGTATGAACACAGGCACTCTGCCCCTCACTCACCCACTACATCAATGGGACCTTATCTGCCACCAGAATCTCAGGACACTCAAACCATCAAAACCATCATTTCTCACAGACAGTTGAAACCTAGGATTGTTTTTAGACCCAGAAGTGTTTTTAACATCCCATTGCAATGCCATGATGAGCGCACATGCACAGACATCAAAATGGCTGTGTTGAATGTGCGCTCTCTTTTAAACAAATCTTTTATCGTAAATGACTTAATTTTAGATAGAAACTTAGACAGTATTCTCCTTACAGAGACATGGCTTGGCACTGATGCACCTGTTGTTCTCACTGAGGCTTCCCCACAAAATTTTAACTTTTTATTTTCTACAAGGGGGGGCAAAAAGGGGGAGGAACAGCATCTATAACACGAACCAAAATGTCCTCAAAAGAAGTTCCTTTTAACAGCTACCCATCATTTGAGCATCATGCGTTTGTTTTTAGCAGCCCTCCCATTCTTTGTGTAACGGTCTACAGACCACCCCGGTACTCAACCTCTTTTATCAGCGAATTCTCTGAATTCTTATCAATCATTCACTCCACCTACAACAGGATTTTAATAACTGGTGATTTTAATCTACATGTTGATAACACCTCGGATCCAGTATCCAGAGAATTTTTAAACCTCTTAAACTGTTTTGATTTTAAACAGCATATCACGCAGCCGACCCACGGCAGAGGGCACACCCTGGACCTGGTCATAACCTATGGGCTGTCCATGGGTGTGTCCTCTGTCGTGGACCTGGCTGTGTCTGACCACTACTGTGTGTTTTTTAACATCACCAGTTTTAACCAGCGGGAGGCCCCGGTGAGAACGGTGAGGAAACGCTACCTTACTTCTGAAGTGGCTGCAAATTTTATCCAGACTTTACTGAGCACTCCTGCACAAATTTTACCAGCACCCTGTGATTTTATCGTCGACAATTTTAACAACAACCTGAAGTCAACGCTGGATTCAGTAGCTCCTCTTTTAACTAAATCAATTAAGACAAAACCTACACCCCCGTGGAAGAATGAGGAAATTAAGACACTGAAAAGAAACTGCAGGAGTGCTGAAAGGAGATGGAGAAAATCAAAACTGACAGTGCATTATGAAATCTTTCGCCAACAACTCAAAACCTACAACTATGCCATTAAACAGGCAAGAATTTCTCATTTCAAAAAATTAATCTCTGACCATAAAAACAATCCCAAATTCCTCTTCTCCACCACTGATTTTTTAACAAACGGCAATTTTAACAAGTCCCATAAAAGAACAACAGATACTCTGTGAGGACTTTGCAGACCACTTCAGGGGTAAAATTGACGACATTCGATCCAGTCTTTTATCTCAACAGACCCTAGCTGTCTCCACACCTGGTTCATTACTTTTACCTGAGGAAACACTGGAGAGTTTTGTCCTGGTTGATGCGATGACACTTGGTCGAGTTTTCTCCCAGGTAAACCCTACAACCTGCCTTTTAGATCCAATTCCCACACCATTTTTTAAAAGATTTTATGGATTCTTTGAGGAAAAGCTTTTAAACATAGTGAACTGCTCTCTTCAGACAGGGGTCTTCCCCACCTCCTTTAAAACAGCTGTGGTGAAGCCCCTTCTGAAGAAGAGCAATTTAGACCCCAACATCCTTAATAATTACCGACCTGTATCCAACTTACCATTTTTAAGTAAAATTTTAGAAAAACTTGTTTTTAATCAAGTTAATGATTTTTTAAACGCAAACAACATTTTAGAGAGGTGTCAGTCTGGTTTTAGGAGGAACCACAGTACCGAGACGGCCCTTTTAAAGATTTTAAATGATGTCAGGTGCAACTTAGATGAACACAAACTCACAGTCTTGGTACTACTGGATCTAACCGCCGCCTTTGATACAGTAGACCATCACATTTTATTAAGCAGACTGAGGAACCTGGTCGGCCTCTCTGGTACTGTTTTTAACTGGTTTGTCTCCTACCTCACAGACCGACACTTCTTTGTAAGTATGGATACATGTTCCTCAAGAATCCATCAGATCAAGTGTGGGGTTCCCCAGGGGTCAATTTTAGGTCCAATTCTTTTTAATCTTTACATGCTTCCCCTTGGGGACGTCATCAGGAGACACGGCATCAGCTTTCATAGTTATGCTGACGATACGCAACTGTACATCGCCGTGTCTCCTGAGGACACAGGGCCTATTGACGCCCTTTTAAAATGCATTTTAGATATCAAGTCATGGATGGCAGCAAATTTCCTCCAGCTTAACCAGGACAAAACAGAGGTTCTAGTCATTGGTCCTGAAGGCCAGAAAGAGAAACTTTTAACAAAATTACAAGATCTTAAACCATCTACAACTGTAAAAAATCTGGGCGTGATTTTTGACTCTGAGCTCAGCTTTATACCACACATCAAAAACATAACAAAGATAGGTTTTTACCACCTTAAGAATATAGCCAGAGTCCGCCCGTTTCTCTCTCAGGCCAGCACGGAGGTACTGATGCATGCTTTTATCTCCTGTCGTTTAGATTACTCTAATGCCCTGCTCTCTGGTCTTCCCAAAAAGACTACCTCTAACCTTCAATTACTGCAGAATTCAGCTGCACGAGTGCTGACGAGGACCAGAGGGCGGGAGCACATTACACCAGTTTTAAAATTGCTTTTAGGATTTAATTATTTATTTTTTCTATCTTTATTTTATTTATTCATTTATTTATTTTTATTTTATTTATTTTTGCTAAGGTTTTATGAACTTTATTTTTAGCTTTTTAAGTCGTTTTATAACTACTTTTAACTTCCTTTATTGTTGAATTTTACTACGTCCTTTTATCGTCTAGCTCCAGTGTTATCCTCACGGGGGGCCCTCCACGCCGGGAAAGTCTGATCTGCCTATGGGGTGTCACCCTTGGGGGCTGTCTCGGCCTGGGTGGATGGGGCGGCACGGCGCGGGCTCTTCCGTCTGTCCTGGCTGGGTGGTTCCGGGGGGGCGCCTCATTGTGACAACAACCAGTATGACTTCCCGGCGTGGATGGCTCCCCAGCAAAGGCCTTCCTCACCTGGATCCTCAGTCCCAAGCCACCCTGTATCTTAACGTGTGTATTTTAATAGTTGTGTGTGTATGTCTGGGAATGTATGTAGAGGTGTGTACCTGCGTGTTTGCGTTTGTGTGTGTGCGTGTGTATGAGGTCTTTTAACTGTCAAAGCACTTTGTGTTGCATTTTAATGTGTATGAAAGGTGCTATATAAATAAATAAAGTTTGAAGTTTGAAGTTTGTCGCTTTTGTACAAAGAAAATAAAACACCAAGTTCTGAAAAATTGTGGATGTTTATTTACGCAAGTTTATAAGCATCACTGTTCAAGTGTGCCACGTGAGACAATGTCAGCCTGCCATGGCACAGCTCCTTTTGTGACAGAAAGAATTTCGTCAAGGCCTCCCGTACACCCAATGCAGCTACGCCGGAACGGCGACTGGTCATCTCTTGACGATTTACGGGTATCAGGTGGACTGGACTTAATATGGTGCTCTGGTCTCACTCCCTCCAACTGCACAGCTGATCAACTCCCCATCACTGACCACTTCCTCCTTTCATTTAATGTCACACTCCGCCTCTCTATGATCAAGCCACCACATCTCATCAGACACGTGTGACTCCCTCCTTCTGTTTTTTAATCAGAAAGTTGAAAAAATCCACAAGCACTTGAGCCCCACTCCCTTACCTCCCCCCTCATCTGAACCTCTCCCCTACAGTCTGCCATTTTCCTCTTTCCATCTCCCTGATCCCTCTGCTATCTCTGATCTCATCTGTAAATCAAAACCATCCACATGCCAGTTAGATCCCCTCCCTACTGCCCTGGTCATATCCTGCCTCCCCTCACTGCTCCCTCTTATTGCTGCCATCATCCACTCCTCTCTCACTACTGGTTCAGTTCCCTCACCCTTCAAAACTGCTGCTGTCTCCCCAATCCTCATAAAACCTGGTTCAGATCCCAACAACTTTAATAACCTCCGCCCCATTTCCAACCTACCTTTCATCTCCAAAATACTCGTTCAAAAATCGTTGCTTCTCAACTCCATTCCCATCTATCTCAAAATAGTCTATATGAACAGTTCCAATCTGGTTTCCGTCCCCGTCATAGCACTGAAACGGCCCTTCTGAAAATCACCAACGACCCTCTTATTGCAGCTGATTCTGGTTTACTCTCCATCCTCATCCTCCTTGACCTGAGTGCGGCCTTTGATACAATTTCCCATACCATCCTCCTCAATAGATTATCCTCCATCGGCATCACTGGCACCCCCCTTGACTGGTTTCACTCCTATCTCACAGACCGCACTCAGTTCATCCAACTCAAATCCTTCCGTTCCCAACCCTCCCCTGTCTCCTCTGGTGTCCCCCAGGGCTCTGTCCTGGGTCCCCTCCTTTTCATTACTTACCTCCTTCCCTTTGGCCTTATTTTCCGTAAATTTAATATTCTTTTTCACTGCTACGCGGATGACACCCAGCTCTACCTCTCCACCAAACCCAACTCCATCCTCCCTCCCTCATCCCTGACTGATGAAGAGTCTGGGTGTCATCCTCAATGGCTCACTCTCCTTCAAATCCCATATCAACATCACCACCCGCACTGCCCACTTCCATCTTCGTAACATAAATCGCCTCCGTAACGTAACGTAAACCCCACGCAGAACCATCACGGTCTCATGACTGCGTCCAAGCAACTGTGGGGCCACTGTGTGATCACTACGCGGAACCATAACCGACACTTTAGCCACACTAGCTACACTCCGTTAAACTGCTACGTGTTTTGGTTCCCGGTGCGGTTTAATGAGGTCATCAATTGCGCGCTGGTAAATGTCTCAGGACCCCACAAGCAGCAGCAGGAGCAGGCAGCAGCACAACCCGGGCATTATGTTATCGGTTCTCATTATCGGTGGAAAAACCGATAACAATATGAACAGATATTACAAAAATAGGCTAATATCGTCCAATATTATCGGTCGGCCAATATTATCGGACATCCCTAATTGCAACTATAGTTTTATAAATAATAGGGCATCAAAGTTAACGCGATAATAACATGTTTACTCAAATTCCTCTTAACGGTTTAATTTCCTTGCCGCACGGTTCACGCATGCACGTTATGACCCTCAGCCCGCCCCATAGTTTGGGAGATCAGAAAGTGATGCAGCAGTAACGTGTATGGCAAGCAGAAACAAACATCCTTGAGCAGAAATAGATAAAGAAAAGGATAGTTTGAATGGTAAGTTTGGCGTCATAGCCCATGCTTCAAAGGTTCTCTCGACAAGAACAAAGTTATTTACATTTATTGTTGACTGAGTTACCACCAGAGTACGTCCAGTCTCAAATACCACTTGTTATGTGGGACTGTCCACAGGATGCCTGCTTCTGGAGAGAGGTACTAAACTTTATTGATTGTATTATTGGCAAAGTGATCCTTAATCCTAAGTTATGTATCCTAAATTTTTACCCTGTCAATTTTGTACTCTCAAGTGATAAGAAATCTCTACTTGGGATTTGTCTTTTGCAGGCTAAGTGATGTATTGCTAGGTCATGGAAAAAGCTGATGGTCTGTGGAGTCTCTGAATGGCTGAACGGAATGACTTCCTATCTGGCACTGGAAAAAATAAGTTATTTTACAAAAAACAAGCTTGACAGAGTTTGGAATATTTGGAATTGGATGTGTGTGTGTGTGTATATATATATATATGTACAGTCCCTGACAAAAGTCTTGTCGCTTATCCAAGTTGTAGAAACAACAAATAATAACTTGACTTGTAGTTGATCAATTGGAATCAGAAATGGCTTATATGAAAGGCAAAGGCCTCTAGATTATACTTATTATAATAAAATAACGTTGTGTATCATTCATTGAGTTTTATCATTTAATTAGGACAGAAAGGTCAGATTTTGCTTGGACAAAAGTCTTGTCGTGTCTTTAAACGAGTCAACTAATCACAGATTAGAGCTCCACCTGTGACAAATACTGTAATTAACACATTCCCAGGTGTGTATAAAAAGAACCCCAGCACGCCAGACGTTCATGTGAAGTGCAACCTGACCTCTGACAACATGCCAAAGATTCAACCACAGACCAAAGTGCTGATCAACAAGAACCTGAAGACCAAGTCTGCTGCTGAGGTGGCAGACATCTTTAATGTATCCAAACGTCAAGTGGAGAGGATAAAAAAAAAGATTTGAAGAAACTGGTGACATTCATGACAAGCCAAGGTCAGGCAGACCCCGCAAGACAACTGTTCGAGAAGACTGTTTGTTGCTTCGGCAGTCCAGGGCCAGCCCTTTTTCAACTGCAGCAGAGCTACATGAGAACTGGTCACCAGAAACCCCTGTATCTACAAGAACAGTTTGTCGAATTCTCTCACGCAGTGGTCTCCATGGCGGAATTACTGCTCACAAACCAGCATTAAACAGAAGACAACAAAAGAATTGTGTTGCATTTGTGGAAAGGATGGACAGTGGAAAAGTGGCAGAAGGTTGATTTTTCTGATGAATCATCCATTGAACTGCATCCCAATCGCCGCAAATACTGCAGAAGATCTGTTGGAACTCGCATGAACCCAAGATTCACCCAGAAAACAGTCAAGTTTGGTGGAGGAAAAATCATGGTTTGGAGTTACATCCAGTATGGGGTGTGCGAGAGATCTGCAGAGTGGATGGCAACATCAACAGCCTGAAGTATCAAGAGATTCTTGCTACCAATTACATTCCAAACCACAAGAGAGGGCAAAATTCTTCAACAGGATGGCGCTCCTTCTCATACTTCAGCCTCCATATCAAAGTTCCTGAAAGCGAAGAAGGTCAAGGTGCTCCAGGATTGGCCAGCCCAGTCACCAGACATGAACATTATTGAGCATGCCTGGGGTAAGATGAAGGAGGAGGTTTGGAAGTTGAAACCAAAGAATTTTGATGAACTCTGGGAGTCCTGCAAGACTACTTTCTTTGCCATTCCATATGACTTCATCAATAACTTATTTGAGTCATTGCCGAGACGTATGGATGAAGTCCTCCAAGCTCATGGGAGTCATACACAATATTAATTATTTTTCCCAAGGCACCATGACTTTATGTTCAGATGTTATTGTTGCATGTTTGTGTATTCAAAATAAAATATAATTTCTTCCATACATTATTTTTGTATGCGACAAGACTTTTGTCCAAGCAAAATCTGACCTTTCTGTCCTAATTAAATGATAAAACTCAATGAATGATACACAACTTTATTTTGGTATAATAAGCATAATCTAGAGGCCTTTGCCTTTCATATAAACCATTTCTGATTCCAATTGATCAACTACAAATCAAGATATTATTTGTTGTTCCTACAACTTGGATAAGTGACAAGACTTTTGTCAGGGACTGTATATACATTTTTGTATTCCATTCTACCATATGTATATAGATATAGTTTGTTACACATTTGCATTTCTATATTTGTACACAATTTACATTTCCATGTTTTTATTATTCATATTAATTCATTATTAATATGATTATCATTATTATTGTCCCTTTATACTACGGGAAGGGGGTGGGGGGTAGATGCACGGTTCAGTTTATATGTGCTATGTTTATTTCTTATTTTGTTGTGTTTTTCTGTATTATACAAAAGAGGACAATAAATATATTTTTGGAAAAAAAAAAGAAAAGAAATACCACTTGTTGGCCAAGCAAACAGCTGATGTAGAGAACCCTCCTCCCCCTCGCCAAAGGCAGACTACGCTGGATAGTTTGCAACAGAGAAGCCTGTACAACTCTTCATGAGACAAACTTTCAATAGTGACAGCTAAATGGGTGGCTACAGCTTGCAGGGTGATTAACATTGTTTAGTTAACCTATACAAGTGTAAAGTTGGACACTACATTGCTTTAGTATTACTTAGGAATGTTATATTCAGGTCAGCATGTCTGCTGTTTCTTGTTGGACTTGAGTCTGCCATGCAATGCTTTCAGCATATTTTTTGATCATGAAGTACCTTTGAAGTTATTCTGGAGAATATTCTGGACAGTATTTGTCATTGTTTTGGATTGTTGCCATAATAATAAACGTACATTTGCATAAAGCAAACAATTGTGTCCACTCCCATGTTGATAAGAGTTAAACTTGAAGACTATCCCTTTGCAGGAATTTACAACAGATGAAAAAATGTGTGATTCATTTGTGATTAATCACAAATTACTATGGACAATCATGCGAGTAATTGCTATTAAATATTTAAAATGATTGACAGCCCTGATAAATAATAATGAAAAAAAAAACATAGAGCATCATAAAGGAATTTAATGAGTAAAGGAGAGAATCTGAATGAGTTTGGAACCCAGTAACAGTCATAGAGGAAAAAAATGTTTGTTTTCATGAACAAATTTGGGCCCTCTAATGACATAAAACCTACTACCAAAACACAGCTGCTAGCTTCTGGACTTAGAGTGCACTGCCCTAAATGACCAGACTAATAAAACCAATTTGTAACTGCTGGTCCAACTCCAAGTCTGCAGGAGCCCCGAGATCCTCAATTGATATCAAGAGATGTAATTTGCACACTTTTTAAGGCTGGAAACTTCACTGTAGCAGCTAAGCCAAAAACATCAGTGCGCACCACATCTGAAGGGAATGTACAGGCTCCACCGTGCATCGAGGGTGTAAATAAAGTCTTTTAAAAAAATGTATTTAGGTGCGAGTGTGTGCATGCGTGTTTTTCAGTGGCAGTTTAAAGGGCAGGGAGGTGGGATGGAGGGGAGGATCTTCCATTATAGATCTGACCCAAGGGGTCAGACAAACACACACACTCACACACACACAGCTGAAGGGAAGTTGACCATTAGTTTCCTCTCCATCATTCCACTCACTGACTACAACTGTCTCACTCTGATTTATCTCCTCTCACTGTCTGTCTCTCCATCTGCTCTGCGCTGTCTGTCCATGTGCGTGTCCCCCATGGATGGACACATGCTCGACACAAAGCTGAAAGAACGACAACCAGCCTTTCTCACTCTCTGCTAATCACAGGTGTGTTAACGTAAACCACTGTCTCAAAGTGTAGTAGAGATAACAGGAATAGTTTGTTGTTGTCACTAGGTTCACTCTGATGTGTTGGCAAGAACACCATTTCAGGCCAAATCATCCAAAATATGAAATAAAGAGAGCTGAGAGTTGGCTGAGTGGTTGTTTACTTCTTCTCTTTTTCTCACAGTGTAGCATAAATCGATGTTACAGTAGCCATGCAGTACCAGGTAGGTATATCTCGCTGTAGTTTCTATAAGGAAAAGACACAATATGATTGAATAAAGCCACTCGAAAATATACACTTTCTTGGCTATAGTAGTAATATGCATAATATTACAAACATGATAAAGTACTGAATACACTAACATCATTCAACACTCAACAATATTGCTTATGCCGAGGTACTGCTTATGTTGCCATAACACGTCTAGCTTGTATTCATTAGCATTATTTTAGCACCAATTAGCATAATAATCACTTGGCGAGGGACCCACGTGTCTAATTCTCCGTACAGGGTACGTACTGTCCAGCTCCGGGCACCTGTCCTCTTTCCTCTGAGGGTTAGAAACCCAGGCCCTTACCATACCTGGTCTGCACGTCATAATTCCTTTTCTGTCTTGCCCCTGCACTCAATAGCTGACCTCTGGCAAACTCATGTGGACTCCGAGCGATCTTGGAGCTTTCTAGAAAAGTCAGGTCCTGGAGGGTCCAGAGGGGGGTCAGGGGGTTTGCCTGCCATCTTCTTTGCTGGAGTCTGGATCTCCCTGTCTAGCAAGAGGAGCACAGGCCAATTCAGCACAAGGGAGAGGTGGGCATCCCAGTCTCGTTAGTGTTTAGCTGTCACAATGGCTAGTTACTATGCCAGGGTGTGGTTAAATCTCTCGACCAATCCATCACTCTGGGGGTGGAATGGTGTAGTGTGGGTGTCTCACACATGGTGGCAAACACACAGGGCACAACGTTTCTGCCCTGGTCTGTGTGGATGGCCTCAAGAACTCTGAGTCTGCTGAACAGCCCCTATGCCAACCACTGTGGTCTCTGCCTCTTGGTCTGGGTGGCTGTATGCCTGTGGCCACTTAGTGAAAGTTAATGGCAGTGAGAACGTAGCGGTTACCCTTCTCAGTGTTCTCTTCTGGAAAAGGTCGGGACATGGTGTTGGGGGTCTACATAGTCCCGATTATGCGGCCCCCATCCCATTTCCCTGCTTCATGGGGATTGGAGGGCAGTGATGGACCAGGTGGCCAGGCTGTCCACACCCCCAACACACCCACTGGCATGATCTAGCTTGCTGCTCCTCTCTCAGAGTGGCAGCCCACACCAGCTGGGTCAGGTCACTCACCCAGGCAGGCTCAACTGTGTACAACTCAGTCACACTTGCAGCTTTCATCTTTGCTGGCTTGTCAAACCTTTCCCCTGGGGTGCCAGCACACAGCATTTTTCTGTCTGTAGCTAACTCACTTTCTGGAGAGACCTGGGGTAAGCTAATAATGTTTGGATGCGCAGGTTCTCACTCTGGATGTCAGGCGGCATGTGAGCTTAGGTGAGAACTAATCCCTTAATGTCATTGGCAAGTTCTTTCAGCGGTTCCCCGGATCACCACTGGCAGTTACAGTTCAGTGCGAAGTAGGCTAGCCAAAAAACCTTTTCAGAGTTCCGACTAAAGCATCATAGCCACTCCTATTATCAGGGCTCAGTTACAGCAGGAGCATCGCCAGTTAGGCACATGGCTAACTGGAGGGCTTTTTCCTTCTTCTTCCATTTAGCACAGATGCACCATTTAGAATTCATGAAATTCCAGGGAAGACATTGCTAGGCTAGGTTCTGACAGCTTGTGTAGCATATTTTAGGTCTTTACTGCAGAATTGGACCTGGTACTGAATCATGTCAAAGCAGCCAAGAACTACTGCTGTCCAGGACCTCAAAAAAATAAATGCTCACTGACTGAGAAAATCTTTCTGACCACTACCAAATGTGTGACAGGAGAGTATGATTGTGTCCTAAATCGCCCACTCATATTCAATGAGCTCTTTGGTCAAATTAAATTACACTTTTGGACACCGCTCTGGTCTTTTTTTTCCCTCCAGTGCAATGCATGATTGGAACATCATGCTTAGATAGTAACTGTCGGCTGTACACAGAGGAGATGGAGCCCTATTCATTCCTATGAAAGCTGCTCAGTGGCATTTTGAAGTGGTTAGATTTCCCATGTCTTAAAATACCCAGATCTTCTGTATTGTGTGGCCCAAGAGACTTTCAAACCGGTCAACTTCAGATTTCGCACCAGGCTAACTGGAATGGGGATAAAATAATTTTATTTTGCACTCTTCTATAGTTACCAAATTTTATTGGACTGTCAAATTATGACAGTGAAAAGAGTCATTTTGTGAAGGTTGTGACTAAAATAATTAATAATAAAATTTATCCAGCATTTTACAGATGCTTCTTTCACAATGTAAGATGATCCGAAGAACTCTTTTTGGGCTACAGTGAGTCATGTGATGATGTAATTACATGGTTTGGCCACTATGAAAACCGGCTTCAAATCCTGCTGCTCTTTTGGGTGGCTTGGTTGTACAGTACTTTTCACAATTAAGGTTAAGGTTAAGGTTAAGGTAACTTTATTTGTACCCAAGGGTAGATTTGGTTGCAGGTAGAAAGAGTGGGCTGCATACACACATTACACACAGACAACATTGACAGAAGACAATGACATAAGAGTAACAACAACAGCAAGTGCTCCAGGCGTAGAGATATAGATAAAAAAGCACACAATAGTACTATCAAAATACAGTTGATAAAATGCAGAGTAAAAACCACCATATCAATGCACAATGCACTGTAGATTACTTTGAGTCAACTATCTCATTCTCCATTCGGACAGCACTATAAAATGGCGAATTCTCTATATAGTCCTTTATATAGTGAGTGATTTCGACGCGATTTTGGACACAGCCGATGAGTATGTGACTGATTTACAAGCTGCAGAAAAGTCGAAATTACCTGCTTTCATTTGGATTGGACTGCGAAACCTCTTAGCCAACCCAATGTCATCAGTAATCCCCGAGAGCCATAAAATGACTGGATTGCAGGATAGGGCACCAACCTAACTGATAAACTGTCACCAAGTCCACCTCTTCAGACATGGCCTAGAGTTCACAAAAAAGTGTGAACTGCTCTCTTAGGACCACAGGTTGCCGTAGCCTGTGTAGATGATAATCTACATGCCTGTCTGCTAACTTTTACTACAGTCCTCCTCATCCTCGAGAGGAAGAAATAATCACTGGACAAACAGTGTGTTGATATTAATTCTCTGTTCAACTGTGCCTGTCAAATGCATGAGCTACTGCATGCTGGCAAAAAAACTTCCAGGCCATAGGCCTGCTACAATTTTCCTTCCTGACCCAACAAAGTATGAATGAAGAAACTGAAGATGGCCTGCATACCTCCCAAAAGGGTTCTTCCTAATATCCTCTCCACTGCTGAACCACTCATGAAGAGGAAAGTTTTCATCCACTTAGTGCTCTCCTGTGCTTCCACAAATAAATACATCTTACAGTCATTCATTGCTTCCTTTCTACGCT
This sequence comes from Lagodon rhomboides, assembly GCA_039737535.1. Classification (NCBI taxonomy): domain Eukaryota; kingdom Metazoa; phylum Chordata; class Actinopteri; order Spariformes; family Sparidae; genus Lagodon; species Lagodon rhomboides. The sequence continues at coordinate 26,618,741 of CM077800.1, forward strand.
GGTTCTCTTTCAGCCATTATCTGTCTGTGTATTCATGGCTTCATTCAGGCATTTATTTGTTGGTCATTATGTTCATTGCATTTATACATAGTTGCATTTATTCACTAAGTTGTATGTTTAGTAGTTTTTTGTTGTGTGTGTGGTTAGTAGTTTAATAAACCTTTAATTTATAAAGAAAGAAAGAGGGGTTTTCTGAGCCTATGTGTAGAAAGTTCTACCATCACTGTACACTGTCAAGAAGTAGCAACCTCAGTAATTGAGACTGAAGTTATGAATTGGCTATTGTTTTCCCTTCTTTAAGAGTGCTGCCCTGTGGTGAATTTCATACAAGTTAAATTCTGTTATTTAATTTAAATATTGATTTTTTTTTCTCATAGCCCGAAGTTGCATTCAGTCACTCTACTTCATCTCTTGCACTGATGAATGTGTTAACGTTGTATAATTTGGTGCCTTTTTCAGGCTCATTAATTATCGTTGAGGTCCCTTCAAAAGCAAACATACAAACACTTTGTGGCCAAAAGTATGTAAACCAAATGTTTGGCTATACAACATGAGTGGATTGCTATTTAATTACTATGTAATTAATAGTTAATCAACAGCTGTGTCAGTTCTATCTTTCTGCCCTCATGCATGAGACTTGTTTATTTTCTCACTCTACTTCTTCCTTGTCTGTGTGTGTGTGTGTGTGTGTGTGTGTGTGTGTGTGTGTGTGTGTGTGTGAGAGAATGTGCTCAAGCCTGTTTCCCAGTCTCTCCACGTGCATCTCGTCTGCAGCAGCCGGCTGTTCGATGAGAACATTCAGCTAAATGTCTGATCGATAGGTGCTGGCAGTGTGCCCTGCTGCTATACAGCCAGAATACTGAGGAGGAGGAAGGGAGGGGATTGGGGGTGCATGTGAACAGACACCGTGTGTGTGAGTGGCTCTGTACTTCTTTCTTTGAAGGTATGTAGGTGTTGACTTAAGGTTGATGTTCCCATTAATAAATCAGCCTGATACATAGGATCCCAGGCTTTGTCAGAGCGACTCCAGAAAACTTCAACTTTAACTTTACATGATCTGAATATGCTTTATTTTGAGTTCCAGACAGCAGGGTGAAAACAAGTATGTCTTTTTTCATTTGCAGCCAGGTGCTTTGTATTTATTCATATTCAGCACTCTGTGTCCATATTTTCAGATGGTACATGTTGAGATAAACAGGAAGTCATGGTCTCTTCTGCACAAACTTTTCTGCTCTTTAATGACAGCGAGGAACCACGGTAGATAATAAAAATTTTGATATTTCCTCGTTGAGAGCATTGCTTATGTTCGTGGGCCAGACTGAAAAAAACCCAATATATATATATATATATATATATATATATATATATATAGATATCAATCTCTGCCCCGGGGTCTCCTCCCAGTTGGACATGCTCGGAAAACCTCCAAGAGGTGCCCAGTAGGCATCCTGATTAGATGCCAGAACCACCTAAACCAGCTCCTGCAACGGTTTTATCACAGAGGCTGGGAGTCCAGCCAAAAGGGAGTTGCAGTAGTCCAGGCGGGAGATGACCAGCGCTTGGGTTGCGTCCTTTGTGAGGAGAGATCGCATCCTGCGGATTTTGTAGAGGGCAAATCTGCAGGATTGGGCCACAGCAATGATGTCAGGGGTGCAGGATAGTCTGTCGTCGAGGATTGGGCCCAGGTTCCTCGCAGTCGATGAAGGCAATACTGTGACGTCCTCGACAGTGACTGACAGGTCCATGCGAGGGCAGTCTTTCCCCAGGATGAAGAGGAGTTTAGTTTTATGAAGGTTGAGCTGAGATGCGTGTTGCAACATTGGTATTGGAGGAAGGGGGAAAAGAGCGGAAGTGGTCCTAGTACTGAGCCAGTACACCAGTTTCCAGAAAGTAGGGTTTGGACAAGGAGCCATTCCTTGTTGCGTACCGCTTCAAGAAAGTGCACGAAAACACAGTAGCAGTCTGCAGTTGATTTTGTGACTGTATCTGCTCTTTTCTAAGATCATTCAGTATTGTGAGCCCATATACTCAACTCTGATGGACTTGACTCTTTTACATGCTTGCTGACAAATACACTGTATACCAAAGAGTACAACAAAGAATAACAAAGAGACCATTTAGGTCCTCATTTGTTCCTGCACGAGGATCAGCTAGCCAGATTAGCCTACAGATCATAATCTTGCCTGTATCGATTGATTTTGTATTGATTTCAATACTTATATTGAGTTGTGGCCATGAAAGATTTATAACTGTAATATTAAAAAGTAAAATTTGTTTTAATGCCGTATCACCAGAGTACAGAGGCAGGCTGTGAGCCATCTCAATTCAACCTTTGCACATCACTATAACAAATAGGCACATTTTATGATTTATTTATTCAGGATATGTTGGAATCTGTCTTGGTGACAGGCATTAAAAACCCAATAATGCAGTGGGTCCACTAAATCCCCTTTGCCTATGTAGGACACACAGAGACATCAGTGTTTAACTGACACGGTTTCATAACCATTTCAATGTTCCTTGTAATACATGTAATATATTTGTATATTTTGGAAGGATTATGATGCATGATTTGCTGTACACCACTCATCACCAGCACATCCTATGAGTGTGGCCATGCTGTTTAGTCCTAAACGGATCCCAATGCCAGGTATTCCCCCAAAAAAACAAAAAATTGGGTTTGAGGCAGCCCAAGTCTGTTGGTTAATGTTTATTAATGTTAATGTAAAGATGCATTCAGCAAGATGTCCAAGATGGGCCCCGACAACAGAGTTATATTTTTTGGTGGGGGTCTTGATTGCAACGGCAGCAGTACAAAACTCTGTTCCTTCTTTCCCTCTTTTAATTTCTCAACCTTTTACATTCCTTCCATCTGTACCTCTCTATCCAATTGCTCCATCCCTGGCTGTGCAGCATTGATTTCAACCCCTCTACTCTCCTCTCTCTCCATTTGCCGTCTCTCTGCTGCTCTTTGTTTTGCAGATACGATCCGACTTCCAGCAGACAGACACAAACAGCAGCTTGTTCAGTCTATTTAGCTGCTGTTTGGACTGCAGCAACATTACAATCTTATCAGGGGAGTCACTGGCACACCACCGCTGCTAATAAACTGATAACACCTCAGAGTATTGATTCTGGCTTCAAACTGGCCAACTTTATCCCAGAGTCTGGCTAACACAGATAATTGGTATCAGGAACTGGTTTCAACGTATGGAGGATGAACTATCTCATAATATAATATAATTCATGTTCCTGTTGATAATTTCCCAAATCCTCCAATTAAATTATTAATTGTGATTAACTTCAATTAGTCACAATTAATCATTTTGATTAATTGTGATTAATTAATCCAAATGAATCGCATATGTCAATATTTGTTGTCAGCATTTAAAAATGTTTTACTGCAAATGATTTTGGTAGATGAGTGAATCAATGAATAAATGGACACTCTAAACTTTAAATGCAGGAGATAACTTAAGCTTGAAGAACTCCAACGGTTAGAAAATTCCTTGCTACACAAAATGATGCTCATATCAACAGTTCCATCTGGGCATTTTTTTTTGGAAGTACCACTACAGTCTGTTTAGGTATTTTATGATCTTTCCCAACAATGTTTTATAATTTTTGACAAATAACTTAATTTTGTGCCTAAACTTAAAAAAAAAATTAAGCTGTCGCTAAACTGAAATAGTCTACAGTACAATCTAGGACTTTTATGTCATCCACCATGCTTGGCTTCTGGTGTTCTGCTTCTTGGCTTCTGGAGTGGCGTGGCTCCTTTAAGAACAGGGCAGTTTGTGGTTTGTAGTGAGAGAGCGTGGAGAGCAACGGTCGGTGGTTGAGCTCAGAGCAGACAACTGCTAGCCACCAGTGCTGATGGAACATTTGGCACAGAGGTTGTCTAGTGGCATAAAATGTACAGTACAGGCTACAGTTTGACCATGAATAAACTCTGCAGCTGCTTATTACACAAGCAGACCTAATGTTTGAGTAACAGCTATCACTATGCCTGCTAGTATCCATTTGTATCTATTTGTGTCTGTGCTTATATCCATGCTGTTGCTATCCATGCTAATGATGTTAATCATGCTGAAACGACAGCATCCGGTAGTGATGGTATAACGTCTGACTATTAACTACAGCCCATTCTTGGTTTGAGAAAGAATGCTTAAGAAGTTATAAATAAAGTAAAATACTGAGGTAAAAAAAATAAAATGCTGAGGTATCGTGGAGTTACAGGTAAGTGGGAACATAAGGTGCAAGAGAATAAGGTGCAGTTGTATTTACATTAATAATAATTTAAAGCGCAAAAATTATTTGTGTGTTATGGAGTGAGCGTTTTAAAGTCTGATGGCACCAGGTAGGAATGATTTCCTGTGCTGTCCTTTAGGCAGCGATTTGAACGAGTCTGTTGCTGAAACTGCTCTTAAGCTTGTCCAGAGTTTTGTGGAGGGGGTGAGAGACATTGTCCATGATTGCCAGCAGTTTTGCCAGCATCTTGTCCTCCACCACCTCCTCCAGGGTGACAAGCTTGGAGCCAACAACAGACCCTGCCTTTTTGATGAGTTTGTTCAGTCTGTTGGCGTCCTTCGCTTTGATGCCTGCATCCCATGACACTACAGTGAAGACAGACTGATAGAACATCTGGAGCATCTGGTTGCAGACATTAAAGGACCTGAGCCTCCTCAGTAAGTAAAGCCGGCTCAGGCCCTTCTTGTAGACTGCCTCCGTGTTTGTAGACCACTCCAGTTTATTGCCCAGCACAACACTCACGTATTTATATGATTCCACAATGTCAACATCTGTCCCACCAACATCAGACTGGAGAAGGTGGGGTCAACCATCATCTCTTTCGTCTTTGCCACGTTCAGCTGCAGGTGGTTCTCCCCACACCACTTAACAAAATTGACGACCAGTTCCCTGCGCTGATCCTCCCTCCCATCCTCTACATGCCCCACAATGGCCATGCCATCAGAGAATCTCTGCAGACGACACGACTCAGTGCAGTACTTAAAGTCTGCAGTGTTGGTGGTGAAGAGAAAGGGAGACAGCACAGTTCCCTGGGGGGCGCAGATGTTGCCTATCAGAAGGTCAGACACACAGTTCTGTAATCTCACAAACTGCGGTCTGCCGTCAGATAGTCATCGACCCATGTGACAAGAGGAGAATCCACCTGTCCTGGAGTGGTTGCTCACAGGAGCAGCATGGGGGCTGCTGGGGGTGGGGGAACTGGAGTCAAAACTGTTGAAAAACTGGTTGAACTCGTTTGCTCGTTGTTCATTTCCCTCAGCTGCTTCTCCACCTTTCCACTGGAAGCCGGTTATCTCTCTCACCCCCACTCCATATGTCTCTGGTGTTGTTGTTCTCCAGTTTGTATTCCAGTTTTCTCCTGTAGTTGTCCTTACTCTCCCTGATGCTGTGTTTAAGTTCTCTTTGGACACGCTTGAGCTCTGCTCGGTCGCCTGACCCAAAGGCCCTATTTTTCTCATTGAGTAGGGCCTTTAGGTCGCTGGTAACCCAGGGCTTGTTGTTTGAGTAGCAGCGGACCTCTTGAGTGGGGATGGAGTTGACCATGCAGAACCCACTGTATTGTGAGATGCAGTCAGTAAGGCCATCAATGTCCTCGCCGTGTGGTTTGTACAGGGCATCCCAGTCAGTGGCTTCCAGGGCACCCTGCAGTGATTCCACGGCCTCGGGAGACCATTTCCTCACAGACCTCACTGCTGCTGAACCACAGGCTTGTATGATGGAGAGAGGAAGATGTGATCTGACCTTCCCAGGGGGGAGGGAGGGCAGTGGAGCTGTATGCATCTTTAACATTTGCATAAAGCAAAATTATTGTTTTATTTTCCCTTGTTGTGCATTAAACAAACCGGCGAAACATTGGGAGTGTGGATGAAAGAGAGACGTGGTTGAAGTCACCTGTGATGATGATGAAGGCTCCGGGGTATTTGTTCTGAAGTCCCGCAGTCACAGCATGGATGACGTCACACGCTGCTTCTGCGTTCCCAGATGGCGGAATGTAAGCAGTGATGGCGATGACACTAGTAAACTCCCATGGCAAATAATATGGCGATGATCTCGATGTCCGAGCTTCAGACGTGCTCTTTGTCCCCGGGTGAAACCACCTGTTGTCTATGAGCAAGGCAAGCCCTCCTCGCTTCCAGTTCATCCATCTTATTAGCCAGGGACTTAACATTTCCCATAGTAACTGCAGGGATGCAGGGTTTAAACTTCCTACTCTTCCTTCTCTGTTTAACAGAGTAGGAAGGTTGGGGGCCTCAGGGCAATCAGTTGGTCACGATTGTAAACAATGCCAGCTGTATTGCAGGCATGGCTTCCAGTCATCAGGAGAGACCCAAGTAAGAAAGAAGTTAAAAGGAGATGTCCAAACCGATGAAAGAGCATCTTGATGTGTTGATAATGTATAGATCCACAGCACAGTGTACAGTTAAGAAAGAAAAACAAGCTAAAAACGCAATAAAAACTCAATAGAAACTACGAATTACCGGGAGCTGCTACGATAGGCTGCCACTAGAACGGCACCATCTTGAAATCTTGTATTTTATATACAGTATAGTTGTTATCAGCTGGTGTTGTCAGCCCTCCGGTATCATAGTGTTAGCCAAAACCAAAGGTCAACATCTTGCACCGCCAGGGCTTTTGTGCCCGAAAAAAACGCTATGTGGACATGGGTGCTAAGTCATGTAACAAGTTGCATATATAGAGCTGTTTAGCTCTGCTGTCGATATGATGACAACCTTTATTTAAAACACTCCATACTCCATTTATGTATTACATCTTTTAATAAGTGCAATGATTCTTCAGCAGAGTTTGAATTCTGCAATATCATTAAATGCATCTTCAGGGAGTTTTCTAAACAGCAATTTACATCTGATCATGTTTTGAAGCAATTAAGATTCTTCGTAATCACTTGATTGACTCAAATAACTAGTGGCCATCTGATATGTAAGATAACTGATGAGTAACATTTAACTGAAACAAAACCCTCTGCTTTTGTAATAAATTCCTTAATTGCATCATCATTAAAAAGTTTATAGCATGAACCACTTTTTGTTTTAACTTCTCTCCTGCTTTAGTATAGATGATACAATAAGTTAAGTCAACTAATTTCTTGTGTGTTAACACTATGATTGTGTGCAGTGTGTGCTGCATGAGGATAAAGCGTAATTATTTAATTATCCCCCATTAAAGAACTCATTACATTTATAGCTCTTTGCATTTTTCAGACTTTGGTAATGAGTTTGTTTAAAGTGAAGAGAATTATCAGCAAGAGCTCTATGTTGAGATACAGACAGTTCCTTACAGACAGTGAAGCACACATCCTGAACTGTGACAAGACAACAGTCCTCCATGGGTCCAAATTTACAAACGTGTACCCACAAATGTCAGGACCAGAAGTGGCATGCTACTGTATCAATCAGTCCTGACCTGGACATCAATGCAAGACTGGCGACCCAACCTGTATCTGTAATTAAACCGTTGGCTGCTGGTGTAGGCTGCAAAGGCAAAAAAGGGGTACCAGGATTCTGTAGGGGTGTAAAACAAACAGCCCAATAAATAAAGAAATTGTTTTAAAAAATGTAATGAATCCATATTGCAGAGGAAAAGCATGCTTCATATTTTTATTACAGTAAATAAAAATAGAATAGATACATATGCCTTCAACTACATCAAATTATTACTAATTAATAGGTTATATCTTCTTTATTTAGTCCATAAACAAATGCAAATATATAACAATAACTAGTTGGTTTTACAAGTGTCACATACTGGTAATTTTTCTCGCCCAGCTGCCCTACTGTTTGCTCATGGAGTCTCCAGGAAGTCATGCACAGATTACAGCAAATGGGTTATAACATATTAATCAGTAACATTTAGAGACACATTTTTCAAAATTTGGACAGAAATAGCTGCTGCTACTCTTTCTACTCTGCTAAGTTAACGTCTCCTGGCCGTATCTTGAATTTTATTGTATAGACAGAAGAGTGAAATTTCATTTAACACTTGACAAGATTAAGACACTAAGCATATTTACTAAAACATTGAACAATTAATTTAAAGGTCCCAAATGCCAAATTGAGCACCATAGCAGTCGCAGTTAAGCATCAGCATGTGAGACCAAAAAAAAAAAAAAACAGCGTGTTGGCCACACCCTCCTTCTCCCTTTGCTTCCTATGCGCCCCCGCCCTCTCTCCCTCCAATGTTCTCTGCAGGTGTTGCATGGCCAAAGGAAGCATCTCCTCAAAAAGGGAGCTATGGAATAAAGTTACCTTTTTGTGTACCATGTCAAGTGATGATCTGAGTATGTTGGGCAAGTAAGAAGATGTACACCGTGGCTGTTATTTGCTATAGTGATTTGCAGAGTTGGGAACGAGAGGTGGGCGTTAGCAGGCGGAGAGTAAAGGCACGTTTAATGTGTGTGTGTGTGTGTATGTATGTGTGTTCTGACTTATGCCACTTTTAGGGATGAGTCAAGACCACATTTGCATGAAAAATAGGTCTACCTAACCTTCAACACTTCAAAATTCACCCAATTCCTCAGGAAAACCGCAGACTTGGCAAACCTGCTCACTGTGTCTATTTATAAACAGGGCAGTCCAACAGTTCAGAAGGGAGGAGGATCACATGCGCCAACATGCACGCGCAGCAAGACCAGAACAAAAAACTGAGAAGCTCAATGACACATACTGAGGGAATGTGCTCAGGACGTGTTTACTCCAGTATATCTGTACATAGCAGTTGCTTCCTGTTCTACACTGGTTAGTTGTTTATAAATGTTCCACATTAATAATCACTGTACACAAATTCCTGACCTTCTCATACACTATTACATGGGATTTTACAAAATCATGTAATAAGAAATCGAATGCAATGCCATATCAGATCCAAAATATATTAGACACTATTTTACCTATACTACCAAATAATACTGTAGACAACACACTTAATACTTCCAACATAGACCTACGATGGCTTAATTACGGAATTAATTTGAAGTGAAGTGTAGTGAAATATGAATAACGGTCAGACAAAGAACAGAGCTCAGAGGATGCTGCATTCATTTGGTCTTTATTTGACATAGTTTCACTTTATTACAGGGTAATTTGTTGGCAAGTAAATCCTTGTTAGACCCTTATTAGACATCAGGGGTGGAGCTACACTTTCATCGCAAAGGGGGCAGAGCCTTCTCAAGGGGCCCTTCTGATTAAGTCATTTTACATTCATATAAATAGCTAAAATATCCTATCCTGCCTTACTCTGTTCTGTCCTATCTATAAATACAACGTATCACTTATTCAGTTTAGCTTATGGCTAAGTAAACTGTGAAGCCATTTTGTCAGTTCTGACGGACAAAAAAAGATCACAAGAACCAAGAATGTCACTGTAGCATTCAAATGTTTCAGCACAGAGGACAGCAGACAGTCATCTCCACATTCATATTGATGGACGATTCAGCACTACTGCAGATGGACAGTGACAGACAGACAGCTGCATGTCAACCCAGGTGCACTGTCTATGCATGTATTTTTTACATAGAAATAACAAACATAAAATAACCATGGCAGACTACAATAAGGCAAGTTCAAACACAAGAAATGGTGGTCTACATCACTACCAAGCATACTCAAATACAAAGCGACACCACAAACAGTGACACGGTGAAGCTTAAACATCAGATTATTCTAACACAGTGACTGATTTCTTCATAACCAAATTTTCAATTAAATAGACTAATAATAGATGTGTCCCTCACCAATTGTGCTGAAAAAGGACTACAGTCATTTCGTGCCATCCACTTTCCCTCACAGAACAATCCAAACAAGTAAATTAACTTTACACATAGAATGTTTCCTTATTAAGACTTTATTTCCTCCTCTCCTTCATTGTGGCAAACCTGCCAATCACTTTGTCCTTGTCAATGTTTATGTCCCTTAAACTTAGTATAATGTCCTGCTGGCAAGAGCTGCAATAAGCTCATTTTGTGACTGGTGGCTGAGGTATGTTAACGGCCCACCAGGTTTGTGAGGTACTGCTCAAGGATGGAGTCAAAGTATGGCAGTCATTTCAGAAGCTCCAAAAAGTTCCCTTTATTTGAGTCAGGGGCACCCAGTCCAGCATATTCTCTGTGGCCACGAAAGGCAAGGCCCTGTTGGGCTAAAAAAAAGATTGGTATCGCCCAACCTGTGGAGGATCCTCTTGTTCCTTTTCACCAGCTCTTTCTAAATTACATTAAATATGACTTTTCTGCCTCGCGATGAGCACCTGACTTTTCATGCATCTCAATCCACTTCATTCCTTTCTTATAAGTAGGAAAGCCCATAGGTAGATCAGCCCAGCATTTACCAGCAGTGTCATTGGATGTTTTTTTTTGCCACCAGCCAGCAACAGTTACAAAACAGTGGTCCTACTCCTCTGGTGTGCTTTGGTTAGCCTTGTTAGCCACTGTCAGGCTAGTGGCGATAGCATCAGCAACAGATAGATCATCCGTAATTCCACCATTATCATGGATACTGTTGTGTTGCAAAGACGAGAAAGACAAGAAGTAAGATGTCAGAGGAGCACAGGACATAATAAAATTCTTCCTGTTTTCTAGCTCCTGGCACTTTAATGCACCGCTTTATATTCCCGCTTCATTTTACTGCCTAGCTGAATTAAAACAGCACATCTGTCATGAAGCATTCCGCTGACCAAAGGTAACCTCATCATTCACTCAGCCAATCGTCATTGGGCAAGGTCCAGTGCTTGACATGGTACTTTGTGAAGTTTGCTGTTTATGTTTCAAAATTTAAATTTCACTTAATTTCACTTGTAAAACACTTAAGTCTGTTCAGACTGAGGTGATATATCCTGGTAATTATCTTCTGTCGCTTTGTAGTACAAACCATGAGTAAAGAGGATGTTACATTTCATTACTACTGCTGTCTACACACTGTGTTGAATGGTTTGTCGATAGTCTTCCTTTACTACTGTCACAAAAGCTTGGCTAGGCAATACATTGCTATGATGAAGCGGGGCCCCTAAGGGATGTGGGCCCTGGGGCGACCACCCCCCTGACACCAGAGGCAGCTCCGCCTCTGACCAACATTCTTAGAGGTTAATTAGCGCTGGTGTAGTCCAGGGTATATGCGGGTATATGCCGTACGCTTATTTTTCTGTCAGCATTGCGTATACCCACTTCTCAATCACCCCTGATGCGCACCATTCAGGAGTATCTGAGAGCCAAATTGCCCATTTTTTCCCTAGGATGGTGAAGGCATGACCCACACTACTCTGCCTCTAATTGGCTAGTACTTTACTGATTAGATTGGTTAACTTTAGGCATGACGACTGATGAGCCAATCGGAGGCAGAGAAGGGCGAGTCATGCCAAGGTAAATATTGTTAACCGACACATTTACTTTTACAAGTTTACTTTAAATGATTTGCCTTTAGGATTTGTAATGAACCGGTAAGATGAAGCGAGCTATTCAAACAAAAATATCACTGGCCCCTTTCACACAGGAGAAGACGCATTAACGCCGCAGCAGCGGTTTGCCAATTCTCCGCCGATGATTATTCACACAGAGGAAGCAGGTGTTTCCCCAGGTGTCCCCCTGTCAATCTAAACCTGCGGATAGTTTATAATCCTATGGATGTGTGTTACACCCTAATGTGAGAATACTTTACTGCCACTTTTTTGTTTATTCCTGGTTCAAATCTGTTATGTACATGAGTGTATCATTTTAAACATTACTTAATTAATGCTGGCAATAATCAGCTCATAATGTAAAATTTTATTGTGAAAAACAATGTTCATCTAGGAGGAAAAAAAGTGGAACCAAAGTGCAGGTAACGTTGCATCGTGGCACCCAAGATGAGAGACTCCTCCCTCTACCCTCAGACAGAGATCTGGGGAAGAAGATGGCGGTTCACTCTTTCATTCGCTGATTCCGTGATTCTGTTTTCCAAGGTTTCATCCAGGAGAGTTGAGAGCAGTGAATCCCAACAAAAATAATTTGTTACTCCAGTTACACACTTTGAAACTCGTAACAAACTGTGGGGGCTCGTCCAGGCTCTCTCTTCATCATAAAGATTGGAGGAGCAGATCCAGAGATACCAGAACTGCGCGACCAAAGTGACAAGACGCTGCTGCAGGCCAGGAGTCAACCTGTGGGCATCCAAGGAGGGAGACCAAGGAGATAAGGGATCTTCACCTCGCTTAGGAGCCGCATTGTCGATCCTGAGGCCAGCGCACACTACCAGAGGGTCACACCGCTGATCCTGTGGTCATCGCACACCAGCATCAGGGGATCTCACCTGTGATCGGGAGGTCAACACGCGCGCACACACACCACTTACCAAGTCACTACACTGCTGATTTACTGAACCAACAAACCACAAGGTGACAGCAGGACTGCACACCATGTCAGCAGCTTGCAAAGAATTAGGATGGAGCATCATGAAACCACTAATCTGACTCTCGAGCAACGACATATATCAGGTTGCAAAAGACATTGCAACCGACAGTCAACACGAAGGAGAGCTGAATCCGAATGATGAAGAAGGCTGCATAGAGTATGTCATCTCCTATATGCAGTCTGACACATTACTAGGACTTGAGGATGAAGGTACGGGTCAGTTGTTGGTTTTAAATTATTTGATATGTAAAGTAATAAATGCTGATGCTCCTGTTAATTTTCCAGTTGGTGCATTGAGTGATGGTAACACACATTACACCTAGTCACACTCCATCCACTACAATCCCAAACTCTGCATCACAACCTCATTCTCACTCTAACAGCACAGTTACACAACCACAACCCCACCCTAACACTCATATCAATACAACACAGTCAGTAGAAGATCAGAGACAAGTGTGTGAAGAGCTGGGTACAAAACTCAGATGATGCGAATTTCCAGCAACCCCACCAACCACACTTTACCCCCACCAAGGTGTCAGAGTCATACTGTATGCCACAGATGATCTCAGAGAGACCAGTAGTTCTGAAGGACCTCTCCTACCTACAGTGCAGAGACTTCAAAGTACATGGTGGTCAGGTTGGAGATCAGAACTCTGATTTAAATTACAACAATATCAGTAAACAAATCGACAAAGGAGTGAAAGAGGGTTTTGCAGAGGTGGTCAGAGGGGTGTTGAGGATCATCAAACCAGAGGCCTTTAAGGATATGCTTGTAAACAAATATTCAATTACAGTATCTGAACTCAAAGGCTTCCTCATGTCCCACCTTGGTGAGAAAGCAACAACTGAGATGTTCTAGGAATTGATGTGCGCCAGGCAATCAGACCAAGAATCACCCCAGCAGTTTCTGTACCGCATGATTGGGCTCAAGCAGAAACTCCTTTTCCAGTCACGGCAGACCAGTACAGACATTTCATATGATAAGCCTGTGAATATTCTCATTCATCCAGGGCATAGTTATCTCAAGGAAATTTAATCGAACGCAACTGGATTTTGTTTTTGTCTTTGAAGACATTTCGCCTCTTGGATGAGAGGCGAAACGTCTTCAAAGACAAAAATCAGATCCAGTTGCGTTCAATTCAATTTCCTTGAGATTTCATATGATCCTAAGACCATCAAAGAAGTCTTCCTCCACACTATCTATCAGGGCTTGGGTACAAAACATGCTGACCTCCAGCAGAGACTGAGGCCTCTAATCTCAAACAGCCACGTCACAGACGAGGAAATCCTTCGCCAGGTCATGAAAACAATAAGCGATGAGAATGAGCACCAACGCAGACTTGGCCAACTCCCCCGACAAAAGACAACACAAGTGCTCAGTGCCAAATTTGAGACGGGAGATTATTGTCACAACAATGACAAGACACGTGATATAGCAGCAGACAATAAAAATCTCCAGACAATACAACAGCTCAGTGCTCAGGTGGAGACCCTGACACACATGGTGGCTTCTTTGATTGATCAGCGGACAGCAAACACTCAGGTGTCTCACCCTCTAACTATGCCAGCCCACATTCAGTTACACCCTCCCTCTCAGCCAACCCCCAGCAGACCTGCCCAACCACAGTTGAGACAACCTGTAGCCCAGATGAGAGGTCGAACAGCTTGTTGCCCGAAATGTACTGAACAGAATTTACAGGAGTGTAACCACTGCTTCGTGTGTGGGGAGGCAGGACACAGAGCAGTGGGGTGTTTGAAACGAGTCAAGGTGCAGGGAAACGGGGCACGGTCTTTGTGGAGGGACACTCAGAGACCAGTGAGCAGCTTCAGTCCCGAGCAGTAGGCCACATCCCCAAACAAAACAAACAACAAAAGCCACACACACTTACCTGCCAGAATAGCATCACCTGCAAGGCACCCCTAGTTGGAAAGAAGAGTCTGCTGAAATCAGCAACAGTCAGCAACAGTCCTCTTTGGTTCAGGCTCGCAAGTGAGCATAATCGACCAAGAATGGACTAACACTCACATCCCCAATTATACAGTGAGACCTCTTTCTGAGCTCTTAGAGGAAAGGCTTGGCGTCTATGCAATCACTGACCATGCTGTCCCATACAGTGGATGGGTAGAGCTCGCTGTCAATCTCGCAGGGAATGATGACCCTAATCTCACCATACAGGCCCCTTTCCTAGTCAGCCAGCTGCCACTGCCTCAGCCCCTTCTAGGAGCCAATGTACTGGGGGAGATCATCAGAAGGAAGGAGTCCTCTGGCGAGGCAGTTGCAATGGTTATCAGCCTTCTCCGTAGTGCATTTGGAATAGAGGAAGAACAGGTGGAGGCCGTTGTGAGTTTCATCCAGGTGCCACCTAGGACATACTGTGATCCAGTCACTATAAGAGTGGGCAAAGACCATGCTATCATTCCTCCTAGCAGAACAGTTCAGGTGTGGTGTAGAGTACCCCCAAACTTTGATGCCTCTTACCCCCTTGTTCTATACGAACCGGCTGAGGAAAGCGTGGCCTTAGGACAGTTGAGTGTAGGAGAAGGCCTCTTGGAAATCAATAACATCCGACAGCCTTATGTTAAGGTGCCCATCTCCAATCACTCAAAACATGAGGTCACCCTGCCAAAGAGAACCTCCCTGAGAACAATCCAACATGTTGTCAAGGTCCTTAAGACAGATGCACCAGAGTCTCATCAGGCTGATTCCACACCAAGAAAGATGGCAACAGTCGAGGTTAATGGCATCACCTCTCCCAGCACCTCTCCCTCCGAGTCCTGGCTTCCTCCTGTTGATATCAGTCACCTCAGCCCTGAACAACAACAGGTGGTGAAGGAAGTGCTCTACCAGGAAGCTGGAGCATTCTCCCATAATAGCGATGACATAGGATGCATCCCCTCCCTACAGATGGAGATCAGGACTAAGGATGACATCCCAGTTCAGAGGGCCTACGCTTCCATCCCAAAACCACTCTACAGGGAAGTTAAGGAGTACATCCAGGAGCTGTTGGTTAAAGGGTGGATTGTGAAGTCCCAGTCACCTTATGCAGCTCCTGTCATCTGTGTAAGGAAGAAAGATGGGTCCTTACGCCTGTGTGTTGACTACCGGCTCCTCAACAACAAAACTGTGCCGGACCGTCACCCTCCTCCAAGAAGGCAGGACCTCACTGACTCCCTGGGAGGCTGTGCCTGGTTTTCGATCCTGGATCAGGGAAAAGCATACCATCAAGGCTTTATTGCCGAAGGATCAAGGTATCTGACTGCATTCATAACCCCATGGGGGCTTTACGAGTGGGTCCGAATACCCTTTGGATTGTCAAACGCACCAGTAGCTTTTCAAAGGAGCATGAAACCCTTACCTCGATGATGTGTTGTGCTTCTCCAGGTCCTTGGATGAGCATGTGCAGGTGTTATGCAGAGTCCTCTAAGCCTTGCAACGCCATGGGGTAAAGCTGAAGCCGGAGAAATGCGAGCTCTTCCGCAAAGAGGTACGATATGTTGGCCAGTTGGTGTCAGCGGAAGGGGTAAAAATGGACCCCAAAGACCTTGAAGCAGTGCAGGCACTGAAAAACAAGACACCACAGACAGTTGGGGACGTCAGGCAGTTGCCTGGGTTCTGAGCTATCATCGAACATATGTGCAGAACTTCTCACGTATAGCCAAGCCCCTGTATGACCTGCTACAATCAAAGCCCAACGCCCCTCAGCCTAAGACGTCACAAGGGAAAACAAAATGCCACCAGCAGTCCTCCCGAACCCCAGTAGAGTGGACCATGCAACACCAACAGATCCTTGAACAGCTTGTGGATCGACTGACTAAACCTCCAGTGCTGGCAAACCCAATTTCAATTGCCCCTTCACACTTCACACAGATGCCTCCCAAAAAGGTCTTGGTGCAATTCTGTATCAGAACCAGGATGGTAAGATGAAGGTGATTGGATATGGGTCATGCACACTAACACCAGTAGAACAAAATTACCACCTACACAGTGGAAAGCTTGAATTCATGGCATTGAAGTAGGCGGTTTGTGATAAATTCTGGGATTATCTGTTCTACGCCCCACATTTCACGATCTTCATGGACAGTAATCCCCTCACATATATCCTGAGTACTTCCAAGCTCAACGCAGTGGGTCACCGGTGGGTGGGGCAACTGGCCGATTTCCACTTGGACATCAAATACCGGCCAGGCAAACCCAACATTGATGCTGACATCTTATCACGTTGCCCCCTGGACATCGACACCTTCATGGCTGAGTGTTCGGAAGAGTTATCGGAGGAAGCAGTATGTGCTGTATGGGAAGGGAGCTGGAGAGCACAACAGGGAGATCTGGCCTGGGTAGCAGCCCTCAACTTTACATCCCATAGCCAACCTCACGTTGAGCCTCTGCAGGAAATCAGTCACGATGAGCTTGTGAGGGAACAAAGAAAAGACCCTGCTATTGGAAAAGTTATGGAGTTGAAGGAAAACGACACACCACTAACAGAGTTTGACAGAGGGAAAGTTGACACACACACGAGGAGGCTGTTAAGAGAGTGGAGCAGATTACACATAGAGGATGAACATCTCTACAGAAAGAGTGCAGGTCGACAACAACTGGTCCTGCCCGCCACCTACAAACAAACAGTACTCACCCAGCTACATAACAACATGAGTCATGTTGGTGTTGAGAAAGTTCTGAATCCAGCGAGGGAGCGATTTTACTGGCCTTTTATGAAA
Organism: Lagodon rhomboides; assembly: GCA_039737535.1. Taxonomy (NCBI): domain Eukaryota; kingdom Metazoa; phylum Chordata; class Actinopteri; order Spariformes; family Sparidae; genus Lagodon; species Lagodon rhomboides. Next base: position 26,635,881 of record CM077800.1, read on the forward strand.
ATGGAGATAGAGGAGTACATGACCAGAAAGTGCTTTTGCATTCAACAGAAGAAGCCCGCCACACATGAAAGAGCACCAATGGGAAGTATTCCATCAAATTCGCCCCTCGAGCTGGTATGAATCGATTTCCTTCACCTGGAGGCCTGCAGAGGTTGATACAAGTGTATTTTGGTAGTGGTTGACCACTTCACCAGATTCGCACAAGCCTACCCCACCAGGAACAAGGCTGGTAAGACGGCTGCTGACCGGCTGTGCAATGATTTCATTCCCAGATTTGGATACCCAGCCAGACTCCACCATGACCAGGGTCGAGAGTTTGAGAATTAACTCTTTAAAACTCTCAGACAGTTAGCTGGTGTCGCCCACTCGAGAACCTCTCCGTACCACCCCCAGGGAAATCCTGCAGAAAGACTCAATCGCACACTACTGCAGATGCTCCGCACCCTGGGAGAGAAAGAGAAGGAGAATTGGAAGGACAACCTGCCCCATGTACTCCATGCATATAATTGTGCCAAGCACGAGGCCACAGGTTTCTCCCCGTACTACTTGTTGTATGGTCGTCATCCTCGCCTACCTGTAGATATCCTCTTTGGCCTCATGACAGATGAGGGAACTGAAACCAATGGACCAAGAGGACATGCTGAGAAATGGGCAGGAAAAATGATTGAGGCATATCGGATAGCAAACACGAACAGCCGACAGTCCAGCTCAAAAGGAAAGACATACTACGATAAAAGGAGCAGAAGTGTGATTCTGTGTGCTGGTGTCCTCACTCCCTGGCATGTTTTTATTTCGGTTTTTGAAGTATCCTGACATGTTATGGATGAATGTTAATGTTAAAGGAAGGGATGTTTACTGTTCAAACTTAGTTATACTGAGTTATTCTTGAAGTTATACAGGAGCAGTTATATGTCTGGTCTGTGTTTGAAGATGCATCATAAGTTGAACAATTCTCCCTTTGTGTTTTGAGTTTCATATTTTGACTCTAAAGTCATTTAAATATTAATTTAAAGCCAAAGATGGTTTATGATTTACATTATTACATTACCCCGACACACACACACACCATTTAAATTAATTAAATTAAATTACAATTAAATTAAAGATTAAATTACACCAGCCAAAAGAAAAATCACAACAGTTTAATTTGACAGCAGCAAACTTCCAGGTAACTCTTGGGCCTGGGGTGTCCTCAGGCTGTGGAACAGTGCACGCTGCACGCCCCTTCACCTGCAAGAAAATCAAACACACATGCAAATATAGATATTAATCCTTCAGTATTAGTAAAGTCACACAATGATTTACAAATTACAGGACATCAGGCAATAAATACATCTGAAGCATAAATTAGGAATAACAGTTGTATTGTTCAGTAATGTGACTGCAACATTTAATTACAGAACTCACCTGCTTCATGCTGACTTGCAGAGGTTGGTGGTGTGGTTGACGTGGTAGTGCTGCTGCTGCTGCTGCATGATGCCTGACTTGTAGCTGTATTCAGAGTACATCCATACTGTCACACCACTGCATTAAGTTTGTTGTGTCAATCTATTTCACTTAATAAATCACTTAATTTTAGTTGACTAAAAATTACATTCACTGGCATTACTAACAAGGTTGTACCATTCAGTAACAACAACAATAACATAGTAGTGTGTCAGAGACCACAAACAATTGGATAAACTTACATGCTTCAGAGAGTGTGTTTCTGTGGGTGTGTGATCAGAAGGCCCCTCTCCAGAAGCTGTTTGAGGTGTCTGTAAATATTTGGTGAGTTAAAGTTTTTTGCCGGTGAAAGATGCTGTTTTTCGGGCAGAAATGTGATGAAGAGTCGGTCAGACATCTGCTGTGTTTTTTTCCTCATATAAGTTGCCAAAGACAGTTACAGTTACTACGTTACTTTTGTTTGGTCATGTAACGACTCTTTAGCCATTCACATAATAAGAAACATTTGAAACACAAAGTAGAATCTTAGTTCTTGTGTTCTTGTGTTATGATTGCCGGGTTTTCTGTTTGTGGATCTGTGGACATCTCTAGTTTTTAATAAGTTGATTACAATTCTAAGACAGTGTGTGTGTGTGTGTGTGTGTGTGTGTGTGTGCGTGCGTGCGTGTGTGTGTGTATGTGTGTGTGTGTGTACGTTTATATCTGTAAGGCTGCCACCGCAGACTCCTGCACTAAACACTCTTTTTGCACACACACTGACACACGCGCAACAACCTGGCTTTTAATTTCCCGTCTGACAGTAATATCCGTTCGTAGATGAACACGCGCATACATTCTGGGCTGTCATTGTCTTCCGCTGCTGCGTAGGTAGATCCTAACTGCTGATAACTGAGAATAACACAGAGAAAGAGAAGTTAAAACTGTGAAAGGAAAAAGAGGGAGAAGTGATAGAAGACCCATTCCAAGAAGTGGAAATATTCTCGATGTTAATGAACCAACAAATATTTGGAGACCTTCTCTACTGATGGGTGTGGTCAACTCACTCACAGGGATAAGTACAGGTGTTATTGGCCAGAATAGTTTTGAAGTGAAGAAGTCTTTCATATGTACAATGATACATCTTCAATCTCTCCAAAGATCATAGCACCTAGATGAGGGATTCCCTAAATGTTTCAGGCCAAACACAGTCAGGTTCTTACAGTAGATGCATATCTCCATCATGGCCACAGTAGAGGAGGGGGAGAGGAGCGGCAGCCTGATTAATACATGCTATCAGCTGTATTGTGTTCTAATTGGCTCTTATTTGAGGATTTTCTGTGTGAAAAAAAGGCTTTGCTAGACAAGGTCGCCTTCTCATAAACACACACACACACACACACACACACACACACACACACACACACACACACAGATAGAGTGGAAGTGTTTAGTCTGCTGTGAGTTCACAGTTTGATGATCATTAATTAGGTAATTGTATACATTTGCGTGTGTCTTATCAGTTGATGAGACTCACACTGACGATATGTTGTGTTTCTACCTGAGGTTTGTGAGTCTTTGTGTAACATGTCTAACAGGTGTGTGTCTGTGTGACGGTGTGTGCTGTCACAAACAAAGATTGTTGAGAGTTACTTCTCAGAAAGTTTCCAAACTTTAGTGTGTTTTTAGTTAGTTGACTCACGGTTAGGTTAGGCTGAGTTCACGCTACAGGACTGTAGCTCTGATTTTCCACTCACTGACAAAAGCATCAGATCAAAGGCAGATCAGCATTCAATTGCTAAGTGTGAACTGTTCAAAGAAGACATCGAAGAGCTCGTCCATGACAAGCAGATGCCCATGAGATATCAATCAGGCTACATATATGGTTATGTGGGAGAGCCATGTAAAGAGCCTAAGCCAATGAGGGCAGATGCTCCTTTGCAGTAGCTCTCTGAGCCCAGTTTTATCAAGCATTTATTTGTACAGAAGGGGCACCTTATTCAAGATTCAAGATTTAAGATCCAAAGGTTTAATTATCACATGCAATTGTACTAGTACAGCAGCAGTAAAATGAAATTGCAACCACTCCAATGACTGTGCAAAAAAATAGTGCAACCAGAAAATACAATTCAAATAAGAAAATAAAACTGAAAAAGAGAATAAAATAACAGACTAAAATTTAAATAGAAAAAAATATATATAAAGATATTATAAACAAGAAATAGATATAAATAACAGACAAAGACAAACGTATTTACAGAAAAAGACTGAGAAGACCGTGTGCAGAGTAGCAGAGTGTGTATGCATGTTTGTGATATATGGTGTGTGCTGGGTGTGTGTGCTGAGTGTGTGTTATGTTGGTTTATGAGAGTTTATTGTCTGAATGGCCTGAGAGAAGAAGCTCCTCCTCAGATGCTCAGTCCTGGCCATGACACTGCGTAGGCGCTTGCCAGAAGGCAGCTTCACCAACAATCCATGGTTGGGATGGTGAATGTCTGTCATAATCCTGGTCGCTCTGGACCTGCACCGCCTGGTGGAGGTGTCCTGAAGGCAGGGCAATGCAGTTCTAGTGATGTGCTCAGCACATCGGATCACTCTATGGAGAGATTTCCGGTCCTGGGCGCTGCAGTTGCCGTACCAGGCAGTGATGCTTACAGAGATGACAGACTGGATAGTGGCAGAGAAGAAGGTTTTCTGCAGCCCTGGGGAGATCTTAAATTTCCTATGACGTCTGAGGAGATGCCTAGCCTTCTTCACCAGTGAGGTGATGTGGGTTGTCCATATTAGGTCCTCGGAGATATGGACTCCAAGGTACCTATAGCTGCTCACCTTCTCAACCGGGCTCCTGTTGATCTTTAGTGGTGCATAATGGGACCTCTGCTTCTTTCTCCTGAAGTCTACCACCATCTCATTGATCTGGGTGACGTTCAGGTGCAGGTTGTTGGTCTTGCACTATGATGCCAGCAACTCCACCTCTTCCAAATAAGCCGTCTCCATATTGTTGGAGATCAGGCCAATCACCACTGTGTCATCTGCAAATTTTTCACAATGGTGTTGGTGCTGTGTGTGGCTGTACAATCATGGGTGTACAGGGAGTACAGCAGGGGGGCTCAGGATGCAGCCTTGGGGGGCGCCGGTGTTGAGGGTGCGGGTGCTGGAGGTGCAATTTTGTTGAATATTGTTATTCATATCAAAAATATATTGGCATACACAGAAGCTTTTTGATATTTATAAAGGTGAATGGGATGGTGGTGGCATTACAGCTATGCGAGAAGACTGCTAAGCCAGTGACAGCTGTTCAAGACTACGTTTCAACAAACCACTGAGTATTTTGATCGAGACATCAGGATAATTTCCAGCCGTGTTTGTGTCAACAAAAAACTTTTTTAATCAAAACACCATCCTTTCCTAACCTTAATTAAGTGGCTGTTATTTCTAAACTTAACCAGACCATAAGCACAGCGTTGTCACATCATAAAACTGAAAACTGAACCCAAAGAAATCTACAACAAAAGATGTAAAGTTTCAACATCTGTTGTCTGCAGAAACACCAACATTCATTATGTCGATTGGGTTGGACAGCTTTATGTCTTCATTGCAAAAATATTTATTTACCTCTAACTCTCAGCCATATTCCTTTCTATTTTTCTTTTTTCTCGCTGCAAATCAGCACACAAACAATTTGGACTGCTCAAATCTTGTGATGTGTGAACCGCTGTCGCTGATCATTCATGTTGTGCAAACCACACTGACTTTAGGATTCCCAGTTGGCAGACCGATAGGTGTGTAATGTGACCAAGGCATTAGTTTCTCCAGTCACTTAAGTGCAGATGGAGCCTGAAGCATCAGTGCTGTTGGTTACTGGTTAGCTACTTTCATGTAGCTTCAGCTCTGATTTCAAACAATTTATAAATGGTTGTCCTGATCAAAGATCCTTTCGATGTTGTTTATTCAGTTCACAGTTGTATTCTAGAAGTCCTTGAGGAGGTTAAAATGGTACATGAGAAAATTCCAGATGTCCCAGAGGAGGTTCTTAAATTCAGACATATGGGAAATCTTCACCTTCCTCTTTGGTCAATATTCCTACACATATGGTGGTGCACAGACCATAGATCAACAAGCTACATATTATTGAGAGCTTGCTATCCTTTGAAAATTAAATTAAATAACAGAATAAACTGCGATAGAGCCCATGGTAAACATTATGCCTGTTAAACATAACCTCAAATCACACCTACAAATAGCTGCACAGAACTGCTAGCATAGCTGTAAACTATTATTCTTTTGATATGATTTTTATCATATCAGGATGGAGGATCCAAATGTATCTTTTGGTGCAAATCCAGATAAAGGGACAGATCCAGTATTTTTTTCAAATTTTTGTTAACATTGTGAAATAGTGCGTTTTTATATATCATTAATTGCTCAGGGAACAATGCATGGACTATGATGATGTAAAATCAGGCGCCTTTAGGTGGCTAGTATCGCCGAGTGAGTACAATTTGATGCAAATTCTACTAAAAACCCAGATCTAGCTGATTTAAATACATTAGGTTATCATATATTAGCTTTAAGCCTGATTGAATTAAAGGGCACTATTAGGTCTTGGTGAAGGTTTGACTCTACTGATTGCCGTTCAAGTATGGTTTTGCTTTCTGAAATCTTATTTTGTGGGTAACTCAATGGCTTCCTGACTGCTTCTGTCACATCTGTTTCACTGCCATCATCTATATCTATCCACATAATATACAAGAAATAGAGTCCACAGCCTGACAACCACAGTTTGCTCAGTTGTCAGGATGATGGTTCAGTTTTCATCCTTGGACTCCTCTTCCTCACATTATCTTGCCTGCTTAGTTCCCTGCCTTGTACTAACTAAACTTAAAGTAATTGTTTTTGCCACATGGCAGTCGAAGGTTGCACACAACTGCCACCGCACACAAAGCTAACTTAAACTGAACCGGAGACAGTAGCCGTTTTTATACTGGGCAATAAGCCACCAATTTGCCACCTTTTTGGTGGCTCGCTCCGCAGATTTAGACAGGAGGCGGCAAATTGGTGGTCTGTTTTGTTCCACCAATTTTGCGCCTCGGAGGGTACACTTATTTGAGCCTCCGCTGCAGTGTAAATCCGAGGCGGCAATGTGGTGGCATATCCTGAGGTGGGCGGAGGTGTCGATGACGTGCACTGCTGCGCACCCACAGCCTGGGAGTTTTAAAACCAGGAAACAGCTGATCACAGCAGTCAGTTCGTCACTTCATCCACGAAGATGAACAACTGGAAAGCAGCTGAGATCCGGGAGATGCTAGCGTCTCCTCGGTCTCTGTAGCTGTCTTGGTTGTCCGCTTGTTGTTGTAGCGGCAAGCTAATAGCAGTCGCTACTTTCAAATTTAAAGCCCCCCACTAAGAACCCAGTTCTAAACTCCGATGGGGTGCAATGTAAAGCTCTTATTTTGAAGACAAATTCGACCTGCTCTTCTTCATGCCAGAGAATGCCCAACTTCGTGCTTCACGTCACATCACATGTTTACGCCTACCCTATAGGTGGAAATGTGGTGGCTTATTTGAAAAGGTGGAATATTACACCTCCGTTTTAGATAGAAAAGGTGGCACATTGCAGCCTTTACCTTGCTGCAAATGTGCCACCTTTTCTATCTAAAAGGGGCTAGTAACACCTGACTGTAACATGCTTCCAGCTAAACCTCTGTTGAAATGGGGCTGACTTGGCTTATGGTCAAAAACTAGACAATTGACAATTGACAACTTTGCTAACACAGCCAACATCAACAATGTCAAGCAAGTGCAAGAGCGAAGCTGTTGCCAGCAACCAAAAGCCAGTCTGAGGCTCTTGTCTCTTGATTGGTGACTGTCTCATTTTCTCTTTTTTGTTTCCTCTGTCAATGTCCTCTTTGGTCTCTTCACCTCTGTCATGACGTCTGTAGAGGCTGCTGAGCCCAGTTCCATTTCCCACTCAGCCGGCTTCAGTTCTGCACATTCCAGCCCTAGACACCATCCCCTCCAGGGGTCCAAAACTCCTGTGATAGCAGTGTAAACACTAGTCAGCTAGCAGCTCTAACTTGTAGCTACAGCAGTTACATGTTGTCTTCAGGAAACACCGTAAATCAGAGTTGATCAAGGCAGAGCAGCCAGAGGACATCAGAGGGAAAAACCACAGAATATGATCCAGTTTCACCAAAATCATTGATAGTTGGTGCTGTGTGTGATGTACTACCATGCCTAACACCCTGTGATGTTACTCTCTCACTGAAGTTACATAGCAAAGAACAGGTGATAGTTGGGTAGGGTGGCTTAGACAGAGACACCATTCACTTTATTACAGGTCACCATAATACTTTGACACAGTTTTTTTTAAGGTAAAATAGTTAAACAATGTTGCTTTAAAGATGATACAAATTAATTAACTCAATGACTCAAAATTATAGATATAATTTAATATGCTGTAAAACTTCAGGAGACTAAGGGTTAGTTTAAAAAATTTGATTTTCTAAGTCAGAAATTTGAAATAATAAGACCACTGTATGATATAAATCAAATCCTACTCAATTTTATTTATATAGTCCAGAATCACAATCACATAGTCTCAATGGGCTTTACAATCTGTACAGTGAACGACATCCTCTGTCCTTAGACCCTAAATTTGAATCTGTTTGATCAGAATTACTGTTTCCTTCTCCTGGTGAATCTACATCAGTCTGACTGGGTTCCAGACTTTCAGAAACACCTACTGAAGGCAACACCAAATCATCAGGGCCACTGTCTTCACTGCTACTTTGCAGTGCAATTGATGCTGCTTGTGAGCGAATTTTTCTCCACCGCCTCAGATAAGACATCTTCCTCCCCCACCCAAAAAAAAATAATTATTAGCAATTAGGTAATAATATCAACCAATACATTTATACCACTATAGTTATTTTTTGTTGTGAATAAGAATTATATTGCACAACCCCCAAACTATGTGTGTGTCATTAAGAAATACAATTAACCAATAATGTGTGATCATGGCAAACACTCCTTACCCTCTTTCTCTGCTCTCAGGTGGAAATCTTTATTTCGTCGGTCTGTCACAGATGTCTATGCTTGTAATGCCCTCCTAATGTATGGAGAGAGAATTTAGGGACACACACCGTAAATCAACATGTTAACCAAATACTCACATTTCTGTTTTTCACTGTATTACTCATAAATACTTTGACAATAGATGCAGAAATTACAATGTGATGTATAAAATTCTATGTCACAT